>JARHVA010000033.1:8817500-9327500 GCA_037957365.1 Torreya grandis
TAATTTTTGCCATTGAACTTCTCCATTCTCAGTTTACTTTCTTCTACCATTGCTTCTCCCACTCAAATAAAAATCTTTGCAAAAACCCCTGTGAGCAAGCTGTAATCAATACACACTACACAAATCTGAACTACCTGTTAGTGAACCTGAGCTTTGATACTAATTATTGGATATCAAACTCTAAACCTACAACCAAGGCTCTGATACCACTTGTTGGGGATCAACCAACAATATGATTACACTTATGAAAATAATAAACTGTGAAATTAAATCAAATAGATGAGTAACTAGAATCAGATAATAGCAAAAAATAATAGATACAAGAAATCACTTTGAAAACTTGTATTAAACTCTTTACAGAAGGAATACAATTGAAGAAACTTCTTTCTTCTACACCTCTCTCAGATGCACAAGATCTCTCTCTAGATCTCTATCCCTCAAGAGCTCTCTCTCTCAAGTACAATCAACTCTAACAACATGGATTGATACAACTCTGTACTGTTCTTCAACATTCACATACAATGAACTACTACAACTACACAATAAGCTAAGAAGATCTAATTCTACATATAAAATTAGGAGACTTGAGTATGCACTTACAACCAACAGTTAAGCCTCTTGAACAAGGGCTCTAAAAATAATCTTACTAATAATAGAGACGTGAACTTAAGACTAAGACTTAAACTCATCATGTAAACACTTAGTTCTATCCTCGAAAATAATATTCTGGATGCATAGGTAACTGACGTCGATTTCTGCCTGCTTGCTTGTGATCGACGTTGGTCGATCCCCTGCCGACGCCAACGTCTCTTCAACTACACCTGATCGATGTCGGTCACTTTTGACCGACGTTGGTGACTGTGTAAACTTGAAACTGTCAAATGCACTCATATGTGAAGCTTTTAGGCTCCACACCTTAACAATCTAAGTTAGCTAGTCATTAACATACCTAATGGTGTAAATAGTGAAAAACTTATGCAATAATGAGAAGATGAATTGGAATGTGTTTTCATTATAAAATGATGAAACCAAGTACATATATATGTTTTTTAAGAATTTTAAGACATGTTCATGTTTTATATAAGTTTTTAAGGTTATTTAATATGGTGAAAAAGTTTCTCACAAGTTGACCTCTCTGGTTCAGATAAGACAATGAGATATAATGTCGTGATATTAGTCTAAAAAATCAATATTTTCCATTATACCATATTATATTTATATTTTAAAATTATATAGAGATATAATATGACCATCTAAATTCATTATAAGTTATGGAAAGTGTCTATACAATTTTTGGAAGTCTAAGTTAGCATGACTGGTCTTTAAGGTAAACTAACAGTTTTGAGTGAGTTGCAGAGATGTTCTTGAGCTCTTATTTCCTTAGAGGGAGTATCTAATGCATTTGGTAATGAAACTGAGGTCATGTATAATCTATATATATATACTTTTTTAATTATATTTTAATGGATTAATTATATTTGAGATTCAATTTTTCAAGATTGACTTTTGAGGCAAATAGGCCTAATAGGACAGTTTATCCTAAAAGAGCTTTCATGGTATAAATGAAATACACAGGTCTATCCAATCATGGATGATGTTAGTATAGGTTTATTTATAATTAATTGATTTTAATTTTTTATATAAATCCATCTAGGCCCAATAGAATCAAGTTTTGGCATTAAGAGATAAACCTAATGCAATTAGGTCTCCATGAGACATAAAAGTGAAATGATGCCTAATTGAGTCATGTCAAACCAAAATGGGCTGAAATATCATTTTATTCTTGTAAAAAAGATTTAATAAGACCTATTATATGTTTTAACTAAGAGGCTAAGGGTGTGTGGCCGACTAAGTGGTATATGAACTAGGAATAATATGTATATAAGGCCGTTTTAGGCCTATTTGAGAAAGAACGAGGAAACAAATGAAATATAAGATTGAATAACATAAAGAGGTATTTTAGACCATAATATGGGTGTATAAAAACTATCATGAGGATATAATATGAGTTTTATGTATAAAAATCAAGGTCATATGACCTAGTCAGTCTTGAAAAGACCTAGTTGAGTGAAGAAGATTAAAAAGCATTTTGAGAGGGTTAAAAAGTGTGAAGAGATAATGAAGGTGATCATCATATATTATATGAAAATAAAATTTTTATGAATATTATAAAATAAATTAGGTGGTTGATTTGGTGCTAAGTCATCTGGGGGGTTGGTACCTCCTTGCAAGTGGGTGCTTGCTAAAACCTAGTCAAGTGGGTCCTTGGCTAGTTAGGATTAGTGCTCTATATGGAGTTGGTGATTCACAAAATTTGGTTTTTATATTATAGGAATATAGTCCATTTTCATAGATTAGTGATTTTTCTTTCCCTTGATAGTTTCCCATATATATGATATGTTCATATGTTTCATGCTTATGTGGATAGTTGCTTATGATTGCTAGATCTATATGTTTGTCTGAATGGTTCATGATTAATTGAGTATAATAAAAATAAAGGTTTTAAAAATTGATTCAAACCCACCTATATTAGTCATTATGATTTCAATAATTGGTATCAGAGCCTAATCCTTTCAAGTAAGCCTAACATTTTGAAGGTGATCTTAAGAAGCATAAGATGTCTAGTGATCAAGAGGAAGAAGACAACATGTATGATGAAGTCTACTATGACAGTGAAGATAAAGAAATTGAAGTAAAAATTTAAGCTAATATTGTAAGTGCCCTAGATTATTTTAAACATTAAAAGAAAAGGAAGCATGAGTTGGAATCTATGGTCAAGGATCTCAGGAATCAGTTAGAAGATGTCAATACAAAGTTTAGATCAAAAGAAGTCGAGAATGGTCAGTTGAAGACATAACTAGATTCTTATAAGGTTGAGGAGGATTAGATCATAGACAAGATAAACAAGTTTGAGAAAAAACATGTCAAAATCACCAACATGAAATTCAACACGAAGAGACCAATTAAGCAACCCAATATAATGAGGAGTGATTATTTAAGAGGTAAGTATAAAAATGTTGTCTGCTATAGTTATCATATTATGGGACACATTACAAGATTCTATCCTAATAAAGTTATAAGGCCCTAAATACTTAACAAGGTAAATGGAGCTCCTAGAGCTCCTAGAGTACATGAGAAAGATCAAACATTGGTAAGGAAGCCAAATAGAGTCAAGATTGATCATATTGAACTCAATAATAAAGATGGATTATTTGATAAGGAAGAGCAGAAGACTAAAGTAGAGGAATCTATACTAACTCAAATTGCCTTTCATATTCAAGATGAAGGCATGAAATGGTATATAGATTGTGGTTTCTCAAGCCACATGACATTACAAGAAACAAAAACAATTTCATCTCATTAAAGAAGAATGCTACAGGAATAATGAGATTTAGTGATAACACAACTGCCAATATAGTTGGTAAGGGTATCTTGAGTTTGGACAATGGGAAGACCAAGATATAAAATAAGTTTTATGTGGAAGGTTTGAAACATAACCTTCTAAGTGTAAGTAAAATGTGCAACTAAGGACACACACTAGCCTTTCATGATAGAGGGTGTGAGATAAGGAGAGCCAAATTAGGAAGGCTAATTGCTAATGCTAAGAGGACTGAGAATAATCTATATGTATTGAATGAGATCAAGAAGGAGATTTATTTATGAGAAAGATGGATGAAAGTTGTCTATGGAACATAAGGTTAGGTTATATAAACTTTGATAATCTAGTCAAGATAAGCACTAAGAAGTCTGTTAAAAATATTCCTAAGATCACCAAACCTATAAACATACATTGTAAGACATGTCAACATGGTAAGCAGACTAGAAGAAGGTTCAAGTCCAAGGAGTATTATACTACAAGACTCTCAGAGTTAATACATATTGATCTCTATGAGCCTACAAGAATCCAAAGCATTAAAGGATATAGATACTTCATGTTACTCATAGATGACTACACAAGAATGACTTGGGTAGAATTTTTAAAATAAAAGTTAGAAGCTCTTGATAATTTCAAGGCATTCAAGACCCTTGTTGAGAATGAGAAGAATGGGAAGATCAAGTGCCTAGATAGAATAGAGGAGGAGATTTTTGGTCTAATGAGTTTTATGACTTCTGTGAGGTCCATGAAATAAGGAGACAATTCTTAGTAGCAAGGATACCATAATATAATGGTGTAGTGCAAAGAAAGAATAGGATAGTCCAAGAGATGGAAAGAAAAATGAGTCTAGATTATCTGATGGGTATTGGAGAGAGGTAGTGAGTACTATAGTTTACATCTTGAATAGAGGATAGATAAGGACTAATGGTAATAAGACCCCTTATGAACTATGAAAAGGTAGACCTGCTAATGTGGAACACTTTAGAGTGTTTGGAAGTAAATGTTTCATCAAATGAGATGAAGATGACTTAGGTAAGCTTGATTTTAGGTCTGATGAAGGTATATTCTTGGGGTATTCATTAGTAAGATTATCCTATGGATGTTATAACAAGAGGTTGTAAAATATAGTGGAAAACACCAATGTGAATATTAATGAGACAAAAAAATCACACTCACAGTCAAAGGATACATCATAGAATCTGGACTTCAAGATTGAAGAGGAAACAATAGAGGTTGATTTAGAATAAGAAGTTAAGGAAAGATAAGACTCAAAAGGCCCCTCAAGACAGAGTCAAAGAGATAATCTTGAATAAAAATTCATTGGTAACAAGGATGTAGGTATGCAAACAAAGAGAAGACTGGTAAGTAATCTAAATCAAGATAATGTTTATTTATTGTCTAAGATTAAACTAAAAACCTTATATAAGTAAGAAAATATGATTTTTGGATAGGTGCTATGAATTAGGAGTTACACCAATAGAGAATAATGAGACTTGAGAACTAGTTCATAGACCTAAAAATAATAATGTCATTGGCACAAAATAGGTGTTTAGAAACAAGTTAAATAAAGATGGAGAAGTCACTAGGAACAAGGATAGATTTTTATGCAATGGATATGCACAAGTTGAATGGGTAGAATTTGAGGAGAAATTTTCACCAGTAGTAAGATTGGAGGCCATCAGGTAGTTTCTAGCATATGTAAGATTTAAAGGGTTCAAATTATACTAGATGGATATCCAATATGCATTTTTGAATAGAAACTTGGAAGAGGAGGTATACATAGATCAACTTAAGGGGTTATCAGTATCGGGTGACAAAGACTATGTTTTTATATTAAAAATATCTCTTTATGGTATAAAACAAGCTCTTAGATTTTGGTATGCCAGGTTGGATAGGTATCTATTGGATTAAGGATTCAAAAAAAGAGTTGCTAATAGTAATATGTACATAAAGATAGAAGATGACAATTAATTGATAGTAGTTGTCTATATGGATGACATCATATTTGGTGGAAATAATGAGAACATGACCTAGACCTTTGTAGAGGTGATAAAAAAAAGTTTGAAATGTCCATGCTGGGAGAACTATCATTCTTGTTTGGGTTACAAATCACTTAATTTGAAAAAGGTATATTCATTTCACAAGCTAAGTACATAAGAGAGATGTTGAATAAATTTGAAATGGAAGATTACAAGGCAATCAATACACCTATGATCATAAGATGTAAGTTGAGCAAATAAGGTGAGTCTTCAAAGGTCAATCAAACATCATATAGGTCAATGATTGGAAGTTTGATATACACCACTACCTCTAGACCTGACATCATGAAAGTAGTAAGTTTTGTGGGAAGGTTTTAAGTAGATACAGAGGAAAATCATTTGAAAGTAATCAAAAGGATACTCAAGTATCTCAAGGGGACTATGGAGTTTGGGTTGTGGTATCCAAGGAGTAAAGAGTTCAATTTGATAACCTATACAAATGTAAACTGGGCAAGAAGTCTAGATGATAGGAAGAATACCAGTGGAGGATCTTTCTTAGGTAAGTTCCTAGTTTCATGGATAATAAAAAATCAACCATCAGTAATATTATCCACTTGTGAAGCTGAGCACATTGCAATAGCTTCATGTTACACTCAGGTCTTATGAATGAGATATAACTTAAAAGACTACAATGTGGAATATGATGGTCCTAACCCTATCTATAGTGACAATATAAGTGCTATAAGTATCTCAAATAACCCTCTCATGCACTCAAGAACTAAGCACATTCCCATCAAGTATAATTTTCTAAGAGAGTAGGTAAATGAAAAAAGTGTCAGACTTGAATATGTTTCTACACAAGATTGGATTGTAGACATTTTAACCAAACCACTTCTAAAGGCAACATTTGAACACTTAAGATAGAAATTAGGTGTAATTCTTGCCCTTAGAAGTCATTGAAGAAGCCAAGTACTTAGGGGGAGATAATTAGGTGGTTCATTATCTCTAAGATAAGGTGAGTAGTGCCAAGAAGGTATGCATGGAGATAAGGTAACATGTTTGTATTATGTCTCATAAACTCATAATAATGTGTGTTTAGTGTTTTAGTTATAAGGAGTGTGATCCAAGAAGTTACATGCATCTCTGTCATTTATGTCAAAGGGGGAGAAAAATTTTAGAATGAGGGAGAAGTTGCTTGTTGAGAGAAGGTTCTTAGAGTGGTTTCCATTAATGATAAAGAAGGAGATTGTTGAACATTGTCATTGATGTTAAAGGTGCATCTTGTGAAGGATGATGTCAAATGTGACTAAGCCTAGTCTAAAAATGTGTGATGCATAAGAGAGTGTTTTCTTGAGAGAATTTGAAGGCAAATAATGTATTATGGTTCATGAAAGTATAGGTCATTGATATCAATATTAGTGTCAAAGGTGTTCAAATGCATGGAAGAAAGATGTCAAGTCATATGATGCATAGTCATGTGGTTTTAGGTCTTTATGAGACTATGGAATATTGTTGTCATTAGAAAGAGAATGGCAAGGCATCAAGTGCATTGGAAGCTTAATTCTAGTCATGGCATGATAGAGGTATGAGTAAGTAACATGGTGAAGTGAGTGTGCTTAGGAAAGTGAGAAGTTTTTTGGAATTGTATGGGTTTATAATTTAGGTGTAGAATTATACCTTCATAAGTGTTGTAAATAGGTATTTGAGGGTAAGTTATTTTGTCTTGGTTTATACTTGGACCCTCCCTGGCATAAGGAGGTATCATGATCTATTGTCAAGTCATGTAAAGTATGTATGGTAGTGTTTAATCATGAGATAGGTTGTATGGTATGAGAGTGATATGTTGAGCATGACAGTGAGGTGTTGAGAGCATGGAAAGTGGCATGAAGGTCAATTCAAGGCCTAATAAGGTATGAAGACTTTGTTGTAGAGAGAGAGAGTGTAGCCTAATGGGGTATCATGATCAATTTACAAGGAAAGTGTGAGTATGTGAGAATTGAAAAAAGTGAATCAATTTTTTTAGGCATGTGCATGAAGTTTGAGGTTCTAATTTGAAGGAAAAGGCATTAACAGTTGTTTGGAGGTCTCTCGAGTACTCAAAATGAAGGGTTCTCAACCCATGAAGGATTTTATTATGCTCATTAGCTTATCAAACCTTTTAATGAGAACCTAATTAGTTCATGGTAGATGGGGAAAGGTCCTACCTCAAAATTCTAGGCATTAGTTTTTAGATTGAGGGTATATGCTTTATGAATGATCATTAAGAGTGGAAATTGTTTTAAACCCTCTTAGAACCCTAATGAAGATCTGATGTTGAAGATGTTGCTCAAAAGTGATCAGGATGGATTGAATTGCTTAGATAAGATATTGGATCTTGTAGTGGACTCTCCCAGGTACCTCTAGATGGTATTGGTTAGAGAGAGGAGTGAGATAATGTTGAGTTACAGGGTTATTTTTTAAGAAGTTACTATAGAATTCAAAAGTTGCATTAGACATAATAATCAAATGGATGGAATAAGGAGATAAATACTCATACTATATTTACATAAAGTCTTCTAGATAGGTTCCACCCTTTAAGTGCATTAAACTGGTCATCTAAGTTAGTCTCTAACATGCCTAATGGTGTAAATAGTGAAAAACCCAAGCAACAGTGAGAAGATGAATTGGAATGTGTTTTCATGATAAAATGATGAAGCCAAGTACATAGAGATGTTTATAAAGACTTGTAACAAATGTTTGTCTGGTAGAAGTTTTAGAGGTAAGTGAATATGGTGAAAAAGTTGTTTACAAGTTGACATATCTGGTTCATATAAGACATTGAGATATAAGGTCATGAGATTGGTTTGAAAGACTAATATTTGTCATTAAAACATATGATATTTATATTTTAATATGATATGGAAATCTCATAGGACCATCTACATGCATCAAAATTCATGAAAAGTGTCTCTAAAAGTGTTGGAGGTCTGAGTCACCATGACTGGGCGTTAAGGTAAACTATTAGTTCTAAGTGAGTGAGTTTCAAAGATGTTCTTGAGATCTTATCTCCTCAGTGGAAGTGTCTAATGCATTTTATAATGACACTGAGGTCATGTTTAATATTTAAATATAATTTTTTGATCATATTTGAATGGATTAAGTATATTTAAACTTCACTTTTGAAAGATAGACTTTTGAGGCACACAAGCCTAGTAGGACAATTTGTCCTAAAAGAGGTTTCATGGTATGAATGAAAGACATAGGTCTAACCAAGCATGGAGGAGGTAAGTATAGGTATATTTATAAGTAATTGAATGCTTTTAAGTTGTTGGAGAAATCCATCTAGGCCTAAGAGAATCAAGTTTTGGGGTTAAGAGATAGACCTAATGCAATTAGGTCTCCATGAGACCTAAAAGTGAAATGAGGCCTAATTGAGTCATGTCAGACCAAAAATGACACAAAAATAATTTTATTAATGCCCAAAATATGTATTAAGACCTATTCTATGGATGACCTAAGAAGTTAAGGGTGTATGGCCGACTAAGTGGTATATGAACAAGGAATGATATATATACAAGGTAATTTTAGGCCAATTTGAGCAAGAAAGATGAAGCAAATGAAATAGATGATTGAATAACAAAATAAGGTCATTTATAAAATCATAGGGGTGTAGAGAAACTATCATGAAGATCTAAAAGGAGTTCTATGTATGAAAATCAAGGTCATATGACCTAAGAAGTCTTGAAGAGACCTAGTTGAATGAAGAAGCCTAGAAGGTAGTTTGAGAGGGTTAAAAAGTGTGAAGAGCTAAATAAGGTGATCATCATATATTATGTGAGAAATAAGGTATTTTTAAGGTGATCAAAGCAATCAGGTGGCTGATTTGGTGTTGAGTCATATAGGGGGTTGGTGTCTCCTTACAAGTGGGTGATTTTTAAAGCCTAGTCAAGTGGGTACTTGGCTAGTTGGGGTTGGTGCTCCATGTGGAGTTGGTGCTTCACTAAATTTGGTTTTTGTCTTATAAGAATGTAGTCTATTTGTATAGATTAGTGGTTTTTATTTTCCTTGAGGGTTTCCCACATATGTGATGTGTTCTTGTGTTTCATGGTTATGTAGATAATTGCTTATGTTTTCTAGATCTATATATTTATTTGAATGGTTCATGATTGCTTAAGTGTAATTGAAAGAAATGTTTTGAAGACTTATTCACCCCTCTCTCAGTAATTATGCTTCTAAAAATTTATATTTTGAAATTAATATCATAACAATTATTTGAATCATGTACAAACTATGTATTTATTGTTTAATTAATGATTTATGGTTTATATTTTACCTTTAGCCTAAAATTTCATGTGCATTTTTTGATCTATTAATGTTTATTTGTAATAGTAAATCTCTTATCTCTTGTATTTGATAAATTATGCTTATGGAGATTGGACTAAGTGTCATAATTGTTTTGTGTTATTGATTCGTCTAAGGAAGGTAAAAGGTCACACTATATTAGTGCATCACCCATTTTATTTTTGCATTAAATATTTTCTCTTTTACTCAACCAAGTGATTAGGTAGTGTTAGGATAGGGGATTCATCATAACCTAGAGGTTGTTTTAAATCAAATTCTAGAGCTTCCAATTTCACACTAATTTTGGGTGCACTAATTCACATTTACAATCAAATAGTCAAGTGTGTTAATGGTTTTCATTATTTATTTAATTGAAATACTTGGTTATAATAATAATAATGATCTCAAAGTTATGGCTAGCTTGAAGACATTATCAAAATCTTTCATTGAGATGGCTCCAAAACTGATGCCCAGATCTATACCCAAGGCTCTCAAACCTGCTCCCTCCTCTATAGTGGTGGTCTTTGATGAGGAGGCATATCAAAAAGTACAAAAAGATGATGTTTTATTTGCAACCCATGGTATCATTAGTAGATTCAAAAATATCTGGCCTAAACTCTAATATCTCCATGCATGGATCTCAAAAAATTGGCAACCTCTCTTACAAGGTGGACTCAAGATTTATCCCAGTTCTAAGATTTTTTTATTGTTGTTTTTGACTATTGCAAAGATAAGGATTTGATCCAAAATCAGTTCTAGAGTTTGAATCTCTACCTATTAATCATCATCCCCTCGTCCCCCTTCTTTAACCCCCTTACTAAATCTCTAAATGAAAGATGTATCTAGATTTATCTACCTTATCTCTCTTTCCAATTTTGGTCTAAATTTAGCTTTAAATTCATAGGCAACTCCCTGGGAAAATTTATGAAAACACACCTAGACACTACTATCTTTTTTCACACCACCTTTTCTAGAATTTTGGTTAATATTGACATCTCTAAGGATCTAATTGAAAAGGTTGTCCTGCAATTAGGTGACTAGTCATAGTCTCAACCCCTCGATTATGAAGGTTTGTTGTTTCGATGTCATAGTTACTTCAACATAAGGCATTTGACTAAAGATTGTAGAAATCATAGAACAAAGAAGGAATCTTCTTGGTAGTCAGACTTCTACGCCACCCACCTGACTATGAATGTACTTGAATCTGAGAATGATGTCTTAGATTCATCTTTAGATGAACTTGAGCCTGCTCCTCATTCTGATCAAGTTGATCTTCCTATCTCAAAGGGTGACCCCAAGGTAGACCCTCCAAGCATGAGAGGGCTAGTTTCAACATTGGAAACCCTTGTTCCAACTTTTACTAAGGGTGTTAACATTATTACTAAAATACCAAGGGTAGAACCATTGGTTGGGTATTTAGTGGTAGACAAATTTCAGCCCTCATAATCTTTTGAAATTATTTTGTCTTCAACCATAGATTAAATGGAAGACAAGAGGGATTGGACTAAATTGCAAAAGAAGAAAAATGGTATAAGATCTGAGTCTAGTATGACCCTTCATTCAGGGGGGCCCCATTCCAAAAAAGTCTAGGAGTGACTTGGATTTTGCATGGATCTCATGGCTATATTATGCAAATGATTCATGAAATTAGAATATTAGAGGAAGGTTTCATATTGGGTCTTTACTGGTGGCTAAACCGTTTTGCCTATTTTTCTTAGGTTAAATGGATGATGGTGGTAGGATGTGTTTGGTGCTCTCCCAGATATGTGGATCTACTAGTTTGATGTTTGGTCTCACATGGTCCTCATGGGAGGGCTATAGCTTTTTATTATTTTATGAAATTTTTGTGGAATATGAAGAATGGCAGAATCATCTCTGTTTGTCAATGGATTGTGGTTGTGGCTTGTTCCTAAGTATTTGTACTATATTGGTTATTTTTTTTGTTGATCTTTCATGTCAATCTTTTAGGATCTTTTGTACTGGGTACAAGACCCTTAACTCATTATTTAACTTATCAAATAAAAAATAATCATCTCAAAGTAACTTGATCTATTTGTCATGGCTATGATAAGAGAAAAAACATTCCTATTAGATGTATCTAACTATCTATTAGATTTAGACCTAAATTTATTTAGTCAAAATCATAGTCTCGATATCCATGATCATATAGAATAAAAGCCATCACAAATATTACATATTAACAAGTCAAATTTCACATGAGAATAAAATATAATGTATTGTAGATGACATGATTTCTTAACTACATATCATAAGAAAACTTATGTTTATAAAATTCTTATAATATAACTCATAATTTATTTCATTGAGCTCATACTTATGTTTTATCATGAGAGCCAAAATTAATGATTCCCATTCTGAACTCATCAAAATAATTTATCTAACAACATTGTATTTGTAAATGATGATCTTGATAAAATAATTGGAATTTTCATGATCTTTGTTAAGATATTTAGTCCACCTTACCTCAATTGTTTAGCCTAAAGTGCATTCATTGAAGAAAAATTATATCTAAAAAAAGATAAAACCACTAAAAGGCCACTTCCACAAGTACCTAGATCATCAACGCTACCATTGATTTTCCCATCCCCATTTATAAAAGGAGCCATCTATGTAGAGGATGTCATTAAGCCCAAATAAATTCGTAAGGAACCAATTTATTCATGATTTATATTCCCATGGGAATATTGTGATGAAAATGATATAGCCAGTAGTATATTTTTCCCTATTTTCCATCAGAATGTTTTTTTAAAAGTTGACATTGTGATGCTATATGGTCACCAAGGATCCATTTGAAAAGGTGTGACACAATTCAAACACAATTTTCACTAGTCAATATAATCTATTTTCGTAGGAGCATGAATTTCTTGAATTACATGCCATCCCACATGCTAGGGTAAATTATTTCATGTTCTCACAGGCACATAACATTTGAAAACTTAAAAAGTTGTCCATTAAAATATCCATAATTTTTTATTAGAATATAAAAAGTGTGGAATAGGGTAAAAGCAAAGAAGATGGTTCGATTAAATTTATTGGAATATGAAAAAATGATATTAGATCATGTATAAGAGAAGGGTTTGATTAGATCCATCTAAAATATAAAATAGGTATTTTAGTTATATGAAAAGGGGAATAAATTTGTTGGAAATATACCAAAACAATTATGAGAATATATTTATCATAATAAATACAATTAGAAAATGAAGTATGAGATAAGGGTTTGATTAAAGTTATCATATCAAGTATTTTTTGATATTATTAATGATTTTAAAGATTTGAATAATATATTTATAGGGTTTGATTTAATTGAATTTAAATTATTTAATTAAATCTATTTAAATTTTGAATTTGAAATTAATTTTTATATATTGGAAAAATAAAGATTATACTATATTTAAATTATTCAATTAAATCTCTATAAAGTTTGAATTTGAAATTGATTTTTATATATTGAGAAAATAATAATTGATCTATTTAAATTTTAGATTTTAATATTAAAATATAATTAATAGAGAAAATACAAAAGTTTTTCATTAAATGAGATTGGGTAAAAAATAAGGGTTATTGGATTTAAAACAAAACACTAAAGTATATTATTACAGTTATTTTTTTAATATTATATGTTTTATAATTTATACCAAATCTATTTTTTAATATATCTTTATATATACTATATTTGATTAATTTCCCATGAATGTATATCATTTGGAATGTTAATAAAATTATAGTTTTGGTCAAAAATTTAGGATGAAAACCTCACTCTGAAACGAAAGGTGTTATAAGTTACTACTGAAATAAACCATTCATTTTGAGTATGATGAGTGTTTTAGTTGACAATAATAATATCTATCCTATGTATGTTTATGAGTGTAGACACTAAAATATAGTATTATATACTTGGTAATATCAATCTTTACCTACCTTCTCTTTATATGATTTGTGCGTATACATATGGCTCTTACACACCCTTATGTTATATAAACCTACTTTCTATGGGTTTGACCTTCCCGATTTGTTATCATTCAACTATAGGAATCCATTTATCTATGCCTAACTTGTTTATTATCATACTTAGACCATCTCTAGATAATCAAATTAATATTCCTAGCTTTTAAACAAATTTATTAAGATCATAAGAATACAAAATTATGGAGGTGTTCAATCTTGAAAAACTTGTTCCCATGCCAAAAATGAGTCAATTTTAAAATCAAATAATATTTATGTGATGTTCATACATTTCATATGCTCATGGTGTGAGAAATTACCCAAAGAATCCTGTATTAATATACACTAGGTCTAAGCCTATTTCACTCTCTAACATCATCTAACACTCATCAAAGATACACCTATATACATTTGCACATTGATAGGGATTGCTTTAAACTTTCCAATTCAAAAATGAGTTGCAAAGAATAGGTCCTAACTAAGTTTGAAGCACTTAAGTGAAGCCATTTTTTATATTTTCAAGTGTCTAAATATATATTATAATTTGCATTCATAAAAAGGATATCAATTGCATACATACATATAACATGGAAAACTACATGTAGTTTGCATTCCATTTTCATAGTATTAGATACATAGGTAACAATTAGCAATTTATTGGGGAGTGGTTTAGGTCAAATCAATCCACCTATTTCCTATATTTTTATAGGTTAAACTAGTGTCAAATTGGAGTTATAGTTTTAAAGATAAAGATACATGTTTTTAGATATTGCACACATGGTGAGCCTATGATATTGCACACATAGACATATTACAAGGTGTAGTGGATTGTACCAAAATAGAGAGACAATCTACATAGACAAATAAGGTAGAGTACAGACACTATAATTTTATTTAGGTGTTTAAAAACTAATGGATTCATCTAGGTTATTTCAAAAACTAAGTTTCTTATTTGAGAAACTTGTAGTCTACTTCCATCCCTTTTTATCACCTGCACATTATCCCATTCTTGCAAAAAATAAAAACAAACTAGTATGTGAACACCTTAGGTCATTTCTATTTATAGTAAGTGCAATTATTCAAATCATATTCTACTTTAGCATTAATATCAATGTTTTATTGTAATACATTAAGAAATTTGAATAGTTCAAAGTTTTATAATTTTTAGATACATTAATCCAAAATAAGGTAAAACATATTGGTGAAGGCATATTTTTATAGAACATAACAAAAACCTAGGTCCCCCTTAGGTTTCATCCTTCTTTCTAAGGTTTTAGATCTTTGAATTGAAATATGATTTTTGGACCTAATTTTTAATTTTCTCTTCATACATGTTTATTTTATCCTAGGATTATTATTATTAAAACCCTAATAAAATGTTATCCCTCATATTAGGAGTATGATTGGTTTTTGTGTTTCTTTCCCTCTTATGGTTTGGTATAAGGAGAAGTGTTAGGTCAAGTGACATTGATATTTATCATAATCATATTTATATGACTACCCCTATACAATATTATTTTGAAGATGTTCCTCATGAGGCATCATTATTCATGCTCATGACACGATCTCTTATGCAAATCATTCTAAATTTACAGGCTAAGGTGTTGAAATTGGAGAAAAGTTATTTACAATAGTTAATCCAATTGACTCTTCTCCAAAGAATAAAAATCTTACTCTAAATAAATACATGATTAATATTTTAAGGATAATATTCTACCAACACTCACTGATTTGACACAATATGGGTTTGGACTAATAAAGTCACAAAAGTTTATATATAATGGAAAAGGATTGGGAAAACATGCACAAGTCATCATTAATCCAGTCACCCCATCTAGGCATAAAGCTAAACAAATACTTGGATATGAAGACCATTCAAAAGATAATAGAGTTGGTTGATTATCTACATTGATCAAAGTTCTTCTCCAAGATTGATCTATGCTTGGTATACCATTAGATTAGAGTGGGAGAGCAGGATGTACACAAGACAGCCTTTAGGTGCCATTATGGGCACTATGAATTCTTGGTGATGTCATTAGGGTTGAATAATGCTCTAGATACATTCTAATATTGTATTAACCATGTGTTCAACTACCACATGCAAATTTTTTCTAGTGTTCTTTGACAACATCTTGATATATAGCAGAACATGGGAAGAACACCTTAGACACCTAGATGAGGTCTTGACTATTATGGGAGCACAATCACTTTATACAAAGGCTTATAAGTGTGAATTTGGGATGAGAGAGGTCATTTATTTGGGATTTGTGATTAGAGCAGTTGGAGTTAATGTAGATCAGGGTAAGATTCAGTCAATCATTGATTGGTCACTATTGAGGACACTAGACTTTGTTGCTATTACAGGAGGTTCATGAAGGGGTACTCTCAGATGACAACACCATTGATATATTTTACCAAGAAGTGGGTATTTTCTTGGTCAGAATATTCTCAATAGGTATTTAATCACCTTAATAAGGTGATGAGCACATACATAGTGTTAGCATTTCCAAAATTTTCACAACCATTCTTTCTTGAATGTGATACTTTGGGTATGGATATCAATGTAGTAATGATGTAAAATAGGCATTCCATTGCCTATGAAATTTGGAAGTTGATTATGGTAGATTGTGGGTACTCTACTTATGACAAGGATATGCTAGCTATTTTTCATGCGTTAGTCAAATTTTGACAATACTTGGTGGTAAACAAGTTTGTGGTCTGAATAAATCACAATAGTTTGAGGTATTTCATGGAGCAAAAAGACCTCAATGATTGTCATCAGAAGTGGGTAAGTATGATACAAGATTATGATTTTGAGATAGATTATGTGAAGGGAAATAATAATGTAATAGTTGATGTATTATCCAGGTAACCATCCCTTTGCTTGATGATAGAGATTTCAACAGATTGGAAGGCTCATATCTTGGTTGAGAATTCCAATAACTAGTTGGCTTGTGAAATCTTGGATGGACTAGTACAATATGATAAGTATAAGGTTGTGGATGATGTGATATTATATAGGGGTAGGGTATACCTTATGCCTAAGTCATGGATAAAGAAGATCTTGAGTGTTGTACATGACACCCCATTAGCAGGACATCTAGGGTACTTTAAGACTTATAGATTTATATGAGAGAGATTTTCTTGGAGAGGATTGAAGGATGATGTCCTAAATCATATTAGAGAGTGTGTGGTTTATCATTAGAGCAAATTTGAATATTCATTTCCTACAAGGTTACTGCAACCATTACCCATTCTAAACCATAAATGGGAAAGTATTTTAATGGATTTCATTACAAGTTTACCCAAGGCTCAAGGTAAGAATCACATTTAAGTAGTGCTTGATAGATTGACCAAGTATGCTCATTTATTTTCAATATCAATGGAGTATAATATGCCTTAGGTAGCAACATTATTCTTTGAGGAGGTTTTTAGGCTACATGGATTGCGTAAGAACATAGTGATTGGGAGAATAGATTCATGAGTAAATTTTGATAGGAACTATTCAGGTTAGTAGGTACATAATTGACACTAAGTAACAACTACCACCCACATATTTATGGTTATACCGAGATCATGAACAAATGGATATAGGGATATTTATGGAGTTATATATAAGGCCATCAAAAATCATGGGTTAAGTGGTTGTACTTGGGTGAGAATTGCTACAATAACCCATCATATGAGCGTTGACATGACACCATTTAGAGTGATTTATGGGTATGATGCCTCATCATTTGTTGATTTGGTGATAGTAGATAGTCAAGATCCCAAGGCTTGTGATTGGATTGAATAAAATTAGGACATCATGAGATCTCTTAAGGAGAATCTGTAGTAGGCACAAAACCAATAGAAGAAGTATGCTGATTGACATAGAATGAAGAGATCATTTATGTGGGTGACTCAGTGTTCCTTCACTTGCAAACTTATAAGAAATATTTTTTGAAGAAGAGTGGTGATAAAAAATTGAAGCCATGATTCTATGGGCCTTATAAGATTCTGAGATGGATTGGTGAGGTTACACATGAGTTAGAGTTACCTGAGCATAGCAAGATCCATAATGTTTTCCATGTGTCTTGCCTCAAAATAGCACTTAGACAACATATTGACCCATATTATGAGTTATCACCCATGGATGAGGAAGGAAAATTGATTCTAGTTCCATAATAAATTATGGAGGTGCAAGAGAAGAAGCTCAAGAATTAGGTCATCACTAAGTTTTCAATATGATGGAAGGACTTTCCATTAGAGGATGCCACATGGGAAGGTGAATAGATTTTGTAGCATTTAAATATATAATTTCTTGGGGACAAGCAATCTTGGGAAAGGAAGACTGTAATATCCCCTACTTCTTAATGGATCTTTTGACAGAGGACCAATAACCTATTTTATTATCATAGGCTAAGTTAGGTAATGTAAGGGAATAGTTGTGGCAAAATCACTATTCACCAATTACTATTCATGGGCACTCTTCATGGGTGACTATGCATGATGACATGTCATAATATTATGGTGGCATAGTGGTGAAGTGTTTTTGGTGATGTGGCTTATCCCAAATAATAATTTTTTAATGTTGAAATTGGAGGAGAGAGAAGTGGGGTGCAATTTTCCCACTTGGCCACATGGAGGAATAATGGAGGCATGTAAAGGACATATTAATTAAAGATATTATATACCCATTCAAGTATGTGTTGGAATTAAAATGACTGGGGGGGTGAATCAATTTTCAAAAACTTTCTTAAACAATCTTACTTGAGCAATCATAGATCATTTAAATAAGTATGCACATCTTAGCAAGCATAAGCACCGATCTATAAGAACATGAAACATATAAACACATAATATATGTGGGAAACCCTCATGGAGAAGAAAACACACTAATGATGCAAATAGACTAAAGCCCTATAATACAAAAACTAATATTTAGTGATGCACCAACTTCACATGGAGCACTAACCCCAACTAGCTAAGCACCAATTCAAGTAGGCTTTAACAAGCACCCACTTGCAAGGGGGCACCAACCCACTAGATGACTCAACACCAACTCAACCACCTGAAACACTTGATCACCTTTATAATATCTTGTTTCTCATATAATAGATGATGTTCTTCTTCCTTATCTCTTCGCACACTTCTATCCCTTTCAAACTAGCCTCTTGACTTATTCGCTCAACTAGCCCTCTTCATGACTTGATTAAATCATATGATCTTGATCATAATATTTAGACCTCCTACATGATATTCATGACACCCCTATTATGGTCCATAATACCTTCTAATTTTCAATATTCTATATCATTCACTTATTTTATTCACTCCTAATAGGCCTAAAATTACCTAGTATTTATACAAGTCACTTGATCATATCCTTCTAAGTTGGCCAAAAATTATTATCTTCTTAGGTCATCCATGTAATAGGTATTACAATGTCAAAATAACATGATTAAATCTTGAATCAATCAATACATTAGGTTGTCCATAGCTTAATAGGCTACATTCCTTCTTTAGGTCTTATGGAGACCTATTAGACCTTCTTAGTCACACTTTGCACTTGGCCTTCCTTAGAACACTTGAAAAAACATCAGAAAATAAGAACATATCATATTCAAATAAAATATACCCTATCCAACTTCATTTTAGGTCCACAATACTTTTTAGTTCAAACCACCACTTGAACCTATTCTCAAAACACTATATTCTATAGGCATGTGCATACACAAAAAATCTATTCTAAACAAGTGAAGCATAAACACATTTACTAAAAAAAATATGGAAAAAAATAATATATATAGAAATATCATTACCTTAGGGTCATAAAAAACTTTATCAGATGCTTTAACTTAGGGCATACAGGCTCAAACTCTTCTCTACAAGATGCTTACTTTGAACTACCAACTAGCTTCAAAACATAGTAAAAAAACATGAATTCATGACACTTTATTGAACATACTCAGAGTATTTTAGTGCATGAACATGATCTTATAAATTATTAGAACAAACTAAAACAAATAGATCATAATCTCTAATGGAAACTATTGGTCTTGCAGACCAATTTGTTGATCTTATCTCTCACAATATTTACTCATCCATACAAGCCATTTTGGATTCAATGTTCCAACTCCTTACACTAGTTTCCAAGATTATTCAAAGCATGGATAGATTTTTTATGTCCCAAACAAAAACATCATATTTATTAGGTTCATCAACTCAGGACAAAGAGCCTCTAACTTATCACTATAACTTGCTTATCTAAATGTGCCAATTTACCTTTAAACACAGTCATGGTGATAATGACTTTCAACATTTATATGACCATTTTTAGAGAATTAAAATTATTTTGGATGATCATACGAGATCATTAGGAAATATTTAGATACAAATATAACATGATCAAATGGCAATATTGGTCTCATAGACCAATCTCATGAGCTTACACCTTCACTATTTCATCTATACTAGATAGGTCATCTTATAAGCAACATTTTCATCATATAGACTGACCTAAAAAAATTATATCCAATAGCATGTATTAAAAGTCTTGAACAAATTATGCATGCACTTGGATTAATCCTTAATCCATGACAACACAGCCTTGATCACCTTTTTACTTCTGCTTGGTTTTCACTATTTGTACCATTAGGTCTGTTAGCAACTAGTCAACTTGTATGATCAATTTAACATACTTGAGATCTATAACTTGTATATAAACCTTCATAGACATCAACTAAAAGTCTCACACTTTTACCTCCATCTATTTTCATACTTTAACTTGGTCAACTCTAACTGTTACATCAAATCTCTAAGTAACAAGCACTTTATTATAGGGTTTGTTCACTTACCTAAGAAACCAATCACATTTGGAAGTGCTTGAGAGAGTTGAATACAACCTCCAATAAATTTTATGTCCATGCCAAATAATTTTGGGCACTATTGATTAATTTATTTCATATTGGGTCACTATTAGGATTCTTTAAGGGTTTAAACCATCTTACTATCTTAACGATCATTCATAAAGCTTAGCCCTATATTCTAGAAACCAATGATTGGAAATTTGATCTGTAAAACTTACCCATCTATCATGAATAACTTTATTCCTCATGAAAATGTTGTACGTGCCAATGAGCACTTGAAAAATCTTCTCAGGTAGACAATGCTTGATTTTATGCACTTGAAAGACCTTAAAGCACTTTTCCAAGCATTTTCTTGCAAACCATGACTTAAAATTGTATTTACATGATTAAAAAAACTTGAATCACATTTTTAAATGCTCACCTACTCACCCATGCCTTTTTAAATTGATCCTTATACCCCATCTGACCACCATCTCTCTTTTTGCTTTCTAAACCTTTGACTTGTAAGTCATAATAAGTCTTGAAGTTGACCTTTTAACTACTATCCAAGCTCTCAAAAACTCATGTATATGTCATGCAAATTCTTATCATGATTAAATACTATCAAACATACTTCATATGTCTTGTCAATATCTCATGATGCCTCATCATGCCAATTAGGGTCTAGAACTAGTCTATTTACAGACTTGGACTAAAGTACTTACCCCTATAAGCTTCACTTTGAAAATATTCTATTTATTCCAATGCCTCTTATGTATGATCAAGAAACCTTACAAAAACACTCTTATTTATATCTTCAATAAAAAATCTTTATGTCTCACTCAGAGCATCTTCAGAGCTACTTACATAGTTCTTAGAAGTTTAATTAAGGATGTTCATAGCTCATTTAGAATATCTTCATATCTACTTATGAAGATATTTAGAGCTCATTCATTTCATCATGTTACTTACACATACCTTCTCACAAGGTATAGATAAGGCTTTGTAATATACTTGACACATTGACCTGTATTCCCTCATGCTCATCTCAATGATATCACTAATATTTTTCAAACAATACTCATAGTACTCTCACATCACTTCTCTTCATATAAAAACAACACTCACTATGCTATAATAAGAACTCATCATACACATACCTCAAAGCTTGCTTGATTATGCACCTTTATAATAACCTTTGACATCAATGATAATACCAATGTCAAAACTGAACAATCAATGGCAATGCTCAACATCATGTGATTGAAGCAATCTTTTAACTTATGATATTTTACATGGGAAAGTGGGGGACAAGATCAACTATTCCTGATTGAGGGTCACATGTAAGTATTTAAGGCACATAGTTCTTGGTCAAAGACAAATCTTGAATATTCCCTTGTACATGTGAGAGGAAAAATGCACTATTCATAAATAGTTTTACCACTTCATAAATAGTGCAATTATTTCTCTCTCATGGTTTTCCCTCTATTTCTCCTTCTCTTTTGTATTTACATAAGTATGAAACTTCTCCCTTTGTAACATATCTTTTTCAAATACAATCCCCGCTATTTTGTGATCTTGAACATTGGTTCAACTTCTATCTTGGAGGATAGATCTTCACAAGAGTGCTAGTCTTCGGTGGTGAAAGATTCTTCCGTAGCTAGCTGATGTTGGTTTCATATAGGAAGCAAACTTGGATTTCATTGGATCATGCCTCACTTGTTGTTGTAATGGTTGTAAATTTTTCATAGATTATGCTTTTTATTATAAGATTTGATAAATATGTTATTTTAATAAGAGAGTAGTATGTGTTTGTTTCCACCATTGTTATATTTGTAATATTTTATACATAATAAAAGAATATGTCTTTGGTATTATACATATTTATCTATGTGTATGTTTCAATACATTTTATAATAGTAATTTGATATGATAATGTTATGTGATACGTGGGTGATCATATTTATAGAAATTTGAAAGGTATTGGGTCATAGGCGATTTAGGATATAGTTAGAATCATAGATTATCTATGTAGTTTGGATTAGGGAAGTTTAAGTGTTTGGGTTTAGAGTTTTATGTGTTTTAGAAAATATCCCCTAAAAAGGATATTTCACTTTCAAGGAAAATTAGGAGCCATCAACTGAGTATCCTAAGAACCATGTTTGTGATGAATTCAATGTTCTTCATATACATAAATTCATGAAAAACATGAACAGATTGAATGAGACCTTATATCCAATGTCATATTGATACATTTATAACAAGGATATTCTTAGATTGTCTGAATAAATATAAAGAACCATTGAAAAGATTGATGACTATTGGCTCTATCTAGACCACATGATCATTAAAATAGAGGGAACCAAGGCTCCTCTTATGTATCTACCCTGGTTAGTCCTAGATAAGGTGTAAAAATAGGAAATTACAACCCATATAGATAACTCTATGGATGTTAGACTAAGAAATACCAAATAAGGAGTAGTCCACCCACCTCTCATCAGTATTAGTAGGATCCAATACACCAGATGGGAATATTTCCATCCAGTAGGAAAAATTAGAAGCCACTATGATTTCAAGTGGTCACCTTATGATTAATGGGATCCAAGGTGAAGGGTTAGGAATCACTTGAACAAATTTGCGGGGAAGGTGAATATTGATTACATCCATGTATTATATCCATTTGAAGAAGTATTTATGAATGATTTAAATGATATAGAGGTTTACACTAGAATGGTCTGAGTAAATATGTCTACAATGGTGGATTAGCACATATGGTATCATCCAAAAACCACCAAGGAAGAGACAAAAAAAATTAAGGCAGAGCATTGGGTTTCAATAGCCAATCAAGGACCCTTCCCATAGGTTCAAGCCTATGAATTAGATTAGGTCGGTCCATTAGGACAAGAACATATGGGGAGAGGATATGAATTTAGCTAGGGACTGCCCCAAGGTCTTGTCCCAGTGGTTACAATTATAGAAACTACCCTAGTGTCCACCCTTCTTTAGTTCATGACCACTACCTAGGGTCTCACAACTTTAGCTTAGTCTAGAAGAAAGATAGTTATGTTTCCCTTTCTTCCACTCATAACAGTTTAGCAGGTGAGTCTCCCATCTTTCTTCCTACTTATTTTTGGTTTAGTTTCTATCATCCCACTAGCACAAACCACTGCACCATCACCTCCATAAATATCTCCTTCAATCGAATAAAAATTCACTTCCCCAAGTTTACCCCTAGAATTCACTATTACCCTCATCTCATCACCACCTATTGCCCTATAAGATTTGCATGCTACTATTTAATCCTTTCTAGCATCAACTTCTACTGCTATCAAACCCCCCCTTGTATACAAGAGAAATCAGGTTAGTTTCTCTTCAGAGTACCCCAATAAAGGAGACCTCATAGGAATGCCAAAGGAAGTATTAGATAAAAAAAGGTTATAAAGTTCCAAAATCTATATAAATAATAAACAGTGAAAATGAATTGTTTATCAAGGAGGAATAAGAGGATAAAATAGAGACATCCTTATCTGAAACCATAAGTGAGACCAAAGAAAGTGACCTTGATGATGAACTGTTATAAGAGGATGCTCAATTGGGTAATATTGAGATCTTGAAGGCTAGTTCAATCTCAACTAAATTACTTCAGGACCTAGACATAGATAAAGGAGATGAACCCAAGTCCAAGCCCCTAGATTCTATGCATGAACAATATTTGGACCTATCTCCAACATCGATACCTCTTAGCACAAAAATTACACCTATAATAATGGTTCCCCTAGTTTTTACTTCTCAAATGATAGGTACACAAGTTCCTCATTCTTTACCTATTGTAGCAATTATTTTTCTAGATAATTCACCTAGTGCAAAGCCCATTCTAGAGGCCCCAATCCTAGCACAAATAATCTAGGTTGTGGTGTTCCCAACTAACCCTCAAATTATTCTACTTGATTTAATCTCACATTAGTGACAAATTACTTGTAGAATTTACTCAGTAACCCTCCTACATATTCATTCTTTTCTTCCTCAAGCCCTCATTCCTCTAGATTCAACAAACAAGTGCACTTTGAATATTTGGTATCCACCACCATTTTAGTTTCCCAATTTACTCCCTCTTAACCATCTAAAAAAATGGGAATAAAAATTGGTCTAGTAGCCTAAATGGAAGCTGAAACTAATACAACACAAAAGGAGGTGGAGAAAGGAAAGTTAGTAATTGACACAATAAACATAAAAAGGTCACTAGTTAGAGAAAAGTTATTCCCCCTTTAACAAAAAACCTCATCTCCCAAGGCTATGCTCCCTCTAGGTCAATCCCCATCTACCACTCTTATAGAGAAATCCAAACCTTCACAACAACTAGTTGCCTTGAACATCCCTGAATGGATCCAAAACATGTAGCAGGTAGAAGAGGGTAGATGGGACCTAGTTATTGTCAAATAACCAATAGTCAATTTTTACTTTGATAGAGAAACAAAGACTATGAGGAAATTTAAAAAGAAAATTATAATGTATTAAGGACATAAGGTGGAATTGGATCAAAGGGAATGTCTTATTTTTTATAATGAAAATAAAATTACTCCCTTTAGATATTTTTAATTACATAGAGGACCCCTATACCTTTGTAGATTCTATGGGGGAGAGTAATAAGATAAATGTTCAAAGGTTTTGATCAAGTTGTGCAAGGAGTATCTAGGAATTTGTATTACATTATCTATTTGATAAGAAGTGCAAAGAAGGATTCATATCCCAAGTGGGAGATGTATTCACCCTTGCTAATAAGATGAAGATAATAGAGGCCAGACTCCATTTCTTAATCCAAACAACCTAGAATAAAGCTTATGACCATCTAAACTTAATAACTACTCTAGATGCATCATGGGATTTGAAATACATAGATTCTATGAGAGATATATTTGTTATCTGGCATAAAGAAATGAAAAATTTAGTTCAACAACTCACCAAATACAAGGATCAAACCATTATAATTTTAGGGGAAATGATAATTATGATGTGATTAATGTTAGCAGGGAATTAGTCCTCAAGGACATATTTGTGTATCTCTTCTAGACAACAGTAGATATTTTTAAGGTAGAATTAAAAGGAGAGGTATATAAGACATAGGAATAATTGATACAATTGATAATTTTTTTTAGAATCCAAGTCATTAACATGGAGACTCTTTATGTGGAGCTTGGGGCTACATTAAAGTCACATAAACTGTTGATGGATAGACCACCCCAGCTCATCAAAATTAGTTTTTTTTGACTTTGAGGTAATTGAAATGGACTTTATGGTGATTCATGCCATCTATTTGAAAATTTAGGATAGCACCTCCAACCACCCTACCTATGTTGGCTATTTTAATTACAACTACTTCCTAAACTCCTAGACTAACCAAAACTGTAACTCATGTTATAATTACAAAAACTACCAAGGCCCAAGTATAAAAAACTACCATGGCCTCTCTGTAAGAATTTCCACTTGTAATTACATCATTTTTTTATAATAAAATTTTGTTGTAATATTTTTTTTCCTTTATGAATGACTGGCTACATTATGGCCATGTTTTGTCCTGGTAATAATAACACTTTGAGCATGGATTGAAGGATGAGGCATATCCATCCCAAGCCTATTTATGCATGTATCTCCTACATTCCAAAGTGAGGAGAAATTTTGATATTCAATATAGATAGATACATTTCAAATTGTTTTGAAAAATCTATGTTGCATATATTTCTCTTTCATGTCTATGTTGTAATTTGTATACATTTTATCTAACTGGTAGCTAAGTTTTTTGATATATAATATAATAGTTTCAAGTAGATTAGGGTTAGTTAGTAAGGTATTTTATCAATTAAAATGTGCATAATCAATTATAGGTTGGCATATATTAGTTTATTTTAACAAGTTTGCTAGGTTACTCTCGAAAGTTGTGTAGAAACACCATTTGATGCAACTTCCTAGACTGAGCCATAGCTAGTTAAAGGTACTCTTTGGTGTAAACTATAATATTTTGTTAAGAAATGTTATAGTGTTCTTAATAAAAACAACTTTTATTTAATGATTGAGAGTTAATTGTATCATATTCCTTAGAACTATTTATTATGTTTGTCAATTATGTGTGCCAATGCGACAAACTAAAACATTAATACTTTGGATTTTGTCCTTGTTTTGAGGCTGATTAAAAAGAATCCATGTCCTCTATTTATATATCCTCTTTCCTACCTTAGCCTTCCCTTTATTTACAGTTTTTTTGAGTATTTCCCACGTTAGTTAAGTCCATCTTCATTCCATTCAACCCATGTGAATCTAAGATCCATATCCATATTTGAACAACCCCAATTAACATTTACTTCACTTACCTCCATTCCACCATTGGTCACTATAAGACCCAATACTTATAACTCATGCCCTAAAGTGAAGTCAAACTTCACTGTGCTCCAAAAATGTTAGAGGTTACCTTGTGATTATTCTCAAGTGTACATAAAATGTACATCAACAAAGAATTAAAATATGGTGCTAGAAGGAGGGCCTCTTTCATTAATCAAAAGAGGATATCACCAAAGCTATATTGGATATACCTAAAAGATTGAAAATATCCACCTCTAAAAACAACTTGTTACATTAACCCTTATAATCCCACCAAAATATTAGGTTAGATAAAGGTATCTTGAGAAGTTCCTAGGCTTAGTCATATTCCCCAAACATAATACAAACCCCTATGTGTCAAATGGCCCACCCATGGTTAACTGGTTATGCCTTTAACATTGCAGGAGGTGTTCATGATCTACCTCAAAATATTGAGAAATAAATCCTCTCTTTTCCCCTTCAGGAGGTAGGACCACCGAAGAATGTGTTAAAGCCTTTAAAATTGCTTTGGGAATATTGAATGTGGTCCATGAGGATGTAGCTTGCAAATTTCTCCATTTACACTATAATATTCTACCCATGAATATTTCCTTAATATTGATGAAGGGTTGATAAGGTCTTGGAATGAATGCCAAAATTCTTTCCTAGGATAGTTCAAACAAGTTACCAGCCCTAACGTAGTATACCAAGACTTTTTGAGTATGAAAAGAGATCCCAAAAGCCCCATCCGGGTATTCAATACAAGGTTCTAAAATATATATAGCTAGGTAGATACTTCATATAAGTCATATGTTATCTTGGCCCTTTAAATATATAAGAACATTTTAGATCTCAACACTATAGTGTTTGTGCATAGGGAATCTAGTGTTACTAATTTGACATAGGTTTATGATAAAGCAATAGAAGTTGATAGATAGATGAACCCCCACTCTCAAATATTAGTAGGGACAAATGTGTATCAAACCCACCCCATGCCAAATCTGATTCCAAATGTTAATCAAAACATTGTGGCCTAAAATCAAACCCAAATCTATATGTAGTTACCTCTATCCCATGTTGCACCCAATCAAGATTTAAGTTTCATAAATAACTATGTCCAAGTTGTCAATACCTACATAGTCTAGGTTTTAGTCCCAACTAACACTTCCACCACCCAAAGTGATTGATTTAACCTTTTACGATTTATCTTATGTAAATCTTATGTTTGATTAAAGGGTTAAGATGTCTAAATTAGTTAAATAATATACAATAATTAACCACTAAATTATTATGGATTTTTACTTCTTTTGACTTTCTAAAAATAGAAATGAATATGCATAAACATAGACTTATTTGGAAAGTGACTCTTGCAGATGATCTAGGTTCTAAAAATTGGGTTCTAGATAGGTCTAAGTGTCGTTAACAAGGTCCCAAGATCTATTTGTTCACTAGATAATAGAACCCCACCTGAACAATAATTACATACTACTATAGTGTCTTCAAAATGGTGCTAGTGTCCTCTTTGTAGGATTGTTTCTATTTTTTAAGAGCACCTATGCCTGTGTTTATGGGTCCTATTCCTATGTGCATTGAATTTGAAACTTTGTGTTGTGTCTATAAAACCTAATTTAGTGTGTAAACCTTAATCCTCATTACAAGTATGGCATGAGAAGTAAATGTGTGTTTGTTACTAGGATAGGGTGGACATCCTAAACACTCCATTGGAAGAGAGTTACCTACATACCAATACTTTGAGGAGGAATCAAGTCTGATGTAGTTCTCCCACCTAGTGCTTGGTGAAAGTACAAGTGAATGCTAGAATGAGATTGGTATTAAATTCTTTGAGTTTTCTTGAGCTTTGAAATCTTTAAAATCTGGCCTTAGGGTAGTTTTAAATGGTCTTATGTAGAAGTAAGGTAAAATAGTGATCAAATACTTTAATTTTGCTTAGATTATTTTTTATTTAGATAGGTTTTTGCATCTATCTTCCATGTAATAAATAGAGGTCAAATAGTCTTGTATTTATAGAGATTTATAGTTTATTTAGATAATAAAATGTACTTAGGCCAACCTTAGGAACATATTTGAAAAAGTATCCATTCGAGAGAGTTAGGGAAAGGGAAACTAGCACCCAGTTAGGGACACTAGTCCCAGTGGTTGTAGTGTCCTTAGTGTGGCACTAATGTCTACCTAGCTTATTGCTAGGTACACTGGGTTGGGATCTAAGAATGTTGTCTTGGCACTATGTTTGAGATGACTATAGACATATGTGATCTGCATAATAATTGAAAAAGTGTGGTAAAGGATCTAGGATAGGTCTAGGGCTAAGTTAAGAATAGACTAACTCAAGTAACACTCTTAACATCTAAATACCACTTTTATGTGATTACATTTTCCCCCCTTTATGTTAAAAATACAACAAATCAAAATAACTAGTATAAAGTAAACATAAGCATACTTGGACTTATTTAGTAAGTGAATCCCATGTAGCTAAGTTTGAGTATGCAAATATGGGTCTATGTATGTAAAACATGGTTGAAAACAATGTCTTGCAATGAAACATACAAAAAATAGTTCTTACTTAAGAGATTATCAAAAACAAAAGACTATGCTAAATAAAGTAATTGGGTAAAGAGAGAGGTAAAAATTGAATACACCTCATCGGGTATGAGAACCAATGCATGAACCTAGTGACAACCTATGTGTGTGAGTATATATAGTGATAAAATTGTTAAATAGCTTAGACTAATTTGATAGCTTTCTTAATCCTTATATGGGTGGTTCAATAACTCAATATAGTTTTAACTCCATCATTATGCACCCGTACTCAGTGGATCATGATATGTGAATATATTGGATAAAATTGTAAGCATGTCCAACCCTCTCATGTGGGTGGCTCAATAACTCAAGTAGGTCATGACTCCATCAATCCCCATGTTGAGTATTGTCATTGATGTCAAACATGCATCTTGTATGAGGTTGATGTCATTGAGAGAGTGTGCTTAGTTGGTGGTGTGTTGATGTGACAAGGGTCATTCATAGAGTTTTTTAATTAAATGATGTTGTCATGAAAGAGATAATTTTAAGGACACTAATTCATTATGGTTGCATGAATGTACAAGTCTTTAAGGTTAAGTGCTTAAGTAGCCTAAGCCTAGTCATGGCATGAAGAGACCTTGTGAGAAGGTATGAGCATGGTGGCTTAGTGAGATGATTGCACACAGGAATGATTGCTTATATGAGGCTGTTTAAGTATGTGAGTGAGGTGGAGAGTGCATAGAAAAGGTATGAAGGTCAATTTTAAGGCCTAATGAGGTTTTCAGGTCAAGGTCTAGAAAGCAAAGAGAGAGAGAGTGTGGCCTAATGAGGGGTCATGATCAGATTTAAAGGTGTTTGAGCTCATTTAAGCATTTTTAAAGGTGAGGTATGTTGTTTCAAGTTTTTTCATGTAGTTTTAAGTCATAGTGTGAAGAAAATGACATGAAAAGTTGTTTGGAGGTCTCTCGAGTGCTCAGAATGAAGGGTTCTCAACCCGAGAAAGATTTTATTTTGCTCATTAGCTTGTCAAACCTTTGCATGATAACCTAAGTAGTACATGGTATATGGGGAAGGGTCCTATCTCAAAATGTTAGGAATTATTTTTTCTATTGAGGGGCTATGTTTTATGAATGATCAATAAGAGTGAAAATTGGTTTAAACCCTCTTAGAACCCTAATGAAGACCCGATGTTGAAGATGTTTTTCAAAAGTGATAAAGATGGATTTAATTATTAGGTAAGATATTATATATTTTAATAAACTCTCCCAAGTACCGTTAGGTGGTATTGGTTAGAGAGAGGAAAGAAAATGTTGAGTTACAAGTTTGTTTCTGAAGAAGTTATTGTAGAATTCAAAAGTTGCATTGGACATAGTAAGAAAATGGATGGAGGAAAAAGGTAGAGACTCATGTTTCATGTGAATGAAGGTTTTTTAATAGGTTATATTCCTTAAATGATCTAAGCTAGTCATCTAAGTTAGCCAATCACTAACGGGCCTCACGGTGTAAATAGTGAAAAACCTAGGCAATAGTGAGAAGACGAATTGGAATGTGTTTTCATGATATAATGATGAAACCAAATTATAGATATGTTTTTTTATGAATTTTAAGACATGTAAATGTTTGGTATAAGTTCTTTAGGTCATTTAATATGGTGAAAAAGCTGATCACAAGTTGACTTGTCTGGTTCAAATAAGACAATGAGATATAAGGTCATGAGATTGGTTTGCAAGACCAATATTTGCCATTTGACCATATGATATTTATATCTAATAATGGTCTAATCATAACATAGGGTCATCTACATGATTCATAAGTCATTGAAAATTTATATATAAGCATTAGATGTCTAAGTCACCATGACTATGTTTTGAGGTAATCTGACAGTTTTGAGTGAGTGAATTGCAGAGGTATTTATTAGAAGAAATTAGATAGTAAAGTTGAACAAAATATTTGTATACATCCATGTATTATGTACTCAATTTATTTTATGCATATTTTTTCCTATCTCTATGACTTGTAATGGGTTAGAAAATGAATATAATCCACTCTTGGTACCAAGTATGAGAAGAATATGAACAATCATAGACTACAAATAACTATATATATGTATGTTTGTAAGAAGAAAAGAATTACATATTTGAAGAGATAAATAGAGACTATTTTGGTTATGGTTACCTATTATGTTTATTACTTTGTTACTTACATGCATTCTCATGTATAATGTTTTTCTTACTTTCTATTTAATTTAATCCAAATGCTCTATAAATATTAATGAAATACTAGTTGTTCCTAATTCCTACCTAACACACAATAATTTATCTTCACTATGCTTCTATTTTCCCACCTTGTGTATGAATTATTTGCACTATTCTACGTACTAAAGTTTAAACTTATCTATCATCATCCTTAGCATGTTTTGATGCTTCAGGAACTTCTGCTAACAATGATACAATGAGTGTGGAAATAATCCTTCTGGAGGAAACTATGCTAAGATGGTTATCAAGGTAGAGGGCCATTGAGACATGGTTAGACCAAAAACTATGTAATTTTACAGAAGAATCTAAATGGATTGGTCTTACCACACAAAAAATATTTTGAGAGCATATTTATGGAAAGATTTATGAAATATTTTTGTGAAAGTTACATGAATTGCTAGCTAATTGGTTAGCACAGTTGGAATAATATTAATTTAACCCAAGAATGAAAGAAACAATCATCTAGATAGAAGAAAAGATAGACTAGTTGTAAAAATTAGAAACTAACTAGATGAGGGTAATATATTATTTTGTTGATACCATCATAGATGGATACATCACTAAGTTTGTAGTACAAGGATACAAAGATTTTGAAGCTATACCAGACTTGTTTGTCTAAGCAATTAGAGGAAATTTCTGGCAGTGACTACCTATCCTTGTGAAGATGTTAGTTGTGGACAAGGCCATGGTGCCTACTCTAGCCAATATGGAGTAGTCATTTTAGGCATATGGGGGTATGTGTGACATGATTGTGAATGATGAGTAGATAAAGATTAAAATTGAATTAATAATAGATATATGAGGAAATAAAAGTCAAAAGAAAAGTATGGATTCAGAATGTGAACTATGACAACAGAACAAATGAAATAAATAGAAGAATACCCAAGTAGCTACAAATAGAGGTAAGATAGTAGTGGACTAGATGCTGAACGAGTAAGAAGATGTGATGAAAGAGATGACAAAGAAGAATAACTAAGGATGAATAAAGAAGATGACAAATGTTGGTAGATAGGAAGAAGTGATAAAGAATGAGATGAAGAAGAGATGTTCAATGAAGGCGGCAAGAATAGTGTAGGAGTAGAGTCGTTAGATGATAGATGTAGTGCGTAACTACAAGAGTGGATATTATCAGAAGAATAAGAATTAAGTAAAGAAGTAAAACATAGTTGTATATTAATTACAAGTTTAAGCACAATAGAAAAAGTCATTGGAAATAATCATTCACCAAAATAACACATATTCCCTCAACCTAATTTCTTATATTCTAGTAGAATTTTTTAGCCAAGTGGATAGAAAGATAATAGTTGGAAAGGTCCATTTTTAGATAAACTACATTGTTGGGGTACCAAAATCAAATAAAATCAATTTGAAAGGCTTTGAAGGCCATAGTGCTTGTTGAAATCAAGCAAAGAAAAGAATGAAATGTAGAAAAATAAAATGTACATTTTGACTCTCTTAGTGCATAAAGTAGTACATAGGTAGGATTGCCTAGAATACAACCTCCTCTTATAATAATTATGCAGTAAATCCCCTTGACACTAGTTTACATGATGGGTCATAGAGTAAAACTTATAAACCTAGTAATGTATGATGGGTATACGAACCCTGAATAGTACTTGATAACCTATGAAATGAAATGGCAAGATAAGGCCATTATTGATGAAGCTATCAAAAAATATGAGTTAGAAGGGGGACTAACTAGAAGAGCACTTGAGTTCATATACTATAGAGACATTCAATGAGAAAATCTACAATAGGTTAAGGAATGGCTCATCATAGATTTCAAAATAAATAAATGTACTAGTTAGACTATTCATGACTTGAAGGAGATAAAGCAAAAGTTAAGAGAATCAGTCTACAACTATGATCATAGATTATATAATGTGATGAATAAGGTAGAATTTGCCTTAACAAACAAAGATAAAGTTGCATGGTTTGTTGAAGGACTACACTCCAAAATCAAATTTTCCACTACATAGACTTAATATGCTACTAAATCAGATGTTAGAGCTATTTCTCTATGAGTAGAGAAGATTGAAGACAATGGGAAAGCTCCTATTATAACTTCCAAGATTAAAAACACACTACAAACCTTTATGAAGAGAATGGATAAATACCATGAGATAGATAAACCTAAGTTGAATTAATGGTGTATGGAGTGTAGGAAAGAAAGACATCATAAGAATGATTATCCTATTATCAAAATAGAGTTTTGTGAAATCTATCGAGTAGTGGTGAATGCAACAATATAGTGCCATATTCTACAACAGTATGCCAAGAACCCACATAATTTGTATTGCAATTTCTATAAGTCACACAATCATGATGAGAATAATTATAGGAATTTACAGGAGATAAAAGAATGCATAACTAAAAATGTATTTACCATTATTATGTAGAAAGTGTCCTCAGTGAAGCAAATGATTCTAGGACTAGAGGTTTATAAAAGTTATGCAACCCAAGTAGGTCTATAATGGATTCCTAGTTTTCCATAATACTAGCCTTGATGTCTAGTTGGTTGGACCCCTGCTTCATTAAGTTGTACACCACCATATCTATAATACCATTATGCAACACCTTGGATCTTAGCCATGATGCAACAATAACAAATGAGTTAAACCCTAATGGTTGTGCAACAATAGTTCAAAATTGGTGATAATACCTAGCAACATTAGCATTGGAACATTGTATAGTAATAAGGAGGGTATAGAAGAGGTTATCAGTCCAATAGAGAAGGAACTAAGGGCAAATACATAAGAGGTTACCAAGGTGGTATAGGTAATAACTATTAATGGCCTCCTTTAAAATGCTACCTATGTGGTGAATATAATCATATGAAATGAAATTACCTTTTGAGTTCTCAAATATAGTCTTACTATGCATATTATAGAATATATGACTAGCATGAGATAAAAGACTATCCTGTATTGGAAAAGCAAAGAAAGGATAAGGCTATAAAAAATGTGAATATGGTGAATGTGAAACCTAAGTAAGATGCCTTCCTAAATTCTGTCACACAACATCAACACGTAGAAATGAGTTTTCCCCTCTTAAAATACCTCAAGATTAGGTAATCAAAAAAGTAAAATAGGAAAATTACCTAGACCTAGCTATAGAAGATGGGCTCATGTATGAAGATGAGCATATGTTGAAAAACATTCAACATCAAGTCACTACTGAAGGAGATGTTTTAGTAATATATGCCCAAATGTATGGCCAGATCATGTGCATTATGCATCAGAATGGAGTTATCACTACACTGATAGATCTTCTAAAACTTTTAAGCACTTTACACAATGAATACATCTTGTAGAACATCACAAAATTGATACCTAATCTATTTGAGTATGCATAATGAGGACAATAAAAGATAAAAAAGCTAGTTTGGTATGTCAAAACAAAGAAGCCTTATGCTGTAGATGCACAAATCAACATTAAGGTTGTAGGATATAAAATCCCAAATATTATCTTTAATTTTGGTAGCATGGTCAATATGATTCTTAGGTATACATGGGAGGCTATTGGATGACCATTTCTAAGTTACAATGTAGTAACTTTGAGCTTAGTTGATTACGTAAGAGTTGATCCCATCAACAGATTAGAAGGTGTTGAGATAAAAGTCATAGAACTAACCCTGTAAGGTGACTTTAAAGTCATTAATATGAAGATAATAATAACATAGTACCTTGCACTATTTGTTAAGAAATGGGCATATAATGGCCAGATGATTATCAACATAGTAAAAAATTAATTAGAGGCACACCAAGGAGATAATGTTATCATCATTCCTCTAAATAAAGCGTATAAACCTTACATTATTCTAGTTGAACTAGATTTTTCATATGTTACATAAGAAATCAGTTGGATGAAGGTGAACTCTAAGGAAAACCCAAAATCTCTAAATGCAATCAAGTACTTTAATGAGCATACTAAACCTCATCTACAATCATTACTCACTTAATAGTTAAATACATTTGAATAATGGAGTCCCAAACCCATAGTTACTCAACTATTAACAACCTAGTTTATCATAAAAGATTGTGCGTATATGTCCATAAAATCCCCTACTCACTCAAAAGTTGACTTCCTTTATCAAGCAAATGATCATATGTAGATTATATAGATCTGACCAAAGAAGGCACTTTGCCTTTGAGAAACATCTTCATATGTTAGTGGAGACTCAGACACACACCTACTCAGCTGGGCTCGAGGAGATCATGAAATCCAACCTATGAGAATGGTATTTTCACATGAAAGACAACTTCATGTGTATTATGCAACTAAGGATATCAATTAGTTCATTCTATGATTACAAGTTCATGTACCTACCATCAACCAACAAGTTAGTGCTCTTAATTATGCTCTAAAGGGAGTTGTAGTGACGTGGTGGGCAATTCATAGAAATGATCAGCTTGAGTGGGATGATGGCTATGAGATTATGATTAGTAGGTTCTAGATAACATAGATCTTTCAAATCAATTGGCCTTTTTTCCAAGAAGGTGAGTGTCCTAAAATTCATATTCATAAATTTGTTGAAGTTTGGACTGAGGAATGTGTGGAACCAAAATACTAGGTTCACATCTTCCATTATACACTTGTTCCCTTACCATCAGCATGGTATATGCATCAAGAGTGCAGGAGGGAGACACAACATTGGGCATAGGTGCAAAGTTATTTCATATAGACATTTTTTTTAAATATGAGAAACCTTTGATTCATGATGCACTCTTGAAAATCAAACATTTCCTATGCCATGGGTGCACAGAAGATATAAACACCATGATGGAATCTATTGGGTAGAAGAATGTAACTTTTGATCTTGATTCAACATTACAAAGATATAAATTTGCCAAAAAAGAAGAATAATCTCTTACACAACCATGCCACTAAATATATGATAAATAAGAGGACATTGAAGACTTTGATTATAATGGTGTTCTTGATTTGACTAATTTATTTGAACCTGAATGGCTAGTAGAACTAGTAAAGGACACCAACACAAAACCTATTGAAAAAGACAAGCTACACAACATACAAATTCTAGAACAGGAAGGGCACTAAATGATATAGGAACTTATTGATGACAAAAAGTGCAAGATTTACCTATATCCCATTAAAAAGTAAGTAAAAAACATTGAAACTGATGGGGTTCCCAAATTGGTGCATACAAGTGACTATTTGATAAAAGCTAAAGTTTTTGAAGTTATGCAACTCCTATGAGCTTATTAGGATGATTTTTACTCTAAATTTTTAGAGGTCTAAGGAGTTAATCCATCTCTAGGAAAAATTCATATCAAACTCAAGGTGTGTGCATTACCTAAAAATAAATTGCCATACAAGCCAAATCCAAACATGAAGCTAAAAGTGAACGCTAAACTTCATAGAATGCAGGATGTAGGTATAATCTATCCTATAGAAAAGGTAGATTGGGTAAGTCCCATGGTAGTGCGGCCTAATAAATTAAGTAAGATCAAAGTATGTGGGGATTATTGAATTTTAAATGATGCATGTGTGAATGATCCATTCTAAATCCCCTTCACATATGAAGTTTTGGAATCTATCATAGGACATGGAGTCTATTCTTTCATAGATGGATTCAATGGCTTCATCAAATACCCATCACAAAAGAAGATAAATTAAAAATGAATTTTTCCATGGAATGGGGATATTTTATGTATAAGGTAATGAATTTTGGCCTTAAGAATGCACCTGTGGTGTTCCCTTATGTAGTGGTGACTCGATTCAAGGACTTCATTCATGACTTCCTAGAAGTCTATATTGATGATTGAGAAGTCTCTTCCTTGTTTAAAGAACATTTGTTTAAGTTGCACCTCATATTAGAATGATGTTGAGAACTACACATTGATTTTAATTTAAATAAATGTCTTTTCTTTCCACCTTTTTATGTCTTTCGAGGTCATGTAGTATGCAATGAAGGCATTTTGGCCGACTAGGTCAAACTTGTAGTTATTTTGAGTATGCCTCCACCAGTCAACTTCATAAAAGTGTGATATTTTCTAGGCCATACAAGTTACTATCATAAGGTTATCAAAATATATGTAATAATTTCATCTCCATTGGAATCCTTACTACATAAAAGTGCAAAGTTTGTCTGGACTTCAAAGTGCCAACCAACCTTCATCAAACTGAAGTAGATATTAGTTATTGTGCCCATCCTCATCTTTCCAAATTGGAGTAAGCCATTTAAAATGCAAATTTATGCTTTAGTTATCAAAATTGGTGTTATTCTTGTGTATCCAAAGATGGAGGACTCAGCCATCCCATTTATTTTGCCGACCAGAAACTGTTTGATGTAGAAAATAACTATATAACAACTAAAAAAGAAGCAATCGCTATAGTGTTCACACTATTTTTTTTGACATTATCTTATTGAGACACCATTCAAGGTCTTTAATGATCATCAAGCTCTACAATACCTTGTCAATAAGTTTATTCTAGGAGGATGCATCTCTGGGTGGTTGATGTTATTTTCGGAGTTCCAATTTTGCATTAATGTCAAGCCAAGAAGAGAAAACATGGGGCCAAATCATCTCAGCTACATTCATAATGTTGAAGTACTAGAAGAATTACAAGAAGACTCTCCTAATGCTCATCTCTTTTATATTTTTATGATTCATATAATTTTTGAAGTAATTAACAACTTCTTTGAACAAGGAATATTCCCTACGCACTATCATGAAAGAGACAAGAAGCAATTTATCACCAGAGCTTTGCCATATACCATCATTAATGGGCTTCCATATCATTTGGAAAAGGATGAAGTATTATATAGGGTTATTCTAGACATGAATGACCTCAACTCTTATAGGAGGCACATCAAGGAGTCATAGGAGGAAATTTTAATGGAGAAGTTATTGCTAGGAAGCTATTATAGAGTAGGTTATGGTGGCCAAATATTTTTTAAGATGCACACAGATTAGTGAAACACTATGATGTTTACTAATGCATGGGTAAACCACTACAAAAATATGAAATGCCATTACAAATTTTCCTAACTAAGCAACCTTTTGAACAATGGGGTATTAACTTTGTTAGAACTATCAATCCATTGAGCAAATGCAGTAAATCAAGGTATATTAGCATTACAATCGACTATTTTACCAAGTGGGTTGAAGCTACTATGACACCTAGCTATGGTGTGAAGGATACAACAAAGTTTCTCTATGAGAACATTATTACAAGGTTCAGATGCCCTATCAAGCTTGTTAGTGATTGAGGAACACATTTCCTGAATAATACCATCAAGGTTCTTACTAAAAAATTTATGATTTCTAATCATAAAATCACTGTGTACCATCCACAAGCCAATGGTAAAGTTTAATCTTCCAACAAAGTGTTGGGTAAAATGTTGACAAAGATTTGTGACATCAAAAAGGATGATTGGGAAGATTGCATTCCTATGATTCTGTGGGCATATGGCAGGCACTATAAGAGATCCATAGGTTTTACTCTATCACAGTTAGTCTATGGGATCAAACCAGTTATGACAATGAAATACTTAGTACCTAATTTGTGCATTACCATGGTCATGAGACTAGGGGATCATGAGTCTCTCACCAATAGACTTCTTCAACTAAATAGGATGGATGAGTATAGATGTAGAGCATTGTGGATGCAAGAAGTTCACAAAAAGATATAGAAAGTATAACATGATAGAAATTTGCACCATAAGGAATTTCATAAAGATCAACCAGTATTATTATATGATAGTCATTTCAGAGTGTTTTTGAGCAAGTTATAGATTTGATGGAAAAGGCCTTATATTATACATGAATTATCGTAGCAAGGAACCATAGTTTTAAGAGATATTTAGGGAACTATTTTACCAGGGTAGGTGAATGGCTGTAGGCTTAAGCTCTATCACCAATAGTTGAATTGATCTCATTTTTCTAAGTGAGTGGGTTCTGAGTAACACCGAGTAGATTAGGATTTCTTAATTCTGCATGTTTTTTGTATGTTTCTTTTTTTATTTATGTGTGTTTGTAGATGATCTCTTCACTACCATTCAAGAATCAAGATACCAAGCATAACATACACCAAACACATGTAAGAGAATACATATGCACCATTATAGATGTCAATAGGAGTGAATGAAAGAAATTAAGTCCAAGAAAGGTATGAACAAGTCATATCAATAAGATATCCATTGCATAATGATCATCCACCATTAGTAAATGCTAGATCTAAGGTTTGATTGACTTAATATTTAAAAAATTAGTGGCCCATCAACATCATCTATTTTTACCCCCATACAAACAAAAAAGAGCATAAAAACATATATCCACGCATGTGCCAATGACTAACTATCTTAATTACTAGATTAGATATGATTTAACACATCAATAAGGGCATTTATGTTGAATGGATAACTAATCATGACATTTATGTAAATCCAATAGGCACAAAATCTATAAAGGCCAAATCAATAACCAAGTCAACATTTCATCCTTATGCATATTTTTCATGACCTATAATTATAAAGAGATGATCTAGTCTTATTGTGAAAGGAGCCACCAAAATTTCAAGTTCATCATTCATAAAACATGGATACATCATGGCTCATCAAGGGATTGATCAATGCACAAAAAGAAGTAGTGGGAATCGATATGGCTCTTAGGTAGACTAAGTTCAATGATCTAGAGCCATTTAACTTCCTTTGAGTAGCTAAATAGAAGTTATTTTACCTAGACCCCATCAATGCTATACAATCACTCACTCTCACAACTCCCCACTGATTCTAGAACACATATGTCAAGCGCCTAATTCAAATGCCAAACTTTGGAAACTTGGGGGAGATTGTAAAAGTTATACTTGGCTGATATAATGATGGAAATATCTACCTAGGCCCATACATCACCATTTTTATCAACATAGAAGCTATGGCCCAAGCTTTGGGTATGCCTATGTAAGGAGATTCTTTATCTCCATACAAGACAAGAATGCTACCCATACTCCAAGCAGTCTATGATTTGTATGTTTAGAGATCTAGAGGGATACCAATTAAAGAAATACATGATGAGCTAGTACACATCCTCATTAAATGCATCACAAGAAGGATATGGCAAATGACCAAGTCTATAAAATAAATCTTAAAAGGAGTCATGGACATCGCCCACTACATGATCCATAGAAATGAATAATTCAACTAGCTAGAGTACTTTATCTAAGATCTACTCACAAACATTAATAAGTGTCATACCTCTCTAAAGCAAACATTTTAGTACCAATTCCTTATTTTCTTGCTCTACTTACTCAATGAAATTCCCTAGAGGGAGAAGTGCACCCTGACATAGATTATTAGTTAGGCAGTAATTTCCTAATCTCATCTAGACAAAAGAGCACAGTGCCCTAGCTTACGAGGTCAAATTCAAAGTATGGTGGAAAGAGTGTCTAGAACTGATTACAGCACATCCCTAAGTGTCATCAGATGTCATGTAGTATTTGGGCTAGCATACAGTTATCACATTGCTACCAAAGGGTGTCTTCATGCACATTCACAAGTTGTTACAATCATCATTCACACTATTTCTATTCTTTGTCACCATGGACGTGACATAGGTAAAATTCATAAAATAGAAAACTTTTATGGCTAGGCATGTGACTACACTACAAGCTATACCACCTGGCATATTCATTCCTATAACATAGTAGCCAAAAGAAGCCACCATCTCATAGTAATAGAAGGGAAAGTACAAGCTTTTTACAAAGCATGAATATGTGTCTCCCCCTTTGAAGCACAAGACAAGAAGTATGACAATTTGATTAGATGACCTAAAGTTTCCCTAGATCACAAGATTATGTGACCTTCAATAAATGGTAATGGATGAATAATAAGTTTACCAAGTCATGATTATAGACATGGATAAATATTTATATGACATGGAAAGGGAGAAGGAATTATTATTCTAGAAGGCTATGCACATAGTTCAAGTATGGAAGTAGGTTCCCTTAGAACTATGGGTGGACCTTACATCTTGCCTACCATCCATTATCATTGATATTATGTGAGAAGTGGAGCAATTGTAGCAAAGGATCAAATTTTTCCAACCATAATTTGCTCCTACCTTCAAAATTGAGGATGTATTTTCATCCCTTACAAAAACCCCACTAGAATCACTCATACACAAAACTTGAACCAGGTGGGAGGATAGAGTCTCCCCTACATTTAAAGAGAACACATTTAGATGACCAACAACCATACAAGAAGTAAAACCTAATCCATCCTCCAATGCACCACCACCCAAATGTAGATTGGTCACCCTCAGATGTAAGAAGGCATAGGTTTGCAATTCATAAATTTGACCAAGTGATTCATCATCATCACCACATGCCTAGGATGTCAAAGAGCTCATACCCAAGTAACCCACCATAAATGAACCATAGGCCTCAAGGGAGGAAGAAACTCACATAAAAAAATGGTGAGTAAATAAGAAGGAGAAGAAGTGACAAAAAGAACAAGCTCAACAATAATAAACAACTTAATAAGTTGAAGAATCCAAGGTCACATAAAAGGCCAATGATGTAGATGATGATAAACATAAATCCATGGATGTGTCTAAGAAGGCCCAATAAGCTATCAACATAGATAAAAAAGCATAGGAGGTGCAGGCATAGAAGGAAAAAAAATTTGAACTTGTTGCTAAGACTAAGGTAGAGGAAGAAGAATGATAGAAATAGGATGCAACAACCCAAGCATAACATGCCATGGAAGCTATCAATCATGCATAACAACAAGTGGAGGAAGCTATGAATAAAAAAAAAGAAAGAGGAAGATGAAGCATTGCACCAATAATAGGCACAAGTATAATAAGCATAATAACAATCATAAGCACAAGTTATACAAGAATAAGCCAAGGCTATGACCCTATAAAAAAATAAGAAAGAAGAAGAATGTGTGCATAAGTTGCAAGCTAAGGAGGAACAAGCAAAGAATCAAGTTATATATGAAAAACTCAAAAAGAAAGCACATGAGGAGGAGGAAGTAAAAATAAATAAGGATAAAGATGTGTAGTAACTCAAGTTGGCATCAGAGGCCATAATATAGTAGCAACAGGCACTAAAGAAACCATAGGCAAAAGTAGAGCATCCAACATAATAAGAATCACCAGTTTTAGCCCAGAGAAGTTCTCAGCTCTCATATTTACCATTGGGAGGAGTTTGGATCTATTATGTCTCAATATTTTGTGCTCAGTACACCAATTTTTCTCTCCTAATTAACACAATACCACATCTAGATCCTTGAAAAACTATGAGTACATTGGCCACACTCCTCAAGTAGGAAGCTTCCTTAAATGTCTATAGGCTCCCATTAAAGAAATAATTAGATGGTGTAGCAATATTTCAAGAGTTAATTACATAAAACGCCACCTCTTTAGAGATGAAGATGGATCGATCCAAGATAGAAAATGTAGAGTTGAAGGCTCACCTTCATGAAGCTATGAAGATGATCTAGAACACCTACTCAGAGTTGGTCACTCAAGCAATTGGGGACCAAATCATGTCCGACCAGTGTAGAATCAAGAATTTGGTCTCTGAGTTGACAAAGGACTAGTGTTCATCTCAAAAAATCCATGCAATTGGCACATTGGACCATGATTTAAAGACCAAGGCAACCACACTCATCACCTTGATATAGGAGTACTAGGGCATGCTATAAATTACTACACTACAAGCATAATAGGTCACATGTACTTTGCTAGATTGGAAGCAATAATTAGATACTTCTTTGGCCAGTTCTAGTGTAGACTTCACCATAACCACCACCTCTAAAAAAACTATGGGTAGTCATCCACACCATTTATATAGATGAAAATTATAGAGCTCTTTAGGACTTGATAAATAATAGGGAGAATGTGTATGACAAACTCCTAAACTAGCAGAGTGAGCTTCTACATAGTTCCTTTGTAGGTCTCCAAGCCCAAAACCATAGTTAAACTAAAGCAACTGAGTGGTGCAATTAAGATGAGGGTTAATAACACCAAGGAAACCATGATCATTAATGATAACTTAAACTTGAGTCAACTCATTAGATATCATGCACCATTATGTACCTTACTACACATGGTCCAAGAATTTATGCTCGACTGGCATGCATATACGATTAACCTATCTCCATTTTACAGCTAGTTTACCCAGATCCTCAACACTCTAGTATACAAGCCACCATCAAAACTCTAGCAAGTCATTACTTAGTGTAAAGATGTGTAGTCCAAGGCCGAGGAATCTTCTACCAAGTCATCATCTATGACCATGCCTTCTCCATTAGGTTAAGTATCATGAAAGGTACCAATTTTTTAAAATTTTGTAAACAGTTTTGTATTGGGGATGAATAGTAAGATAATTAGGGATAGGATGGTTGAAACTCATAAAGGGCAGCTACCTATTTATGCCAGTGTATTGGAAACTTGAAATGGTGGTAGGTTGGTATGCTACTTAGTTAAAAACTTGAAAGGTTGGCTAAGTAGTGTGTAAGAGGTGAAAACTAGAAATAGTGCCTTGAGCAATTACTATGACTCTTATTGGTCCAACCACTTCTTCAGCTTCTACATTTCGAGAAAATTTAGAAGATATTGTGACATTGTCTTAGGATGAGATAACATTTTAAGTCTAGGAAAGTGTTGGGAGAAGAAATTAGATAGTAAAGTTATGCAATATATTTGTCTATATTCATGCATTATGTACTCAGTTTTTCATATGTATATTTTGTCCTATCTCCAAAACTTGTAATAGGTTAGAATATGAATAGAATTCACTCTTGGCACCATGTATGAGAAGAATATGAATAGTCATAGACTGCAAATTACTATATATATGTATGTTTATAAGGAAAAGAGAGTTTTATCTTCAAAGAGATTAATATTGACTATTTTGGTTATAGTTACTTGTTGTGTTTCTTACTTTGTTCTTTGCGTGCAATCTTATGTATAATGTTTTGATTACTTTTTATATAATTTAATCCAAATGTTCTATAAATATTAATAAAATATTAGTTTTTCCTAATTCCTGCCTAATGCACAATAATTCATCTTTTCTATGCTTATATTTTCCCACCTCGTGTATGAATTCTTTGCACTATCCTACGTACTAAAGTTTAACTTGAGCTATCCTTATCCTTAACATGTTATGATACTTTAAGAACCTCTGATAATAGTGTTCTTGAGTTCTTATCTTCTAAGAGAAAGTGTCTAATGCATTTTATGATGACCTTAAGTTCATGTAGACTCTGTCTATATACTTATTCGATCATATTTGAGTTCCTTAAGTATGTTTGAGCTTCATTCTTACAAGATAGTTTTTGAGGCACATAGACCTAATAGGGCAACTTATCCTAAAGAAGGTTTTAAGGTATGAATGAAGTATGTATATCTAAACAATCATGGATGAGGTCATAAGAGTTCTTTGACCAAGTGTTTGAATGGTTTTCAATTATTGTATAAACCCATTTGGGCCCAAGACAATCAAGTTTTGGCATTAAGAGATAAACCTAATGCAATTAGGTCTCCATGAGACCTAAAAGAGAAATGAGGCCGAATTGAGTCATGTCAGTCTAAAAGGGACTCAAATATCATTTTATTCATGTTCATAATATGTCTTAAGACCTATGATATGGCCAAACTAAGAGGTTAAAAGTGTGTGGCTAACTAAGTGGTATATAAACAAGGAATAATATATATACAAGGTAGTTTTAGGCCTATTTGTGAGATCAGAGAAGAAGTAAATGAAATAGAATATTAAATAATATAAGGAGGTCTTAGATACCATTAGATGAGTGTAGAGTATCTATAATCAATATCTGATAGTGTGTCTTCATATGAAGATGAAGGTCATATGACCTAATCAATTTTGAAGAGACCTAGTTGAATGAAGAAGCCTAAAAGGTAGTTTGAGAGGGATAAGATTATGAAGAACTAAAGAGGTGGTCATCATCTATTAGTTGAGAAACATAGTTTCTTGAAGGTGATCAAATAAATTAGGTGATTTATTTTATGTTGAGTCATCTAGGGGGTTGGTTCCTCCTTATAAGTGGGTGCATGCTAAAGCCTAGTCAAGTAGATGCTTGGCTAGTTGGGGTTGGTGCTCCATGTGGAGTTGGCACTTCATTAATTTTTTTCTCCTATATTATTATAGTTAATTTACATAGATTAGTGGGTTTTATTCTTTGTGAGGTTTTCCCACATATGTGATATGTTATTGTGTTTCATGCTTATGTGGATAGTTGCAAAGGCTTGTTAGATTTATATGTTTATTTAAATGATTCATGACTGCTTAAGTGTAATTGAAAGAATTGTTTTATAGACTGATTCATCCCCCTCTTAGTAATTATTATTCCAACAATTATTATCATATATTGATCCTTTGAAATATTATTAATAGCTTGAAGTTGATCCTAAGAAGCACAAGATGTCTAGTGATTAAGAAGACAACATGTATGATTAAGAAGTCTACTATAATGGTGAAGAAGGAAAAACTAAATTAAACATTGAAGTTGAGATCATAAGTGCCCTAGATGATTTTAATCATCAAAATAAGAGGAAGCATGAGTTTAGATCTATGGGTAATGGTCTTAAGGAATAAATTTATACCTTGAAGAGTGATTGGGTCAAAGAAGCCAAAAGGGATGAGAAGATCCTCAATGATCTCAAACATTAGTTAGAAGGTGTCAATACAAAGTTTAGATAAAAATAAGAAGAGAATGATCAGTTGAAGATAGAGATAGATTCTTTGAAGGTTAAGCATGATCAACTCATAGACAAGATAAGTTTAAGAAAGAGCGTGACAATCTATAATAAGTTAATATCACCAACATGAAAGTCAACATGAGATCAATCAGACAACTTAATGCAATGAGGTATTCCAATTATTTCAATGGATGTTATTTTGTTTGTCATATCTTTGGTGATAGAGCAAGTGATTGTAGAATGGTATCAAGAGATGAGTTATTATGGGACCATGAGAGAAGGATTGATCAGTCAAGAGGACTTAACAAGGTATATGGATCTTCTAGAGTGCATGAGAATGGTTAAACATTGGTATGGAAGCCAAAGAAAGTTAGGACTGATCATATTGATTTCAAGAGTCAAGATGGATTATTTTCTGAGGAGCAACATAAGAATAAAGAGGAATGTATGCTAGCTCAGACTACCTTTCACAGTCAATATGAAGGCATGAAATGGTAAATAGATAGTGGTTTATTAAGCCACATGACATGAGAAAAAAATAATTTCATCTCATTGAAGAAGAATGCTATAGGAATAGTGAGATTTGGAAACAACATAACTGAAAATTAGTTGGAAAGGGTATATTGAGTTTAGACAATGGGAAGACCAAGATAGAAAATGTTTTACATGTGTAAGGTTTGAAACATGGCCCGCTTAGTGTAAGTCAAATGGCAACCAAGGACACACACTAACCTTTCATGTTGAAAGGTGTAAGATAAGGAGAGCCAAATCAGAAAGGTTAATTTATAATGCTAAGAAGATTGAGAACAATCTATATGTCTTGAATGAGATCAAGAAGGAGAGATGATTTATGAGAAAGATGGATGAAAGTTGGCTATGACATAAAAGGTTAGGTTACCTAAACTTTGACAATCTGGTCTAGATAAGCAATAAGAAGTCTGTGAAGAACATGCCTAAGATCACCAAACCTATGAACATACTTTTCAAGGCATGTCAACATGGTAATAAGACTAGAAGAAGGTTCAAGTCCAATGATTACTCTATACAAGATCCTTGGATTTAATACACACTGATTTTTATGGGCCTATAATAATCCAAAGCATTCAAGGAGATAACTACTTCATGTTACTCATAGATGACTACACAAGAATGACTTGGATAGCATTTTTGAAAGCAAAACCATAAGATATTGATAAGTTCAAGGCATTTAAGGCTCTTGTTGAGAATGATAAGAATGGGAAGATCAAGTGCCTAATATATGACAGAGAAGGAGATTTTTGGTCTAATGAGTTTGATGAATTTTAGGAGATTCATGGAATAAAGAGATATTTCTTAGTAGTTATGGCACCTACACATAATAGGGTAGTAGAAAGAAAGAATATGACAGTTCAAGAGATGGTAATAACTATTTTAAATGAGTCTATATTATTTGATGGATATTATAGAGAGGCAATGAGCACTGCAATCTATATTTTAAATAAAGGACAAATAAGGACTAATGGCAACAAGACTCCTTATGAACTATGGAAAGGTATACCTACTAATGTGGAACACTTTAGAGTGTTTGAGAGAAAATGTTTCATTAAAAGAGATGATGAAGACTTAAGAAAGTTTTATTCTAGATTTGATGAAGGTGTATTTTTAGGATACTCATCAATGAGCTTAGCCTATAGATGTTATAACAAGAGGTTACAAAAGATAGTTTAAAACACAAATGTGAATATTGATGAGACAAAGATATCACACTTATAATCAAAGGATACATTAGAGAATATAGACTTAAGAATGAAGAGGAAAATATAGAGGTTGATGAGGAAGAAGAAGACATTGAGGAAAGATAAGACTCAAAATTCCCATAAAAAAATTCAAAGAGATCATCCTGAATAAAAAATTATTGACAATAAGGATGCAGGTATGAAAACAAGGAAAAGATTGATAAGTAACCTAAATCAAGAGAATGTTACTCTATTATCCAAAATTTAACCTAAGAACCTTATATATGCAAGAAAAGACAAGTTTTTGATACGTGTTATGAATGAGGAGTTAGACCAAATAAAGAAGAATGAGACTTGGTAACTAGATCCTAATCTTAAAGAGAAGAATGTTATTGGAACAAAATTGGTGTTTAGAAATAAGTTAAATGAAGATGGAGAAGTCACTAGGAACAAGGCTAGATTGATATGCAATGGATATGCACAATTTGAAGGGATAGACTTTGAGGAGACCTTTGCACCAGTGGAAAGATTGGAAGCCATCAGATTGTTTCTAGCATATGCAAGATTCAAAGGGTTCAAGGTGTACCAAATGGATGTAAAATATACCTTTTTAAATGAAAATTTGGAAGAAGAGGTATACATAGATAAACATGAGGGATTCTCACTATCAGATGATAAGGACTATGTTTGAAGATTAAAAAATTCTCTTTATGGTCTAAAGCAAGATCCTAGAACTTGGTATGTCAAGTTGGATAGGTATGTTGGATCAAGGATTCAAAAAAGGAGTTTTAGATGGTAATCTATACATTAAGATAGAATATTACCATCAGTTGATAGTTTTTGTCTATGTGGTTGACATCATCTTTAGTGGAAACAATGAGAACATGACCAAGGCCTTTGTAGAGGTGATGAAGAAAGAGTTTGAGATGTCCATATTGGGATAACTATCATTATTTCTTGCATTGAAAATCATTCAATATAAAAAAGTTATATTCATTTCATAAGACAAGTACATAAGAGAGATGTTGAAGAAGTTTGAGATGGAAGATTGCAAGGAAATTAGTAAACCTATGATCATAGGGTGTAAGTTGAGCAAAGAATATGAGTCTTCAAAGGTCAATCAGAAATCATAAAGTTTAATGATTGAAATTTTTATATACACCACTACCTCTAGACTAGACATCATGCAAGCAATATGTCTTATGGGAAGGTTTCAATCAGATCCAAAGAAAAATCATCTTCAAGTAGTTAAAAGGATACTCAGGTATCTCAAGGGGACTATGTAGTTTGGTTTGTGGTATCTAAGGAGAAAGGAGTTTAATTTGATAGCCTATACATGTGCAAACTGAGTAGGAAGCCTCGATGATAGGAAGAGTACTAGTGGAGGAGATTTCTTCTTAGGTGGGTGTCTAGTTTCATGGATAATTAAGAAACAACCATAGCATTATCCACTTATGAGGTTGATTACATTCCAACATATTCATGTTGCACTTAGGTCCTATAGATGAGACAAACCTTAAAATACTACAAGGTAGATTATGATGGTCCTAGCCCTATCTATTATGATAATACAAATGTTATAAGCATCTCAAAGAACCATATAATGCAATCAAAGAATTAGTGCATTCATATCAATTATAACTTACTAAGAGAGAAGGTAAGTGAACAAAGTGTCAACCTTGAATATGTTTCTACACAAGATCATATTTCAGACATTTTTACCAAGCCACTTCTAAAAGCAACCTTTGAACACCTATGCTAGGAATTAGGTGTAGTTCCTACCCCTAGAAGTCACTAAGGAAGTCAAGTGCTTAGGGGGAGCTAATCATGTGGTTCATTAGCTCCAAGTGCAGGTGAATAGTGCTAAGAAGGTATGCATGAAGATAGGGGAGCATGTTTGTATTGTGACTCATAAAATCATAGTCATGTGTGTTGAGTGATTTGATTGCAAAGAGTGTTATCCAAGGAGTTGAAAATATCACTTTTTCATTTATGTCAAATGAGGAGAAAGTTTAGAATGAAAAAGAAGTTTCTTTTGAGAGAAATTTTTGAGAGTGGTTTCCATCAATACAAATAGGGATATTTTTGAGGATTGTCATTGATGTCAAAGGTACATCTTACATGAGGATGATGTCATTGAGAGAGTGTGCCTAGTTGGCAGTGTGTTGATATGATAAGGGGAATTTATGGAGTGTTTTCATTGAAGGATGTTGTCATTAAAGAAACTAATGCCTTATGATTGTATGAAGGTACATGTCTTTGAGGTCAATTGCCTAACTAGCCCAAGCCTAATCATGGAATGAAGAGATCTTGTGATAAGTATGATAATGGTATCTTGGTGATATGAGTGCACGTAGACATGAGTGGTTTATGAGGTTGTTTGAGTATGTGAGTGAGGTAGAGAGTGCATGAAAAGAGGTATGTAGGCTAGTTTTAAGGCCTAATGTGGTTTGTAGGTCAAGGTCTAGAAAGCAAAGAGAGATAATGTGGCCTAATGAGGGGTCATGATCAGATTTAAAGGTGTTTGAGATCATGTAAGCATTATCATAGGTGAGGTATTTTGTTTCAAGTTTGTTCATGCATTTTGAGGTCATAGTGTGAAGGAAAAGACATGAAAATTTATTTTGAGGTCTCTTGAGTGCTTAGAATGAAGGGCTCTCAACCTGAGAAAGATTTTATTATGATCATTATCTCATAAAGTATTTGCATGGGAAAATAATAAGTTTATGGTATATTTGGAAGGGTCTTAGTTCAAAATTACAAGCATTATTTTTTATATTGAGAGGTTATGCTTTATGAATGATCATTAAAAGTGAAAACTGATTTAAACCCTCTTAGAACCCTAATGAAGACCCAATGTTTAATATGTTGCTAAAAAATAATAAAAATTTATTTAATTAATTATTTAAGCTATTGGATCTTATATTTAACTATCCTAGATACCTCTAGGTGGTAATGGTTAGAGAGAAGAGAGCGAAAATGTTGAGTTATAAGCTTGTTTCTAAATAAGTTATTGTAGAAGTCAAAAGTTGCATTGAAAATAACAAGAAAATAGATAGAAGAAGAAATTAGAGACTCATGTTTCATGTCCATGAATGTTTATGGATATGTTCTAATCATTAAGCACTCTAAATTGGTCATCCAAGTTAACTAGTCACTAATAGGCCTAATGGTGCAAACAGTGAAAAACCCAGGCAACAGTGAGAAGATAAATTGAAATGTGTTTTCATGATATAATGATGAAACCAAGTGAATAGATATTATTTTTTAAAATTTTAATACATGTTCATGTTTTGTATAAGTTTTAAAGGTCAGTGAATATGGTGAAAAAGTCACTCACAAGTTGACCTATCTAGTTCAGATAAGACAGTGAGATATAAGGTCATGAGATTGGTCTGTAAGACCAACATTTGCCATTTGACTAGATGATATTTCTATCTAAAAATTGTATAATGATATCATAAGATCATATAAATACATCATAATTATTTTAAAATTTCTATACATGTGTTGGAGGTCTAAGTCACCATGATTATGTTTTGAGGTAATCTGGTAGTTTTGAGTGAGTGAATTGTAGAGGTGTTCTTGAGTTCTTATCTTCTAAGTGGAAGTGTCTAATGCATTTGATGATGACCCTTAGGTAATTTATATTTTGTAAATATACTTAATAATATTTGAGTGTCTTAAGTATGCTTGAGCTTCATTCTTATAAGATAGTTTGTGAGGCACATAGGCCTAATAGGGCAACTTGTTCTTAGGAAGGTTTCAAGGTATGAACGAAGGATGTAGATCTAAACAAATCATAGAGGAGGTCAAAATAGTTATTTTAATAAGTGGTTGAATGGTTTCTAATTATTATATAAATCCATATAAGCCTAAGAGAATCAAGTTTTGGCATTAATAAATAGACCTAATGCAATTAGGTCTCCATGAGATCTAAAAGAGAAATGAGGCCTACTTGAGTCATATCAGACCAAAAGGGACTCAAAGATCATTTGATTAATGTTAACAAGGTTTCCTAAGACCTATTATATGTCTGACCTAATAGGTTAAGGGTGTTTGGCTGAATAAATGGTATATGAACAAGGAATGGTATATATACAAGATAGTTTTAGGCCTATTTGTGAGAGTAGAGAAGAAGCAAATGAAATAAATGATTAAAGAATAGATGGAGGTATTTTATACCATAAGAGGAGTGTATAGGATCTACAATGAATATTTTATAGTGTTTATACATTTTAAGATAAAAGTCATATGACCTAATCAGTCTTGAAGAGACCTAGTTGAGCAAAGAGGCATAAAAGATAATTTGAGAGGGATAAGAGTATGTAGAGATGAAGAGGTGGTCATCATTTTTTATTTGAGAAATATAGTGTTCTAAAGGTGGTCAAAGAAATTAGGTAGATAAATTTGTGTTGAGTTATCTAGAAAGTTGGTACCACCTTACAAGTGGGTGCTTGTTAAAGCCTAGTCAAGTGGATGCTTGGATAGGTAGGGTTCGTGGTCTATGTGGAGTTGGTGCTTCACTAAATTTGGTTTTTGTCTTATAAGACTATATTACATTTGCATAGATTAATGGGTTTTTTTCCATTGAGGGTTTTTCACATATGTGATGTGTTCTTGTGTTTCATGCTTTTGTGGTTAGTTGTTTATGCTTTCTAGATCAATATGTTTGTTTGAATGGTTCATGTTTGCTTTAGTGTAATTGAAAGAAAGGTTTTATATATTGATCCACCCCCACCCCCCTCTTAGTCATTATGCTTACAACATACCATCTATGTGAAGTATATACATCTATAAATGAGCTACATAAATTTTTGAAAGTATCTAATTGGGTATATCTAACTATGTATGTTAGCTCTGTGGCTACTCAAGTACATTAGGTGGCTCTATGCCACTCAAGAATGCCAACCATTGTAAATGGATTAAGGCATGAAACTAGTGATAACCTAGAATATGATAGCAACTACATATAACATAGATAATGACATAGAGTTTGTCATTCTATCTAATCAGCCTATGTGTAACTAAGCATATAGAAACTATGTGTCATGCACATGCCCCCAATCTAATATCTGAGTATACTGATTCTAAACTAAGTGTATAATAACTAAATCTATGTAACCAAACTGAATGTGGGTGTGATCATGACATGTATGATGCCCTCAAATATGAGAAACTAGTATGAATTTGAGTTGAAATGAGTATATCTAAGAAAAATTTGAACATAACTATTAAACATATGACTGAACCTATGCAAATTTGTATTAGACCTGGTGTACTAGTCTGACTCATCTAGACTACCCTGAATCTAAGGATATTGGATAGTCTCACCATGTAGTGGATAGTAGTGCCTTATGGCACTAGTATCCCAATCTAGGCACTAATGTTTGTCTAGTCTGAAATCTAGGTGACTTGACTACTTTTTGAGTCATTGTTTTTTTTATGTATCTAACCTATGTTTGATTTTTGAAACTAAGCCTATGTGCTAAAATTAATCTATCAATAGTAATATAGGAGCTTGATCTCTATGACAAACCCCCGTGAATTCCCCCTATTTTGAGGATAGTTTTGGAACCTATGTAAGAATTATCCTCAAAAGAAGTATCTCTACAAAATGTTTTAGCCAGAATAAATGCATGATATTCCAATATTATGTACAAACATGACATCAAAATGTAAATGAATTGAGCATAAATAAGTAATGTAATATATATGTTATAGTCTATAATTGCACAAGGGTGTTAAGATTTATGTAATCAATGTTTATAATAATAAATTTGAGTATCTGCCTAGGGAGATGGGTCATGATGTCCATCACATCACCTAAGTAGGGAGGGTAGGTGTATGAGGTCCCTCATGGCATGGAAAACTGGTGTGTGTTGAAAAATTAAAGACAAGTGTCATGGTGAATAAACATACAAGGAAACATACATATAAGCACATAAGGCACACAAAATTAGGCCAAGGGGACACCATACAAGTGACATGGGAAAATGTCACTAAATATAAGAATGGAAGACATACAAAGACATTTTCAAATGTCCACAAACACAAGTAATAAACAATTTAACTTAAATCTACATAGAAGGATATGTTCAAATATCTACATATACAATTAGGAAAGTACACACAAGGGACATGGGCACATGTCCAACACATACAAACATAAAAGTGGTGTAGATCTAAAGAGAAATGACATATTCAAATGTCCTCGAAGATGTAAAAATCATAGGAAACACAATCAAGTATAATCTAGAAAAACTAGAAATGAAAGCATGTATTACTTTGTAGTACAAATTTATGTAAAGATGTACATATGTTGAGTCCTACTATTGATAGTTGGAAAAATCTAATCAATGAGTATCAATGATCGATATCAATATGTAAACTAGAATATGTAGTATGTAAGGATAGAACATGGTAGTAGCAACTATGTAGAATATGCCCCTAAGTAGGCAGATATATCAAATCAATAACCCTAGATTAGTTTATATGCCCCCAAAGGGTAGATGATATCAAGTTTGAATCATTGTAGTGGACTAGAGTCCTAAATGTAATTCGGAAGCACTCAAGAAGAATAAGTGAAACATATGTATATGATAAAATTGACTATACTAAGATAGCTAATATATGTAATATCTATAAAGTAATAGAAATGTAAACATAACAATGCATAAAATCTATAAATTTTGTAGTTTTTTGAGTAATATTGAAATGTTTTTTGTATTTTGACATGTTATATTGTTTTTTTATTTTTTATATATAAGCTATGTATAAGCAAATAAAAATAAAATATGTCCAAGGAGCAAGGGAGAAGAAAGTATGTACAAGTAAAATGATAGTAAAGAGTGCATTATTTATATGTATAATGTCGTTAAATGCATGATGTTCAATTGATTTTTGACTCCCTTTCAATCAAGTGAAGTTATCTAATATTTTCTGTGATGATATATAGTTTGAGCCAATTTGGTTTAAACTTTCCTTTGTTTTCTTTGATTTTGACATTTCTAAGATTTTCTTTCAACACCAGATCATTGATTTTGAATTCATTATTATGGACTCTATTATTATAGGTTCTTTGTATATTATTCTAATAAGCTCTAAGATTTTATGTGGCTTGGATATGTGTGTGATCTAGTTGTTTTAGTTCATGGAAACATCACTTTTTGTATTGATCATCGTTAATGAGTCCTTTTAAAGATACCCATAAAGATGGGATTTCTAATTGTAATGGAATAATGAATTTTGTGTCATATACAAGTGAATAAGGATAATCTCCTATTATTGTATGTATGCTGATGTTGTAAGCCCAAAGTGCATAGATGAGTTGATTATGCCAGTCATCACCAAATTTGGTAACTATTTTATTGAGAATATTATTAATCATCTTGTTCATTGCCTCTACTTAACCATTACCATGTGGGTAATATGGTGTAGATAATGTGTGTCAATTTTTGTATTTGGCACAAAAAAATTAACTTTTTTGTTCTTGAAAGAGGTTCCATTATCTATAATTATGGCTAATGGGAGACTGAAGTGGGAAATAATATTGGTCATGAGAAACTAGCAAATATCCTCCCCCTTTTTTTATTATAATGGGATGGCTTATAGCCACTTTGTAAAATATTTTGTGGCTATGACAATAAATTTATGACCTCCTACAAATTTTGGGTTTATCTTAGCAATTAGATCGAATCCTTATAGCATGAATGGCCACGATGATATGATAGGTTGAAGTTGTTACAAAGGTACATGCTGAAGTTACCATGGCATTGACATTTGGCACATAATTTTGCATACTTTTGACATTCTTGTTCTATTGTTGGCCAATATTTTCCTTGTCTAAGTAACTTGTGTGACATCACCTTATCACTAAAATGACCACCACATTCACTATCATGTATCTATCTAATAGATAATTTATCTTTCTCAACTGTTAAACATCAGAATAAGTGTCTATAAAAATATATTTTAAATAAATCAATGCCAATGATGACATATCAAAGAGAGTTTCATTGTAGTTTGTACTTTTCATTCTTTGTAAAAGTATCAAGTGTTATATATTTATTCAAAAAGTTATATATGTTAGAGATCCATTCAGATGGTGTCAAACTATGTGTGGTAAGTAGGATTGTTAAAGCGATAAGGTCCACATGGGATATTGCCAGAGAGTATAATCATTTAATTTTAAATAGATATTGTTATACATCTATATCGATTGGGATCAATGATGTAGCATTTGCCATTATATCAGCATGATGATTATCTTTGTGTGGGATATTTTCAATAGAGAAAACATCAAACTAAGCCCATGGACATTGAACCGTGTTCTTATAAGGAATCAAGTGTTCTTATTTTTTTTGGTATACATCTATGACTTGATTAACATTTAATTGGGAGTCCCCGTAATTTTTTTAAATTTTACCTTAAGAGCCTCAATTGCTTGCCTAGACACCTAAAATTCACCCCCAATGGCTTCAATCAGACTTTAGACTGATTCTTAACAACTTTTGTAAATTAAGCCTAAGAATCACTAAATGTCTCAAATTTGGCTTCATAACATACAATTTGGCTTATAAACCTATTAAATGGGGCAAATGCATACATTAATTAAATTAAATCTTGTAAAATGATAAAAAGCCTAAAAAAACTAATTAAAATGCTAAACCTAATTAAATGCCTAATTGAATCATCCATGATTAATTAATGAATTATCAAAAAAATAAATTCAAAAATTAAGAATATCCTAGGAATTCATAATTACCTTTTTGTGAGTTATCAAATATCTTTAAATATCTCACCTATTAACTATTTTGACCAAAAGTCAAAATGGGTCAACTCTCCTATAGTAAAAACTTATATAGGGGTATAATATTTTGTCATAAGGTGTGTTATAGTTTATTTTATACAATTTAATACCACTTTAGCCTTGACCATCTTTTAATTAGTTTATGTGTCATTTTGAGTTACTTGGTAGCATTTAGGGGTCATATATGCAAGTGGCATGGTTTTAAAGGTGTCCAATTGTCTTATTTTTCCTTAAAACATTTATAGGTCAGATTCCATATCATAATTATTATTTAATTTGAAACTTGTAGGTTATCTAACTAAAAATCAAGAAAACAACTGAAAAAGGAAGAGTTTGGCACTTGTACAACCCATAGGAGAATGTTACACATGGAAGAAGGTCATGTAATGACTCTTCATATTCCTTAGACTCATTTAAATAATTTAAATTATTTGGAAGTGATAAAAAATATCCAAAACCATTTTACTTATTCTTCACCCTTCTAGACACATAGAACCAGTCAGTATGTTTATGCTTAGTACAGCCAGTTGGAGAAGTTACAAGTTAAAAAAATTTGGGAGGTGAAATTACAATCAAATAGATATATTTAAATAAAAATAATTCAAAGATTTTTCAATTATGATTTATGAATCATCTCTAACAAAGTGGACTGTCTTTTTCTACTCACTATTTCCCATACCCTATAGGTTTTTCTCTTGTATAGATAGTTATGTACAATCCAATTATTATGATTGATTGTATAGGATTTTCAATCCCTAATATACAAGTTTTACATACTTATTTTCATGTTTAAAGGTGTTTTTATAAGAAAATAATCTCATGTTGTAGGAAGGCACCACCACATGAGGTCTCAGTCAAGTTTCCTTTTTTTAAGAATGCTTAGTTCTCTACAAGGGTATCATGTGAATGGGATATGATGTTTCTCATGTCTAAATTTAATAATTATCACCTCCCTTACATATTTTATCTCACAACACCATGCTTTGATCAAACATTTAGTCTTGTCATACTCACAGTCAGCTCTTTGCCCACTTTCACTTGCAGCCAAGTTGAATCACTTGTATAGAACCTATTTATCATGTTAATAGAGGTGTGGTGGAGGTATAAATATGTTTAAATGTATTTATAATCAGTAAAAAACAAGTTATATCCTCCAAAGATTCTATAAAGTGACTGTGGTAGTCAAATACCATATACATAGAGTCTACCATGAATGTGCACCTACAGGTGCCATGGAGAGAGAGTGTCAGATTGAAATGAGGTTATTTTGAATTTTTATAAATATTAAAAATTTGAAAGGGATCCATTTTAAAATTTTAAGGAGTTAAAATTATTTTTGAAAGCTCATACACCATGTGTATGATTCATGTTTCTACCCACTATCCTATTTACAGTTCCATTAACACCTACAAGAGGGTAAGAATACTAAAATGGAGTTTTGGACCTTAATTTAGGTCTTTCATTGAAGGAGTCATGTTTTTAAAAATTGATAAGGTCTATGGATAAATTTAAGGTATACACCCCATGTCCACTACCTAAACTCACATATACTGTATGAAAAGGCTCACCTACAGATGGCACCACAAGGAGCTAAGAACTCTCAATGAAGGATTTTGGCATGGTGAAACCTTCCTTAGAAGTCATAATATATTGTGTAGATCATGAAAGACATATTTTAAAGGTTAGGCTGACAAATATAAGTGGAAGCTATGATCAAAGGTAGAATGACTATGTTCAGAGATCAAATCCCTAAAGCACCAAAATAGAGCACCTTGTCACTTTATAGATATTATATGACCAAGTTGTCAAGAATTTTAGTGCATCATAATGTGATTTAATTGTAGCCTCAACATAGGATAGGAGTTTTTAAAAATTAGTGAGGTATTTTACTAGTGAAAACTAGAAGTTGGAGGTCTCAAAGTTGCCTATTTGATCCCTGAATTTCTTCACTGTTATCTATAGGATTTGGATGACTAAGTGACATTGCTTCCCAATGTGATAGTGTATAAGAATATATTCATGGTATATGGTATTAAATATTTAAAATTAGACTAATTATTTTCAAGGGATATCCATATAATTCAAGATGTATAACATGACCCCACAATACTACCTACAGGTCTCCCTTTCATCATAAAATGTATACTTACAAGTTTGTTGTAGGATTACCATGAGGATTGGGCTAGACAACCTTGATGATGGGCCTCACTCAAAGCATAAAATTAAAAAATTTTAGATATGGTATTATTCATGTAACTTCAAGGTGAACATCAAATATTCTCACAAGGCTTAAACCATATAGTTTCACCTATAAGACCCTACACAGTCAACTGTAGCTGACTGTGAGGGGCAGAGATTAAAAGAGTTAAGGTTCTTGATGTGGACATAACCCAAGCATGAAATGAATGGGTCAAAATAATTTATAAATAATAATGAAAGGATTTAATGAATCTTATGAAATGTTTTCAAAGCTTAAACTATGTAGGACCATCTACATGTATGGTACCTTAAAGCAAACACAGTTAGGAAATGACACTTAGTCTTGACTAAGCAAGGTGTATGGAAGGGTACATGGAAGTTTGGAGTGATTAATAGATACTAAAACACATCCATAAATATCATGATAGTATATATAGGCTCTTGATAGTATAAAACAATCAAAGAGATAAATCTCTAATGTTGCAACAGAGTCCACATGAGAGAACCATGCACACACTCTTTTCCTAATAGTCTATCTTTAGTTTTAATGATTTTGTAGGGTCAAATGATATGAAAAATGGATAATTTTTTTTATAACTCATATATATGAATTTAATAATCCCATCTAATATTTATTTTATCTGGATAAATGGGGAAAGTGCCCTCTATTTTGTCTCAGACAAAGGGCACTCCCTTGTGAGTCAATCATGTAGTCTTCAACAATGGAGAGAAAGGGATGAGGTAAGGGGATAATTAAACCTTTAAAAATGTGTAATTAGATGTGTTGGGTGTGTAAAAACATTTAAAACCTTGTACATAGAGGAAAACCTCAATAGGGTGGCCTAGACCACAAGGGTTACAGTTAGGCCTATTAGGCATAGTTAAGCCTAGAACCCAAATAGGATGACAATTTCAGTTCTAACTATAAGAAAAAATTAAAATGGATCAGATAATTTTTATAAGGTCATGAAATATGTTTATAAGCTTCCACATTGTAGATAAAGCATAAGGAATCCATTTTTGGCCTCAAAGACAACTCAGGGATATGCAGAATAAAGGTCAAAGCTTGTTAGACTAAATTGAAATGCTTACATATTCTTAGATGTTGTGAATGGAGATATAAATATTTTGGAAAAGTTGACAGGGGTCTTAAAAATCATTCTTGTGGAATTTTTTTTTAGTTCTAACATCTTATCTTTATGAATGAAGTTTAAGAGCTAAAAGTACCTAAAACCCTTGGAAACCCTTGGAAATGACCTAATTGGGAAAATAAAGATATAGAGCTGACCTAATGGACAAAAATGACATTTAAAGTGGTTATAGGTTATAGAGGACTCTTTAGGTCTCCTCCTCATCAACTTTTATGCTACCCTACCAATATGGATAGAGTACATAATTGATTTTTTTGACTATTTTGTGCATTATGCAAGTTATAGGAGTTTTAAAGAGGATAAATAAATTTTGAGAGTGATATTAGGACTTATTATAACTAACTATGACCATTTAATGTAGCAAAAAATATCCTAAGTGTTCCTAAAAGTAGCTTCATCTCAACCAGTCAAAACTAGCAAAGTGAACAAGATGGTGAGAAGTGTGGAAACTTCAAGTGGATGCCTATTTAAGGTTCACATAAGAAATATAAGGCCATGGATGGCCTTAAAAATGTCATTCACTCCATTTTACATATTTACATGAGGAATTGAATCCAATTTAGAAGCCAAGTGTGTAAGGTGTGTGAAAAAGGGAGTTTATTTGTTTACAAGTAGTGATGGCTCACTTTCAGAGGAATGCAAATGATTAAGAATGTAGCCAATGCATGGATAAGAATTTAAATAATACCTAACTCTCAGTTCAATAATTATATCTATCCCTAGTTAGTTTTGGGATTTTCCAAAAGGGGGAAATGATGAAGACAATTTTTTTGTGCAGAACAAGGAGTTTCATGCCACATTTCATGAGTTGCATAATTTGGGGAGTCATTTGTCCTATCAAAAATTTCATGGTTTATATCCTAATTAATTATTATACACATGTAAATCCTCTTCTTAGCATGACAAGTTTTCAAGTGACCTTTAGACTCCTCTTTTCCCACCTCTCTCTCAAATGCTATAAGTAGATGCCATTTTAGCCTTTATAATCTAATACCGCACTAGATATGGCAAAGCCCTACTAGTTTTGATATTGTAATTTTCATTAGAAAAAAATTTAAATCTAGTTAGAGTTCATATATCATCTTATCAAAGTGTGTGAAGATATTTATAGTGAATGGTTAAGAGATTCATCTTTCCTTGCTTTCTCTCAATCCTTCTATGTTTGATGCAAGTGATTCCAGCCTAGTAGGTCATATGAAGTATCGTTAAGTGTAAGGATCTATTATTAAGTGTAAAAATAATCCTTAGTATCTACAACTGATCTATGGTTTCACTTACCTTGGATAATATTCATGCATGTCAACTTCATATTGAAGTACTAATGTTAGTGCATTCTAGACTCTTAGACTAGTGTTGTATGCCTTGTCTCTTTGTGATAGAGTATGATAGTCTTGTGGTAAACATCTTAGTGAATCACCCCATATAATGGGTTTCATTTAATATAAATTCTAACCCTTTTCCCCCATAAATAATTAGTTAGTATAGGTGAAATCATTTCAAGACACATTCAGGGAGATAGGTCTTAAATCTAGAGATTCGTCTCACCTATAGGTTACCCACAGCTTGTGAGATGTTTCTATTGTGCCACTTGGATGAGGAGACCTAAGACATCTCTTTAAGAGATGTAAATACAAGTGACAATAGTTTTTGGCATGCCTGTTGGGACCAAGGTCTAAGAGAGTGGAAATATTGTTGGTGTGTCTATATTTTATAAATTTTGAGAAGCAAACAAGTTAGCACCAATGGCAACTTTGAATGATAACTTCTAGTTATAAGTATCCCAAGTATAGCTAATTAAAAAAATTCATTAGTTTTTGTGTTTATTTTGACATATGAGTTTGATATGAAAATATATGGCCAATACTCCCATCATGAACCTCCTTATCAGCCTTGCTATGAATCACCTTTTTCCCTTCAGCAGCCCTATTAAAATGAATATCAATCCTATGAGCCATATCAACCTTATAGTCCTTCATTTCACCCTCCCCCTATATAGACACCATGTTATTTGACATCCCTATGAGGAAGTATAACAAGATACCTATCAATAAATTCCTTCTTACCAATCCCAATATAAGTCCTACTAGGCATACCATGATGCCTATTAAACTCAAGAGTACTCCTATGAGTCTTGTCATGATGAACACGATGTTTATATGGATTCTAGATAAATATATCAAGATGAAAGGGTTATATTCTTAGAGATAAAAATGAAACAAGTTAAATTTGGTCTTAATCACCATCATTACCCTCTTCCTCCTTCATTTTGTCCATCTTATATTTGGTCATTGTTGGTATCCATACCACAGTTACTAGTTAATGAAGAGAATATGAGAACATGGGATGATGAGTATGATGTGCTCCTTGGTCATCTCATGGAATGGTTGAGAGGTGATTCCCAAGGTCATATGCATAATTTGAAGATGTTTGAAGAGTTAGAAGGAATTCAATAAGAGATCAAAGAACAAATGGACTTGGCAAAAAAGTTCCTTAAATGCTTAATAGAAAGGATAAATATGTGGGAGGATAAAGAGATATTCATCTATCCTTGATTTCTATCAATCCTTCCATGTTTGATGTAGGTGATTCTAACCTAGCAGGTCATATGAAGTGTTATTAAGTGTAAAAATAAGCCTTAGTATTTTCAACTGATCTATGGTTTCACTTACTATTGACCAATTTTGGTCCTGCAAGCCAAAATTGGGTACCCCCTCTTTTTTCTTTACAAAGAGTCTTTCACATCCATGATTTAGCTAAGTCATCCCTCAGTTGCCTTGTGCAAAATACCCCCTATCAAACCTGTTCCATGAAAAATCTAATTTTTTTGTCATTTTTCTTAGCCAAATGCATTTTAAGTTTGTCAAGTGCAGTTACTTCACCTACAACAGTGCACTTCAGGTTTTACAAATAACTTAACTTATGAAATTTTAATAAGCTAAGTCACTTGTAAAACTTGATTTGGTCTTCACAAACCAAATTGGGTTTTCCAAATGAGTTTACTTATGAAATTTTCATAGGTCAAGTTGCTTAATAAACTTGATTTGGTCCTTTTAGTGTTATTCAGACTTTACAAGTGTCTTTACTTATAAATGTTTATAAGTAAAGTCACTTACAAAACTTGATTTGGTCTTGACAGACCAAATTGAGTTTTCCAAGTGTCTTTACTTATTTGCCTTTCAGCTGAAGTCAATGTGAAACCTAAAGTAGAAGCTCCTAGGAAGTCTGAAATGTTCTATCAAAAAGGAATCATGTTTTCAAAGTGCTTTTACTTGAAAGCTTCATGATTTGTTTATGTTAAAGAACCTGGTTTGGTCTAGCATGCTCACCAAGGCAACAAATTTCTTCAGAAGACACCAAGAAAATTAAGTGGACTTTCAATTTTTTGAAGGATAATTGAAAAAATGTTGAAGGGTATGTTTGAGGTAGAATGGACCTTGTGGAGGGCTTTTCATTGGCAATAAAACCTCTTCATTTTTTTGAAGGGTCATTTTTAGCATTTCCAAAGGATATGTACCCTTGCAGAGGGCACTTAGGTGGCACACAATACCCTTACAATTCTTCCAAAAGGTAACTTTGGACTCAAAGTGTCCTTGCAGAGGGCACCTTGGTCGGTGGTAGGACCAAATCAAAAGTTCTAAAGGGGCATTTTAAGGTCCAAAGTGTCCTTGTGGAGGGCACTTTGAGAAGGATAAGGACCATTTTCATAAGCCCAAAGGGTATTTTTGTATGGAAGAATCTGTTATGGAGGGTACTTTAAGAAAGTAAGGGATGAAGACAAAAGTCTGAAGGGCACTTTCCCTTCAGGAAAAGCCAATGCCAAAAAAAAGAATTCCTTCAGACAAAATGTCTGAAAGAATTCCTTAGGACATTTTATCTGATGGAATTTAGAATAAAAATATTGAAAGATTGAATAAAAAATGAATGAGAAAGCAAGAAAAGGAACCTAGGAGAAAATAAAAGCCAAGTTTAAAGGAAAATTACCCTGAGTAAAGACAAAGCAAAAAAGACAAACCTCAAAATTGTTCCAACTAATGACAAAGACAAAGGGTAGAATTAAGGACCAATCATAACAAAAAAAGTGGCATAAACAACTCAGAAAAAGGAGTTAATACATTTGGGTGGAAAATATCTATTAAAAACAAATAAATAGATTGGTTTTTGAACTATAGAGGAGAGCAACCCATGTTTTCATGCTTCACCATTAATGCACAACTAGTTTTACCCATCATTGAAGAGATCATGGTCCAACCACAATAACTTGGGGATGGATTTTTTAGTTGCTATAAGGAGTATTCCATGATTTTTCAAGCCTAGGACAGTAGGGGTGGTGGCTTGGACATCTACAACATGTCTCTCCCATACACAGTTTGAAGAATATGATAGCAGCATAGTCTCTTGTCTTAGAATTGTTTGACTCTAGCGTGGGTCTGCTTTCCTTTTACTATCAACATCTTGCTCTATATAATTGTAAATTCTCATTTTGAGAAACAAATATCTCTTAGCTTGTATGGCATCAGAAAGGGCATTTTACCTCGAATCAGAAAGGGCATTTTACCTCCATTTGAACTTGCACTTTTGCATATGTCTATGGTTTTATATTGTGTTAAGTCATTTTATTTTCATGTTTTCATAAGTTTATTCCAACATATATAGTGCATAATGATTTTATTCTCTTGCAGGTCACATGAAGTGTCTGAAGAAGTATAGGCAAGTGAATAGGCTATGCAGTAGTATGTCTCAAAACACCTTTGGTAGTTCTTCCTCCTTGTATCTCGATAGGACCCCCTGTTGAAACACTGATGTAGGAAAGGTTCTCATTTAAATGAAGTATAAACTTGTTTTCCATGGTTCAGAGTGTATGCCAAAGTTGAGTAGACCAATTGTTTTAGTGCATCACCTCTTAGCTTAGGTCCCATTTTTAGTATTTTTCTCCCTTTTCATCTCCCCTAATTGTTAGCAGTAGGAAATCTAGGGACTCAAGGTGCATCAAGGGGAGCTAGTCCCTAATCTAGAGATTCATCCCTCATGTTTTCAACCCACAACAAGAGGGATGTCTCCATTATGTTGTGTGGATAAAGAGAGTCGAGCCTGCCTTAAAGAGGGTGTAATATACAAAATCAATAGTTTTTGGCATACTCGATGGGATAATTTATCCAAGAAGTTGAAGGATTTTTGGTGTGTTCTTCAAGTAATCAGCCTTTAGAGGCATTTCAACCAACACCAATGATGACTCTGAGTTGAATCAGCTAGTTAAGTAGTCCTAGTCCCATCCAGAAATCACATTTTGGTATGTATAATTCCATTACTCAGCAATATGGGCCTTGTGTTCCTTCATATAACTTTGATCAAGCTCAGGTTGTTCATGGAATCACCTCAAGCAGCTCTCCTAGTTACCCTTCACTTAGTGTAAAGGAAATAATGCTAGAGTTTGAGAAGCAAGTGATGAATATAAATAGATTGGAGGAGCAGAATAGATATCAACAAGAGATTATGTACAAAGAGGAATGCTTGTTTAGGCAAGCTCAAGCCTTGCAATCCATGAAGGAGGAAGTAGCAAAATGGAAGAGTCCATTCATTCAAGGAAATCAACCTTGTGTGCCTTATCCCATTCTAAAGCAACCCCCTCTTATTCTAAATAAATCCCCCTCTTGTGCACCAAATCTTTTCTACTAAAAAAACTTGCTCACTCTAGCTCATCTGATGCATTAACCACTCTTGCTCTTAATCCATTACACCTAGCTTTTCAACACCAAAGGGCATTAGAGAAGACTCCCATGGACATGAACCTTCTCAATTCCTTAGATTGTGAATCTTATTTTGAAGGGAATCATCCTATGCCTTTTAAAAAATAGAATGTCTCTCTTTAAGAAACTCTTCTTGTGCATCAATAGTCTCTTCCTAGTCTTCCTCAACCTCCTCAAGTCTTTCAACATGATGTCAAGATTCCAAGTTGGAGGAGGGAATACCATGAACCAAATCAGGGCCTTGGAAATGATGAAGTTGTTTCCTATTCTCAAGAGAATATTTTTAGCCCCAAGGTCATGAGTTAGATGGAAACAATGGAATCATGGGGCAAGAAGGAGGAGGAGAAAGGTTTTGCTCAAAACATTAAAGAAGGTGAAGTTGCTCCTGATCATGGTGATTCTCATGATCTCCAAGAAAGGCTCTTCTAAGAGAATATAACTAAGAAAATTGTAGAGTTGGATTCTAGAATGAGGCTCCTTAGCCAAGGTGTGATGGATGGTTTAGACCAAACAATAGATTCCATGTCTGAACACACCCCATCTACACTCCTTCAAGAGAGGTATCAAGCCATATCTGATGTCGATGAAGTTCTGGCCAAATGGAAGGAAGAGAATCATTTGATTCTAGCTCAAGGATTGCCTCCTCTTCCACATGAGTTTATCCATCAACCCTCTACTCCATTCCTTCTCAAGGAGGAACCTATTTTGAAAGAGGCAAGTGAAGAAGATAAGACTTAATTTGTAGCTATGCAAGAGGCTATCATGAGTGACAATGAGGATGAGATCATCATGGATGCTCCCTTTGAAGACATCATCAATAATGGAGAAGACATAGGTCATGCATACATGAAGATGTTCCATAAATATGAAGAAAAGGTTGACAAACTCTATTTGTCAATAATGGATGATGATGAATGTAAGCATGGTGATCTCTCTCCTCCCTTGTTTAATGAGCTTCCTTATTGATTTGATGAGGATAATGACCATGCCATGGGACCCAAGTTGGAGGAGGATTAAGAACATGTATTTGAACAACTAGAGACTCTTGTTTTTTAGCAAGAAAAGGAGAGGCCTATCCATCTTGATGAAAGATTTGAAGAAGAGAGCCTTGAGCAAGAAGGTGACATTATATGGGATGAGCAAGTAGTTTGTGATCTCATTTCATAAATATTAATAGTCACCCTTCTTCAAGAAATCCATGATGAAGCAGAAGATTAGTTAGATAGGCTCTTCAATGATTTAGAAGGGAAAAAGTCAATCCATGATGCAAATCAAGGGGGTTATGAGCTAAATGAGCCCTATGGTGATGAGCTAGCAGCCATTGACTTCTTGGTGAGATACACTTGCATGAAGGGCCAACATAAGGTAAAATTCCAAAATCAAGATGAATAAATGTATGTTAGAAGCATGTTTGACCTTGGTTCATTTGGATACAAGCCAATCAAGGTAGTAAGCAAGAAGAGCAAGTCACCAAGTCTCCATTCTATTTAGTCACTTGTTTGGCACCATAAGTTTTCTTGCCATGAAAGAGACTTAAGAAGTTTTCCCTTTGATCCAGGAGGGAGGAAAATATATCTATTTAGTTATACATAGTAGTATGTTTTCAGTTGTCTTTATTTTCCCTAAGTGTTGTTTACAACAAGTGTAGTATTTTTAGCCTTGTTGTGTGTTGTTTTTCCTTGTTGCTTGAGGTAAAATATTTGTTGGTTCATAGGTCCTTACAAGGCTATTATTAAATTCTCCAAGATGCATCTTGAATTCATGCCCAATGGACTTAGAGGCTACCATTATTTTCAAGTATAACAGTATGCTTCCCCTATGAGTCGCCAAATGTGTTGACCAATTTTTAGTCCTATAGACCATAATTCCCCCCTGCTCTTTTTTTTTTCAAAGAGTCTTTCACATCCATGATTTGGCTAAGTCATCCCTCAGTTGCCTTGTACAAAATACCCCCTATCAGACCTATTCCATGAAAAAGCCAAGTGTTTTATAATTTTGCTTAGCCAAGTGCATTTTAGGTTTGTCAAGTGTAGTTGCTTCACCTACAATAGTGCATTTTGGGTTTTAAAAACAACTTAAATTATAAAATTTTCATAAGCTAAGTCACTCGCAAAACCCAATTTGGTTTTCACAGACCAAATCAGGTTTTCCAAATGACTTATGAAATTTTTATAAGTCAAGTTGCTTAATAAACCTGATATGGTCCTTGTAGTGTTATTCAGACTTTGCAAGCATCTTTACTAATAAAGGTATATAATTAAAGTCACTTTCAAACACTAATTTGGTCTTAATAGATCAAATCGGGTTTTCCAAGTGTTTTTACTTATCACAGACCAAATCGGGTTTTCCAAATGACTTTACTTGTGAAATTTTTATAAGTTGAGTTACTTAATAAACCTGATATGGTCTTTGTATTATTATTCAGACTTTGCAAGCATCTTTACTTATAAAGGTTTATAATTAAAGTCACTTGCAAAACATGATTTGGTCTTGATAGATTAATTAGTTTTTCCAAGTGTCTTTACTTATTTGCCTTATTAGCTGAAGTTGATGTGAAACCCAAAGTAGAAGTTCCTGGGAAGTCCTAAATGGTATATCAAGAAGGAATCAGGTTTTAAAAGTGATTTTACTTGAAAGATTCATGAGTTTTTTATGTTGAAGAACCTAGTTTTGTCTAGCATGCTCACCAAGGAAACAAAATTCTTCAGAGGATACCAAGCAAATGAAGTGGACTTTCACTTTTTTGAAGGATAATTGAAGAAAGGATGAAGGGTATGTTTGAGGCAGAATGGACGTTGTGGAGGGCTTTTCGTCGATAAGAAAACCTCTTAAATTTTTTGAAGGGTCATTTGCAAGATTATTGAAGGGTATGTACCCTTGTGGAGGGCACTTAGGTGGTGCATACTACCCTTAAAATTCTTATAAAAGGCAACTTTAGACTCAAAGTTTCCTTATGGAGGGCACCTTGGTCGGTGGTAGGACCAAATCAAAAGTTTTGAAGGGGCATTTTGAGGCACAAAGTGCCCTTGCAGAGGGCACTTTGAGAAAGACAAGGAACATTTTCATAAGCCTGAAGGGTATTTTTGGATGGGAGAAGCCTTTGTAAAGGGCACTTTAAGAAAGCAAGGGATGAAGACAAAAGTCTGAAGGGCACTTGCCCTTTAGGAAAAGCCAATGCCGAAAGAAATAATTCCTTCAGATAAAATGTCTGGAAGAATTCCTTGGGACATTTTGTCTGAAAGAATTCAAAAACAAAAGCCCAAAATCTTGAAGAAAAAATGAATGAGCAAGTAAGAAAAGGAACCTGGGAGAAAAGAAAAGCCAAGCCTGAAGAAAAATTAGTCTAGACAAAGACAAAGTGGAAAAGACAAAACTCAAAATTGTTCCAGCTACTGACAAAGACAAAGGGTAGAATTAAGGATAAAATAGAATAAGATAAGTGGCATAAACAACTTAGTGAAAGGATTTAATACATTTGGGTGGAAAATATCTACCGAAAACCAATAAATAGATTGGTTTTTGAACTATAGAGGAGAGCAACCCATGTTTTCATGATTTACCATTAATACACAACTAGTTGCACCCAGCATTGAAGAGAGCATGGTCCAACCACAAAAACTTGGAGATGGCTTTGTCAGTTTCTAGGAGTATCCCATGCTTTTGTAGACCTAAGATAATAGGGGTAGTGGCTTAGACATCTATAACATGGCTCTCCTATACACAGTTTGAAGAATACGATAGTAGCATGGTCTCTTGTCTTAGAAGTGTTTGACTCCAGCATGGGTCTCCTTTCCTTTCTCTATCAACATCTTGCTCTATATAATTGTAACTTCTCATTTTGACTAAAAAATCTCTCTCAGCTTGTATGGTGAAGCCTTGCAAGAATTTACCTTGAATCAGAAAGAGCATTTTACCTCTATTTGATCTTGCACTTTTGCATATGTTTATGGTTTTATCTTGTGTTAAGTCATTTTATTTTTATACTTTCATAAATTTATTCCAGCATATCTAAAGCATAGTGATTTTCTTCTCTCATAGGTCATAGGAAGTGTCTTAAAAGTTAGACAAGTGAATAGATTATGGAACAGTGTGTCTCAAAACACCTCTAGTAGTTCTTCCTCCCTATATCTCCACAGGACCCCATATTGAAACACTGATGTAAGAAAGGTTCTCATTTGAATGAAGTGTACGCTTGATGTCCATGGTTTAAAGTGTATGCCAAAAATGAGTAGACCAATTGCTTTGGTGCATCACCTCTTAGCTTAGGTCCTATTTTTAGTATTTCTTTCCCTTTTCATCCCCTCCTAGTTTTTAACATTAGGAAATCCAAGGCCTCAAGGTGCATCAAGGGGATCTAACCCCTAATCTATAGATTCATCCCTCACATTTGCCACCCATAGAAAGAGGGATGTCTCCATTGTGTCTCATGGATGAAGAGAGTTGAGCCTCCCTTAAAGAGGGTGCAATCCATCATATCAACACTTACCTTGGATAATCTTCATGCATGTCACCTTCATATTGACATACTAATGTTAGTGTATTCTAAGACTCTTAGACTAGTGTTTTATGCCTTTTCTCTTTGTGATAGAGTATGATAGTCTTGTGGTAAACATCTTGGTGCATCACTACCTAGAATAGGTTTCATTTCATGCAAAATCTAACCCTTTTCCTCCATAAATAATCAATTATATAGGTGAAATCATTTCAAGACACATTCAACGATCTATCCCTTAAATCTAGAGATTCATCTCACCTATTGGTTATCCATAGCTTATGAGATGTTTTCATTATGCTACTTAGATGATGAGAGATAAGACATCTTCTCAAGGGGTTAAAATCTAAGTGACAACATCACCCATGCCTATTTATTGTTTTAGATTAAGGTAAAAATAGGTTTTGAAGGGGCCCTAAAACCCTGAAACAAAAGAAGAAGGATCTAACAAAAATGCCCTCAGGTGAGACAAACCTAACACCTACTACTGAGCAGTATCAAAAATAGGTTTAACCGAGACCTGAAACCACAAGTCAAGAAAATCAAAAGATAGACCCCAGGTTTTACAGAGACTTGGAAACTCAAGTGTGTAAAGAAAATAAATCAGTAAATGGAACTAGTTATAACATCCAACTAACAGGACCAGAACATTAAGAGCAAAAAGATCCTATTCTTCTAATTCCAGGATCATCTTCACCACTTCCTTTCTAATTGCAGCAGTGTCCTATATGGATATTGTAGCCAACATAGCAACCTCTTGCATAGCTTTCTTCCTTGAGCTTTGTCTGGTCCTCCTACTAGGCCCCTCCAAAGATTTTATTTCCTCATTAACTCATTTTCCAATGTTTACAGCAGCTGCACATATGCTAGAAGTAACCTCCTCCATCTTCATTCTGCTTTTCTTAATGAGCCTTCTTATGTTGTTTTCATAGTATTTTAGTTTGATAGGAATATCCCTCATCTGCATTTCCAGATTATTGATTTTATTTCGATCAGCTTCCTGTTTATGTTCCATCATGCCTATTTATTGTTAATCATGACCATTTGACACCTTTTAACTCTGTTGGGGTTAATTAACTCACTAAGGTTAGATTTAAACTCATTCCAAGGTCTAACTACACTCTAACTCACCTTGGGTTAGGGTTAGTTTCTAAACCTATAAATACAAGCCTAGACCTCTTCACAAAGATAAATTGATAATAGTAAAGTTATAATGCAGGATTTGGTGCATGATTCAAAACTATAGTGTTATAATTCTAAAATCAAAATCTAAGCCACAAGCATAAGCCATACCAAGCAAGCCAATAATGGTGCCAAGGAGAGAAAGAACCACATAACTCCATTTGCCAAAGACTCTTTGAGCACAAGCTGAGAAATACAAATAAACACATCATTTGGAGCATTTATGAAGGTAAAGAATTTGTAAGTATTTGCATTTTAGTTGAGCTTTGTCATTTTTGTTTGTTCACTAAGCTCTCCCTATGATTTAGGCAAGTACGTGTTATACATGCTAGTGTGTTTTTATTGAAGTTTTCTTACTTATTCTAACACATGATCTAACCACCCTTCTTGGATTCCTTGATCATAAATGACATGCTTGGGGGGACACTAAGCACCCCAGTACCAAGGATATGAAGATGCGGCTCATAAATCTTCAAATGGATGCTTGAATTTTATCAAAATTATAATTTTATCTTTTTTTTGCCATATTTTTAATTTTTGAATTAACTCAAATCTACATAGAGACTGACATTGATCAAGTATAATTGGCATTGGTTCTACCAAACCTCCATCAGTTTACCTAATCAAGATCGGTTTTATATGACCATTATCGATTAGATTGTAGGGGAAAATATGATTAAAAAACTTGCATTTTGAATATTTTTAGCCTTCTTACTTGTGATTTATTGGTTATATTGATGTTGATATTCCTTGTCTAATCATCTCCTTGTAGGTTTTGAGAAGTTTTTAGCTAACCATTAACTAACTAATGGTTTTCATCTCATGTTGGTTTTGCCTTTGAGTTCATAGGTGATCGACATCAATCTTAATCGACTGATATTAGTTCTTTATAGCCATCATCAATTCTTCGTGAGACCAACCATCATCATCACCTTATAACCAACATTAGTTAGCTCTGACTGACATCAGTCTCTATGTTTTTAAACTAAAAGCTCAAGAGCTATGTTTTGAAAGTTTATTTTCTCATCATTAAATGTTCTTATAAGCAGAAGAAGACTCCCTAACCATTGCAAGGCCAAGACATCATTGGAACACATAATTTCAAGTTTAGGCTAATTAATATTTCATTTTGGGTGTTTAAAAAGAATTACCTAAGTCATTCACACTTCATTTTTGTGCTAAAATGAACTTGTTAAATCTTAAACATTTGATCTTTGGTGCTTAAAAAGAATTAGAATTGCTAATGTTTTTAAATTCTTAATTTTTGTTGCTTAAAATGAATGCTTACATATTTAACACTTCATTTTGGTGTTTAAAAAAGAATTAGGCTAAATATTGAACATTTGGATTTTATGACTTAAAATGAACCTAGGTGATTTGTGTTAAATTTGTTTTATGAGAATTCTTTTAATCTTTCGCAATTTTAAGTTAAGGGGACAAGTGAAGAACTTCATCACACATTTTAAATTGGTGCCTAAAAACAACACTTCAATCACATGTTACTTGTGCATTTCAAAAAATGATTAATTCATGTATGTTCTCCCCCCATATCCTATAGGGAACTTGGTTGAATAAAAACACCATTTTCATTGCATTTATGCCTAGTCTAAGGCATGAAAATAAATTTATCTAGGCTCTCCCCATAACCCACATTGTTTGGGTGATCTAAATGCAACCCTAAAGTCTTTCCCCTTATTTATTTCATGCAATTTGACTTGTGGAGGGGAGGTCATTACCTCTTCATGAGTTCTTTAGAGAATCATTGACCTGGGGTTTCATCTCCTGACAATGTTTTAACCCTGATCCATGGCATGGTATACAAATCAAGGGACACATATTATGAGCATTAGGGGGTTGAGTAGCTAACCTTTCCCTTCATAATAAATACCCAAGTCAAGTTTGATTAACTAAGGGATTCCATTAAGTAGTCCATGGATGGAATCACTATGCAAATGAATAGACTTTTTCATATTAATTTGATTGGTATGAACTCAATTGACATGATGCTTCTCTTATGTTAACCACACTTGGGATTAATTTAGACATTCAAAAACTATAGTTTTAGTCAACCCCACTTGCCATACCTTGTCAGTTTAGAATTTAGGATATTATACTTAGTTGTATTTTGTCGTTTATTCCTCTATTTCTTAGTTTTTTAGTCTAAAACTATGTTTGTTTATACCACATCAAAATGAGTCTTATGTCCACACTACTTCATTGTTTGAGGAGGTGTTATGTCATCCATTCAATATTGTGATTTTCCTTAAAACTTTGTGTCAAAAACATTGTGTGTGTCACTTGATTGAGATGGGTAATGTTATGCTATCTAAATCAATTTAAGCTTTAAGTCTTAAAATTATTTGAAATAAAACATTGTTTATACCATTTAATAGTGTTAAATGCCATTACATTGATCAAATTATTTCAATAAACTTGTCTTGTCTTGTGTCCAAGTCACCATTATTTAAAACTAATCATGTGTGTCTTATAGGATTTTTGTTTGAGTAATGTTATGTTATTCAAATTTATCTAGCTTTTTTGGTCAAAAAACCTAAGTTTTCTTAAATTGAGTTTTTAATTAACCTTACTAAAGGTTAAATTCAAACATTGATTGATTTATATTTATGCCTTACTTAATTGAGGCTTAGACATGGATATTTCTCTTTTAGGTTGTGTAAATTGGGTTAATTTTTTACATAAATTTTGAAAACTATATTGTTTGTGCCTTTATTTGGGAGAAACAATATATCTCCAAGTGCCTTTTGTTTTTTTCCTCATACCAATTTGATCAAGTTAATGTCTAAAGTCAAGTGCCTAATTTATGCCAAAGTGTTCCAAGTTTGTTAAATTAAAATCATCCTTTTGTTTCAAGTCTAGATTTTGACACCACATTTGGCCAAGAGTCCTAGCACATGACTTGTTTGAGTCTAGCTTTTGACATCGCATTTGGACAAAAGACCTAAAAACTCTTACCTCTCCTAGTTTAGACCTATTTAGAACATCTTTGGACCTAGAGTTTGGTATCATGTTTTTAGTTCATTCACTTGACCTTATTTGTGTGATACATTTAATGTTAGACATTTGACGTTATATTTTTTTACCAAGTTTTAGCATAGAATTTTTGAAGATACAACTCCATTCCTTTGACCAAGTTATATAGAGTTTTGAACCTTTTATCTTTATATACATAGATTTTTAGAGTTTGTAAAACTCTAACCCTCTTTTCATGAAATATTTGCCATTGATTTAACCATATATCACTATACACATAGTGGAGTCTTGTATAATCAAAGATATGGAAATTTTGTCACACAAGAGGACTTTATTCAAAACCCTTATGAATATGATGTTGTTTGGGAGATGAATTCTTATCCACCTTACAATGCTCAATCAAGGGAATGGATTCAAGATCCTTTGGCCCATTATTTGGTTAGTATGCCTCCATACTTGGAGTAGGACCAAGAATAGACAAACTAATATTTGGCTAGCGTACCTTCAATTGTAAAACAAGTTCAATAAAAACCTTATTAAATTACAAAGCCATCAGCCTATGACCCTCATCTATCTATTCATCACTTGCTAGAAAATAAGGATTAGGTCTTAAATAGAGCCGCAAATGTAGGGGCTAAGTTTTTGGTAGACTTTCCCCATGAAAACTTGTTGAGTCTAGTAAGAGGTCCTTACAATATGTCTTACAATCATAACAAAAAACATACATCTTCTAGAAACCCTCATGCTATAGTATCGATGCCATATCAAGATCCTCATATGATTGTCACACAAAAGGGCCTTATGGAGGACCATTTCATTCAAATGTAGACAACATACTAGACATATCAAAACCTAGTGTGTAACTTGAATAATATGACCATGTCAAATGCACCTCTTATTAAGTTAGTTCATTCAATAGGAGTCATATTTGAGTTAATAGGCTAAAAAAATCAAGGTTTAAACCTAGTTATATAAAGAACCTTAGGAGAAAACATGTTCAGTACCCCAACCATTAAGGAAGTATCTTATGCTTCTATGTAGAATAGTGATCCAAATATAATGGAAAATACACAAGTAACATCCAATTTAAACAAAAGTGGTGTTAACACACAAATAAATAATCAAAAATAAAATTTTCCTTTAAATAACACCATAAGTGGTTTGCAAACTCAAGGAGTAGGAGTTTCTACTTCTCAACCTCAACCAACTACCTCTAATCCTTAACTAACTGCTTCTTCAAGCACGCAACATCAGGGATTAAGTAGTAAACCAATGACTCGTGCCATACCACAACAAAATGTGACAAATTTTACTCCACCCTAATAGGTGATGAGTAATAGTCCACAACAATAGGCACCATCCAATGTACTCACATAACAAAGGAAAAACATCTTTCCACGTCAATAAGGGGAAACCAATGTTCCACGTCATTAGGTAGTGATGAAAATACCTCTTTCGTCATAGAATAACATGCTGATCTAAAACCAAATGATGTCTAATAAATAGTATACAAGTATTAGTCAATGACAAATGTCAAATCTACAACATGCTTCTACTTCCCAACAGGGATTCACACCACCAAGAGGTTCCAATGTTACACAAGTACCAATTAGGAAATAATTTCATTTTATACCAAATGTGCCACAAGTTCAATGACAAGGTTTAATTTCATAAGTTCCCCTCAATCAATAAGGTATGAATAGTTGATAGCATGTCCCTATTCAACCTTAGTAGGCACAATATGGCCATATTCCTCCATCCTAGCCACAATATTACCAAAAATAGGTCTACATACCTAATCCCAACCAGAATATCACACTGTAACATGTGTAATTTCAATAATCTCACCCTAATCCATGCATGCATATTCTTGGTCTATTCCCTAGCCAATCCAACATTCCCAAAAAAATGCCTCTACTATATCCTAGTCAAAGTAATCGACTTGTGACCACACAACCTCCACCTCAGGCTAATGATCCCACTAGATTCTTTGCATAGGAACTATAATAAATGAAGGATTCAATTGCTCTCATTTAAGACAAAAAGTAGACTAAGAATTTTAAGTTAGATGATGTGTGTTCTTGCCCTTTCAACATGGAGTACTTGAAAATACCATTTCCTTTAGGGTACAAACCACTAAAGTTTGACAAATACAAGGGAAAAGGTGACCCAAGGCCCATTTGATAGAATTACTTTTTTTGTGCCAACTAGTGGCCTATAGCAACATATACCTATTGATTTTTTTCCAAGGAGTCTAGCAGGACAAGCTTTGGAATGGTCTTTAAAGTTACCCAAAAATTCAATATATGATTTTGATGATCTTTTAGACAATTTCATGTAACACTTTTCATATAATCTTGAACATAAGATTTTATTGATAGATTTGATGCAAGAAAAACAAAGGGTTGGTGAAATCTTCATAAATTATTTAAAATGATGGAGAGCCCTTACAATTCAATTTACCCATAATCTACCAGATAAGCAACTAGCTTTATATTTACCAAAAATCTACATAGCGAGATATCTTATAATCTAGAGTTGAAATATCATCATAATTTCAAAGAGATCATTGACAAATGTTTGTTGATAAAAATAGCCCTTATTAACAAAGGGATCATTAAACTTACCTCATCAAATTAGATACAGAACTAAAATTGGAATAACGAACAAAATCAAAACCAAGCCCAAGTGCAAGCATCACAACCAACTCAGGCCAATAATTACGACAAACCCAAGTAGTTCAATTGCAACAAGAACATTATAGGGAATGGATTTATATAGTTGTGACATGTCCAAATGGTGAAAATACCATCTACTAAACCTATGTGGAATTTACAAATTACTCCTAACCAACAACCTCTTTAACAAACGTAGTAAGCATTTAAGCCTAGACCAACAAAACAAACATAATAACCTATGCCTTTGTAACCCCCTCTTATAAGGATAAATGTGCCTAATCATTGTGTATTTAGTGACCTTAGATTTCCACTCAAATATGTGTTTCTCTATCTCACCGCAACTAATCTTTTTAACTAGCCTATTTCAAAGCACTATCCTGAGGGCATTAACTATCCAGATTGGTAGAGGCCAAAAGAGTTCTATGAGTATCATTAGGTCAATGGACATAACTTGTGTCATTTTAAAATTAAAACATGTGATTTAGAATATGTTATAACATAGGAAGATAACATTACCAAATAGAGCTTCCACATATAATTAGAATCTAGGAATTTATCAAAACCCCTTTCTCCAATATAACAACCAATAGAAATAGTAGTAATGGCTAGTAAAATAGCAACAATAGTATCAAAAATCAAGGAATAACCAATAAAATCAGTATAAAAACCAATAACAACAACAAAACAGATAGAACCAAGGCCAAAATAATGACAACAACCAAAAGACCTACCATGTAGTTGCACATGACTACAACAAGGTTGAGTCCATATTACAAGAAGTCATGTTAACACCATTTACATCAATCCAAGACTAAGTTCCAATTAGACAAGATCATTTCTAATCATTCCTAATCAACTAAACTATGCTAATAATCCTTCATTAACTTGGGACTGAATATAGGCAAACTAGTAAGTAGGAATTCTTAATTTTGGACCTTATATTGATAACTCATCGTTAGCCCATGAGCATGCAAAAGTGCATTGGCAATCAAGAATTATCCTATCTGGTCCCCCTCCACCATCATTTGTTATAAATAATGGTCCTATATCTAATCTCAATTGTGCAATCACCACTTAACAGTCAAATATTACCATACCAGGCCCACAACCATCTACCACTTCATCCATCATACAACCACATATTCTGACTAAGAACAAGCCATTTACCATTGTACAAGAAAAAACATTTGATATTTGGAAAAATTATAAAATATGCCCATATAAATCTCCATTTTGGATTTGTTGCATATGTCTACTATCCATAAAAACATCTTGATAGAATTCCTTGACCAAGCCTAGGTTTCTAACGACTTATCTCCAAACAAATTTCAATATTTGGTTAGACACATAGATCTAGGCCAATAATTAACCTTTAACCAAATCAATATGTCATCCCTTGGCCCACTCCATAACAATCCATTATACATCAAAGTTTTTATAATATGGCACAAAGTGAAGCATGTCCTCATAGATAATGGATCAGGCCTAAATATTGTGTCTCTAAAGCTTATCAAGATATTTAGGTATATGAAAACAAATCTCCAAGTAAAAACAATCATGATTAAAGCCTATGATAATGAATAATGATAATCACAAGGTACCATAAGCTTGTTAATTATCATTAGGCCTTTGACCCATAATACACTATGCCATGTGTTAGATCTCAATTTGTCATATAATATGCTTTCGACTATACCTTGGAATATTTGTGCAATCCCATTGACATTACACTAGTGTATCAAGTTCTCTAATTTAGGTATGGAGGTTACTATTCTAGAAGATTTTCATCCATACGAGCATTGTAAGCATTTAGAGGTTACGTTCAAAATATATAACTACCATTTTGGCATGAATCTGATTGTGAAGAAGGAAAAGAAAAAAATACTTATTGATTCACTAGAGGCCAACCACATTAACCTTGATACCCTTGATTCACTTTCTCACATGCTATCTCCTAAAATATACAATCATTATACCATCTCAGCTAATGGTCTAAGAGAATATTTGACCCATGACACATTACACATTCCTAAGATTCCATATAACCCAAAGTCCTTTAGAAGACCAAAATCCAAACCACCTTGAATGAAATGGAAAAGAAAGGGTAAAGGCCACCAACATATTCCAACACCTATCACTTTCATATCAGCCTCTGGTCAGGAACAAGACCCTCTTATATATGATGAATCATGGTTGTATAATGATAAATTGGTTAATTGTTACAAAAATTACAAATACCCCATTCCTAATCAAATCATGGAGAACTAAGACTATGAAGGAGGAGGCCTCAAGGCAAATCAATAGGAAACACTTGAGCCAATTTCTATGACTTGGTACAAAAGAACCTATGGACTTTGATTTAAACTACCTGGGGGTGACCCTATATATATTATTTGAGTTCCATCACTAACTACTAGTGATAATGATGTCAATAGTGAACCAAACTCTGATCATAAACCTTTTGATGATCTAGTCCATGCCAATTTATTTGACAATAATGCCATTTGTACCCTTTAACCAGTTATTCACCATAATCCACTTCTATTATATTATCCCCAACTGATAGACTAGGGACAACAAGAATCAAACATGATGGTTGAAGAGTTTCATAATGATGAGGCCTTCTATGATTTTCTAGGCCTTAGGGATAATATTCCATTGGGACACCATAAAAAAGGGTTCTCAATCAAGTTGGATAAAGTCTTTACAGCCTTATTAATGGAATTTGTAGATATATTTTTATGGGCCTATTCTGACATGTCTAGTTTTGACCCCACCTTGGTTGTTCACCACCTTGTGGTACATCCTGATGCCAAACTAGTGAAACAAAAATTGTGCAATATGCATCCTTACATTATTGTATTAGTGAAGAAAGAGTTGGAAAAACTCTTGGAAGTGAGATGTATTAGGCCAATCAAATATTCAAAATGGATTTCTAATGTTGTATTAGTCATCAAGAAGTCAAAAGGAATTAGAATCTACATTGATTTTAGAGATATCAATAAATCCTGCCCCAAAGATAACTTTTCTCTACCTAACATTGACATGATAGTTGACTCTATAGTAGGTTATGAAATGCTTTCAATGATGGATGGATTTTCAGGCTATAACCAGATCCAAATTGCACTAGAAGACCAACATAAAACAACATTCAAAACTTTTTGTAGAACATTCTATTATCAAGTTGTCATTTGGTCTCAAAAATATAGGGGCCACCTACCAAAGAGCCACGACAGTCATATTTCTTAATATGATGCATGATATTGTTGAAGACCACGTCAAAGACATACTAGTTAAATCAAAGACCAAGTCCGATCATCCAACAACACTAAGGAGGATATTTGAGTGAGTGTGTGAATACAAAGTTAGGCCCAACCCTAAAAAGTATGTTTTTAGAGTTAGTTCTGGAAATTTTTTTGGCTTTATTATGTCTCATTGAAGCATTGAAGTCAACCCAACCAAAGTATGAACCATAATAGAGATGCTACCATCAACTAATTTGAAGTATCTCCATAGTTTTTAGGGCAAGATACATTCTATTAGACGCTTCATATCTCAGTTGGCTAATAAGTGACATCTATTTACACATCTACTAAAGAAGGGTATGACATTTCTTTGGGATAATGAATGCCAAAAATATTTTTAGTGCTTGAAAGACTATCTAGTAAATCTACCTATTTTATTACCTCCAGTGTTGAGAAAGGCATTTCTACTATATCTATCTGCTATAGACAAATCCCTAGGGGCACTTCTATATCAACATGATTATAATGGAAAAGAACATGTTGTGTACTATTTAAGCTATACACTAGTCATGTATGAGCACAATTATATGCCCATTGAAAAAGCCTATTTAGCTATGGTATTTGTAGCTCAGAAGCTATGACATTACATGTTAAACAATAAAACCATGGTCATTTCTAAAGTATATTTGCCCAAGTATCTACTATCAAAAATAGATTTACAAGGCCAAATGGATCATGTTTCTCAATGAGTTTAGGATAGAATATGTTAATCAAAAATCCATTATTACCATCATTGAAACACCCCTTGAAGAGTAGCATTAGAATCTATATTTTGATGGGTCATTCACAACACATGGATCAAGGGTAGGCATTTTATTCATAACACCATAGGGGGATCTAACCCCTAAGTCATTTAGGATCAACTTTATTTGTACCAAAAACATGTTAAAATATGAATCATTCATTGTAGGGATTCAACATGCAATACAATAGAACATACATCATCTAAAGGTTTATGGTGATTCTCAGTTAATCATCATTTAGGTTATAAATCACTTTCAGACCAAGGATGACAAGTTGGTGCCATACAAGACCATAGTTGACTCTTTCAAAAAGTATATTACTAATTTATAGTTTTAATATATACCAAGGGCCAACAACCAAATAGGATATGTCATGGATACCATTGGATCTTTGATTCAACATACAAATATGACCAAAGAATACTAGATTCTCATTGAAAATATGCTAGTGCTAGTATATGAACCTTCAATTATCATAATGATATATGATATTATTCGTCATGGATCTACTAAGTATTCAAAATTATACATCTACCTCCATGATAAACTTATGCCACTAGACCTATCCCATAAACAATCAACATCCTTTGTCCACAATGTCACATGTTACACCTTACTTTGACCAACCCTATACAACCATAGTTGTGATGAAACTCTACCTAATTGTTTAAATTTGGTAGAATCTACATTAGAATTATGGGAAGTTCATGAAAGCATATGGGGAGACCATACTAGTGGGGCCATCATCTCTAAAAATATCTTGTGTGTTAGTTACTATTGGCCAATGATGGATGCAGATGTAGCTGCATATATGAAAAGATGTGATAAATGTCAATGGCATGGTAATCTAATTCATGCCCTAGCCAAGAATTTAAAACCAATTATTACACCATGGAAATTTACTACATGGGGCCTTGATCTCATTGGAAAGATAAACCCCACCTCATTTGATGACCATAAACATATCCTTACCGCCATAGAATATTTCACTATGTGGGGTTAAGCTATACCCCTCACTTACGTGATTGGAAAACAAATTTCTAAATTTATCTTTAATGATCTCATTTACCGCTACAGTAGCCCTTATGAAATTATATATGATAATGATGGATCATTCAAAAACAAGGATGTCAAATCACTATGTGTCGAGTACAAGATTAAATAATATTTTTCCATGGCATATTACCCTCAAGGTAATGGCCAGGCAAAATCATCTAATAAAACCATTGTCAACATCCTTAAGAAGAATGTCAATGATAATTGTTGTGATTAACACCTCCAAATATTCCACCCCTTTGGGCATACCACACCAACCACCATACTCCCATAAGAGCCACTCCATACTCACTTGTTTATGGCACTAAGACCATTCTTCCCATTAAGGTCAAGTTACCTTCTTTGTGTATCTCTTTGAGGCATGCTCTAGATGATGAATCCTATCAAGTAGCTTGTCTTCAAGAGCTAGAGTTACTTAATGAGAAACACATGGACATAATAAATAACCTTAAAGCATATTAGAATTGACTCTATGGCCACTACAATTGATGCATAAAATATAGAGAATTTGAGATTGGTGATGTTGTCCTTAAAGAAAACCAAAAGAATACAATGGTTGAGAAGAAACATAAAGGCAAGTTCAAACTTAACTAGGTAGGTCCTTTCATCATTATTGAAAACTATGACACTAGATCATATAGGATCGCTACACCAAACGGGGATGAACTTGATGAGATAATGAACATTAGACACCTCAAACATTACTTCATTTGAATAACCTAGTGTATTGTCTATGAAGACCTATTTCAAGTTGTACCATAATATCAATTTTCTTCTTTATACTATACCATTCTACCATTCCATCACCTTTTCATTCCACCATTTTGTTCTACCATACCTTTTCTATTAACTGATTTATTTTTCACCCTCCCTACCCAACCCATTTGACCTTGGTTCCATCCCATTAGTCACAAAGCAACTTTCATCATGAAGATTTAGATCAAGTTTCAACATTTCTTTCAAGTATTCCAGTCAGAGATCATATTTTGGAGTAGGATGATAGTGGTTTGGCAATTGCATCCTTCATTTTTTATTCTATTCTATTCTAAGTGTGCCTAATTATAACCACCTTTGGGAAAATCAGTGTTCCACCATCTTTTTACTAATTATAACTGCCTATAGGCAAATTAATACCATTGACTTATGCCATTACTTCCTATTTATAACCACCTATGGGCAAACTAGGGGCAACACTTGTTTATCATGCCTTGCAGTACCACTTTATCATTCCTATGTTGTACTGTGTCATTTTCCAACTTTGCCTATTTTATTTGAATTAGTTGATACACTAGTCAGATTCCTCCACTGTAAGGTAGAACTATAGTGACTAGAGGTCCCATCATGGGACTATGTAGGTAGCACTCAATTTACGTTGAGGTCAGCTCAGTCACCCTAAGCCACATTCACTATTTTATGAGCAATTTTTAATTTTGAATGTTGTTTCTATTTTTCAAGCTTGGACCATTTGGTATCTCATCATTGTAAATTGATTTGAGATGTTCAAAAAATTTCAAAAACATTGAAAACTATTTTGGAAAATATAAAAACATTAACCACTTCTTTGCCTTAAGGATTATGGGAACCCTCACTAAGTCACAAGAAACCACTTGTCATTTAGTTTCTCCATCCTTATTGGCCCTCTCATCCCATGTTCTTGACATTTTTCAAGATCATTCCCATATTCTTCTATAATATCCATCATGTTTTATTTATCATCACTTTATTCTATCTTATTTCTTAGGAGAACTACATTTGGCCTAAAGTTTTTGTTGGATATTACATCCATGGAACTATGTAGGCAATGTCCACTTGCTTAGAACATCTAAAAACAACTTAGCCACCCCCATTCCTTTTCTTTTATTCCCTTATTTTGTTTATTTTTTAATTTGTATCTTATTTTTTAGGGGTAATGTATGTCATTTTGTTTGTGTTGTGTTGTTTGTACTAACAATGTGACTAATTATTGTTTCTCTTTATTTTTCTTTTATTTTTTCTTTTCTTAGTGTTTTTTTTGTTTGATTATTTGTTTACCTATTTGTTTTATTTCTTGTTGTGCCTTGATTCAGTCTATGTGCATTCATTGAGTGATTCCTTGTGTATTTTTTTTGAATCCATCCATATTCATATGCCAACATTGTCATCATGGTTTTTATAATTGGTGCATTATTTGTAATTGATTATTGGATCATGTATCAGTCTTTATGTATATTTCAACTAAGTCTTCATGGTTTTATATCATGATTCCTACCATCACATGTTATGGCAAAAATCATCTTCAATGATTCTACACGACAATGCAATAATGATATCTCCTTAGCACTAGCAACATTCTTGATCTATCCAAATCATATCCTAAATAGAATAATTAAATAAGAAATAATTTTCCTCCTTACTAGTTCAGATGAGCATCTCCCTACTAGCAAGTTGCCTAATTCATCTTTTTCCTTTGTCTTAATTTGCCATCATCATTCCATATCATGTTTGCCATAATCAGGGTCCAATGATTATAACTACCTTTGGAAAAATCATTGTATACCATCCCACTTACATTACCAATGATTTTAACCACCTTTGGGCAAATCATTATGTTTCCATCCTTTTGAAGGTTGATGATTATAACAACCTTTGCGTAACTCATTCCCTTTCTTCTGCCCAACTAGAGCACATTTTCATTGAGATAATACTTATAACCATCTTTGGGAAAACCATTAACCTTATCCTCCCAACTGGGGCATGTTTTTATCCTACTAATTACTATAATCACCTATGGGTAAATCATTATTTTCTTTTTTAATAATTATAAATACCTTTGGGAAAATTAGCCTCTTTTTACCCTACATCTTTTTCAATGATTCTAATCACCTTTAGGTTAATAATCACATATTTTTATCCCACCTATGCCGATGATTATAAATGCCTATGGATAAATCATTCTGTTTGTCTATCCTAACTGAGGCAACTCCATATGCTACTGATTATAACCACCTATGAGAAAATTAGTCCCTTCCACCCCATCATTTTCATCTATTTAGTCCACTCATTTTGGTCTTTTTAGGGACCTCTTTCTGACCAATTTTCCAATCACTCCATCAAGGGGGAACTTACATTTCATCCATTATCATTGAAGTCGTAAGCATACAAGACCTTTTCAGTATTTGAGAAGACATTACTATGCTTATAACTTGCAACACCTTCCCAAATAGGGGCAAACAATAGACACCTAAAATTGGCCACCAATGACTTCAACTAGACTTTAGACTGATTCTTACCAACCTTTGCAAATTAAGCCTAAAAATCATTAAACATCTCAAATTTGGCTTCATAACATACAATTTGACTTATAAACCTATTAAATGGGGCAAATGCACACATGAATTAAATTAAATCTTAAAAAATGCTAAAAAGCTTAAATAAAATTATTTAAAATGCTAAACCTAATTAAATGTCTAATTTTATCATCCATGAGCAATTAATTAATTATCAAAAAATAAAATTCAAAAATCAAGAATATCCTACAAATTCATAATTATATTTTTATGAGTTGTCAAATAACCTAAAATATCTCACCCATGCTTATTCATTGCTAATCATGACTATTTGACACCTTTTAACTCTATTGGATTTAATTAACTCACTAAGATTAGTTTTGAACCCATTCCAAGCTCTAACTACACTCTAACTCACCTTGGGTTAGGGTTAATTTTTAAACCTATAAATACAAGCCTAGAACTCTTCACAAAGAGAGCTTGAACATAATAAATTTATAATGTTGGATTTGGTGCATGATTCAAAGCTATAGTAATATAATGCCAAAATCATAAGCCAAGCCATACCAAATAATCCAACAATGGTGCCAAGGAGAGAAGGATCCACACAAATCCATTTTTCAAAGACTTTTTGAGCACCATTAGAGAAAGCCAAAGAAACACATCAGTTGGAGCATTCAAGGAAGATAAGAAATTTGTAATTATTTGCATTTTAGTTGAGTTTTGTCATTTTTTTTTTTTCACGAAGATCCCCTTATGATCTAGGTAAGTAAGTGTTATGCATGTTAGTGTGTTTTTATTCAAGTTTTATTACTTGTTATAACACATGATCTAGCCAACCTTCTTGGATTTCTTGATCACAACTTGAAGGCCTAATATGAGAGATTTGTATTCTATGATATTATTAATGCATGGAAAACTAAGTCAATATGAAAGAGGTATTATGTGTCCCAAGGGATTGATGAAAATTATTCCAATGTCGATACCAGATGCACATCTAGAACCATCAAAGAACATTATCCATGTATCTGCAATGGTATTGTATGTCATGAAATCATCTCTAAAATCATCATTAATGGGATTTATATCTAGTAATGGATCTCTTTCCAATTGACCTATAATTATTTGACCTTTTAATTATTTTTATGATATGATTTTAAGGTCAAATTGTGTAACATGAACCAATTTGTAATACGACCTAAAAGATGTGGTTTTAACATGAAAAATTTTAACGTATCAACCTTGGTAATGATTTGTGTCTTATTGTTAATCATGTAATGACAAAGTTTTTGAGTATTAAATACTAGTGTTAATCAATTTTTTTTAATTACTAGATAGTTTCACTTATAGTCAACTAGTGTACAACTGATGTAGTAAATTGCTCTTTCTTTATTGGTCATTGTGTTGTGTTAGGAGTGTTCCCAATGCATGATCTATTGCTGATAGGTAAAATAGGAGTGGTTTTCCAGGTATAGGTAGAACCAAGATAGGAGGGTTGAGTAAGTATTTATTAAGTGTATCAAATCTCTCTTGACATGTGATGTCAGTCAATTTTCACATCTTTTTTAAGTAGTATAGTGAATGATTGGGTTTTATTTGCAAGTTGTGCCACAAATCAATGAATTACCTAAATTTTCCCCTAGAGGGATTGAAGTTATTTTAGATTAATATGAGGAAGCATATCCATGATTGATTTGACATTATTAGGGTTAATTTCTATGTCACATTGAGATATAATGAAACCCAATAGTTTACCTGAGGAAACTCCAAAGACGTGTTTCTGAGAGTTGAGTTGAACATTGTATTTTTTGAGTCTTTTGAATATTTATCACAAGTCAATTGCATAACATTGTCTCTTTTTTGAATTTTATAATAAATCATCGACATAATCTTCAACTATTTTATGGATGAGGTCATAAAATATATACATTATAGTGTGTTGGTAAGTTGAATTAATGTTCTTCAATTTGAATGGCATGACTATATAGAAAAAGGTGCCCCCATGGTGTGGTAAAAGAAGTCCTTTCTTGATCTTATTCAATGATCTTGATTTGATTATACTCGATAAAACCATCCATAAAGAAGATCATCTCGTAGCCTACTATGGAATAAATTATCATATCAATGTTTGGTAAAAGTAAATCATCTTTAGGACATTATTTTTTGAGGTCCCTGGAGTCACAATAACATTAGATTTTTCCATTAGGTTTCACAATAGGAAAATATTGGCAACCCATCATGGGTAAGTAACTAGTCAAATGAATCCATCATCTAACAACTATTAGATCTCATCCTTGATAAGGAGAACAAATGTAGGATGCATTTTGTGAATCTTTTGTTTTATTTGCTTGACATCAATATATAATTTAATTACATGTACTACAATTGAGGGGTCAATGCCAGGCATATCGAGATAAACCCATACAAATACCTAAGGAAAATTGATTAAAATTTAATGAATATTTGTGTCTTTTGATTTATGTAAGGTGACATCTAATAGTATGATTTTAGGATCAGTTTCAGTGCCATAATTAAATTTGACTATTTCTTCATTAAGCAATGTAGATCAATCTAAAGAATATGGTGCGGTAGGGATTGTATCATATATGTAAGGTAGCATATTATAAAACTCATTTGAATGCTTAGTAAAGTATGTTTGGGCACTCATAGAATGAGGAAACTTATTATTATGATAGAAGGAAGGGAGATCATCATATACACCCAAAAATTCTAAGAGAGCCTCATTTTTAGCGAAATCATCAAGAATTAGTAGATCTAGAGAAACTATATCATTAAGGAAATCAGGGTATATAATTGAAAGTGTATACACATGGTTCACTATATCAATTACTCATGAAACACTTTGAAAAAATGTGATGTGTTGAGAAGAATTGTGAGAAAAATTGGAATTAGATGCATCATTCCTATATCCAAGTCCTTGTTTTCCATATTAGTCCTATGCTTCAATGGGATTTATAATTCCATGTTCATTTTTGCCAAGGCCCTAACTTGTGCATCCAATAATATAAAAATATCATAATGCAAAGGGTGAAGTAAACGCATTACCCTATGTATCAGAAATAAGTGTTAGGGTTTTATATGTTGATAGTACTTAAATGGCTCTTTATCCATAGGGCATGTATATATGTTTCCTCTATAGCTAAGTTTTAAACATACATATAACATTGATGGAACTATGTGCATAATGTGAATCCATGGTCTTCCAAGCAAAAGATTATAATTTAGACCATTAGACATAAATTGGCATGTTATAGGTAGTGTTATGGCTTTGAGGTTAAGGTTTAATGTGATTTGAACCAAAAAAATTCATGGAATGTTATCAAACCCTTGAATTCTCATATCATAAGGATCTAAATCCATAGCAAGTATGTTAAGATGGCGTAGAAAAGAGATGTTATAAATATTCAACCTTGATCCATTATTAAAAAAAAATCATTTGACACCTACCTCATTAATTCAGAAATAAATATAGAGAGGTAGGTGTAAATATTTGATGTATTTATGTGGAAGGTCCTCTTTGTCAAAATAAATATGTTCTTTTATCCATTTCATAATTTTTATAATAGAAGCAACATAGGTGGGCTCATATGTTTGAGGTACCTAAGTACGATATAATACTACATACAAAATATATTTGTATGTGTTGGAGTGATGTAAAAGATCTAGAATGGAAATTGTACTTGAAGGAGTATTGCTCTAATCCATAAAGCTATAGCCATGGGTATTTCAAACCTTCCAAGAATCAAGACCACATGAGGACATCATAACTTGGAACATGGGGTCTACTAAGATAATAGAGTTAATAGTAGATATAAGATGTTGGCTAGATGTTTATGATCAGTAAGAATGATGGATAAGTGAGACCAATGGTAATCTGATATGTTTAGGAATGATTGGAAAGGAAAGTAAATGGACCAAAGATAAAAATGCATCTAAGGGAGATTTATTGATTTTAGGTAGTATAATTATGATTTGATGTAATAAGTTATCTATGTGATTAAAGAATAGTGTCTTAATTGTATTGCACATAGAAGAATGATATCATGTGAAATAAAGAATGAAACTACAAAGACATTTGAGTTGATATGAGGCATCATATATAGATGTATCTATGTGATTCTAAGTTTATTTTGAATTAGAGGAAACAAGCATGCAAATGAAAGTAGTAAACTTTGTAATATAAAGTGATTAATTTATTATATCATTATAATCATGATTATATAATTTAAAATATGTGTAAATCTGAAATTTAAATTCTATAAATGTAGACCTTAGGGTTTGGTAGTGCTAGGGTTTTGAATTAAGGTAAGTTAACCAAATACTTAAATTAAATTTAAATAAATAATAACCTAATATGGTATTGATTAAATGGGCTAGTTTATTCACAAAAAAAAAGAAAAACAAGAATTTAGAACCTTAATTTAATGCACAAAAATTCAAAAAAGGTCAACCCTAGGTAAATCTAGGGTTTTAAGTAATATTCACAGTAAGTCAAGTTCACCAAATGATTTAACCTTTTAAGGTTTAGGTTATGTAAATTTTATGTTTGATTAAAGGGATGAGATGCCTAAATTAGTTAAATAATATACAATAATTAACCAATAAATTGTTATGGATTTTGACTTCTTTTGAGTTTCTAAAAATAGTAATAAATATGCATAAATATGGTCTTATCTAGAAAGTGACTATCACAGATAATCTGGGTTCTAAAAAATAGGTTTTAAATAGGTTTGAGTGTCATCAATAGGGTCCAAATATTTGTTTGTTCACTGGATAGTAGTGCCCCACCTATATATTATCGCCATTCTACTATAGTGTCCTCAAAGTGGTGTTAGTTTTCTATTTGTAAGATTGTTCCTATTTTTTGGGAGCACTTGCGCCTATGTTTCTGGGTCCTATTGCTACGTGCATGAAATTTGAAACTCTATGTTATGCCTAGAAAACCTGGTTTAATATGAAAACCATAATCCTCCTTACAAGTATGACATGAGAAATAAATGTGTGTTCATTAGTAGTATAGGCTAGACATCCTCAACACCCTGCTATGAATAGAGTTGCCTACATACCAATACTCTGAGGAGGGATCAATCCTAATGTAATTCTCCCACCTAGTACTTGATGAAATTACAAGTGAATGCTAGAATGAGATTGGTCTTGAATTCCTTGAGTGTGATTAAGACTTTAAATCTTTGAAATTTGGGTTTAGGGTAGTTGTATATAGTAATATGCATAATTAGGGTAGATTAGGGATCAAATACCTTAATTTTTCTCAACTTGTTTTTTATTTGGATAGGATTTTGCATCTATCTTCCTTCTACTGAATAGAGGTCAAATAGTCTTGTATTTAAAGAGATCTATAACTTGTTTAGATAATAAAATCTACTTAGGCTGACCTTAGGATGGGCACACATTTGAAAAGGTATTTATTTTAGAGGGTTAGGGTAAGGGACACTCGTGCCCAATTGGGGACACTAGCACCATATGGCTATAATGTCATTAGTGTGGCACTGATTTCCACCTGGCAGACTACTAGGCATACTAGGTTGGGATATGAGAATGTTATTTTAGGACTATGTTTGAGATGATTGCAAATGTCTATGATCTACACAATGAATGTAAAAGTGTGTTAAAGGCTCTAGGATAGGTCTAGGGATAAGCTAGGAATAAACTAACTCAAGCAACACTCTTAGCATCCAAATACCACTTTTAGGTGATTAAAATGATACTACTAACTTTAATAATGCTGAACTATATACCATTAAAAGGATATATAGAAATTGAGAAATGAGTTCTTTAGAATGCATAGAAGGATGGGGAATGCCAGCAGCTAGAATACTAGCTAGAAAATTGGCTATCCAAGGTGAAATAAACCATTCAATATGTCTAGAAACAACATGGAGTAACCACATAACAGGGGGCCAGAGATGTATTTTATATAGGAAACACTACCTAACTGGTGCAGAGTTCATAACATATCTTAATGTGGAGGATTGAGCTACATAGAGTTCTAAATGACATTTGAGATCTTCTAAGAAGAAATGAACATGAAGGTTCAACAAATCAACTTGAACCTTATTCCTTCAATACCTCTAGTTACTCCAACATTTCTATGATCTTTGACATGTATGATTTTCCATTTCTAATGGAAGATGGCAATGAAATAGAGGATATTGTGGATGAAGTCCATGCCTTGTAAAAATTTTAGAGGAATAATTATATCCTAAGGAACAAATAGACTTTTACTACCTCTATGATTCTAAACAATAGTACCACCACTCCTCCAGATAAAAAGAGCATTAATAATACACCTCCCCAAAAGGAGAAATATTAACCACAACCCATAAATTCATAAGACAAAGGAGGATATAATATTGTAGAGGATATCAAGAAAATTAAAGCTAACATCACCTTGCATGATTTGGATCAAATCACCAAACATAAGAAGATGGTACTAAAATCTTTGGCTAGAAGATCTTTTACAGACAAGTCAAAGACTACCTAGGAGAATGTAATGATTTATATGGACAACCCTAAGGTCCTATCCTTCACGTTCATAATCAAAATGTTTGATAATAATGTTTATAATTATCTAGTGGACTCAGGAACATCAGCCAATGTGATGCCCATAGTTGTATGTAAAAAATTGGGGTTGACCCCAGATAAATCAAAAAGAGTGGTCCTCTAAATGGATAAATATATAGTACCTTATGTAAGGTAATTTATATATGTACACATACAATTATCCTCAAAACCATGTGTATAATAGTAAATAGATATCATGTTGGTTGACATCTCAAAATCTTATAGTTTGTTACACAATTAGGATTGGTAAAAAAACATTAAATGGGTACATGCACACCAATTTCTCACATATGTGAATACCATGGAAAGGTATGCCTAATCATATCAATATTGAACAAGAGTATATAATTAAGTACTTGATCATCGAGAATAACACAAAAAATGAGAAGGTCAACTTTTCATCATCACATGTTGGTTTTTACATCTTCACTATGGAACATAAGATCCCGTGCCAATAATTTAAAGAATATTCAAAGCTATGTACTATGTATTTTGATGGATCCTGATCTAAATAATGTTTTGATGTAAGAGTAGCCCTAATAGATATGGATTAGAAATACTATTTTTTTTCATCTAGATTATAGTTCCTTTACACCAATTACCAAATTGAGTATGAGGCCCTAATCCTAGGTTTATAGTTCACCTTGAAGCATGGCATTAAGAATCTACAAATATTTGGTGATTCTAAGATGGTTTTAAATTAGATCAAAATAAATTATCAATGAAATTTAGTTTATTTGAATAAATATAAGCATAGACCCTAAAACCTAATGGAATCCTTTAAGGATTTCAACACTAGACCTATCAAAAGGGAAGAAAATTAGGTATCATATACATTGGTAGATTTGGTAGCCAAATTGGTTTTGGAGGTTTTTCAATGATGTCTCCAAGGTGACCAAGGATGTTGATGAGGTGTCATGTGTTCTATAATGACAATGGAAAAATGTGCTTCAGTGTTCTTGAATAGTTCTTCAGTGTTTAACTTGGATAGGTAAATGTTATTAATGGTATGGTCATGTTTTAGATACCCTATGGGGTGTTTTGAGTGCTTGGATTTCTTTGAGTGCTTGTATAAGTGAAAAGAATTCATCATAGTAGTCATATGAGTGTCTAGGTTCACTTAGTCATCTTGATAGATAAAGTGAAGTTAGAAGATTGATGACATCCACATTCACACATGTGAAGGTTTTAAGATCAGCTTGATATATAGATAGATTGACCTATGTGAGGATATCATATGGTTCAAGTTTTAGGTCTGTACATGGAGTGTAGAAAATTTTATTAAGGTGCAAATTTGGATTCTTAAACAGAGTTCAATAAGTTCTCATACTTAGCCAAATTTTTGATATCAAAGATCTACGGTGAGTATTTAATTGAGTGATGAAGGTATATGGTAAGTGATTAATTTAACCAAATAAGTATCTAATGACAAGAATTATTCTTTTCAGATAGTGATCAATAGCGAGATTGAAGTCAATAAGTCAAATATCTTGAGAATGAATACGATGAAGACATGTGTCATAATCATAGAGATCTAATAAGAAGATCAACAATGCATGTTTGATGAAGTAGATCAAAGATAAATGGAGAATATTCAACCATGTAAAGAAATATCAATGGTTCTTATTAATTCAATAAGTCAATATAATTCTTATAAGTCACATGGGGCTACCAAGTTGTGAAATATCATTTAAGACTGACTGTAGGGTGCGTAGAAGACATGTGGGGCTACCAAGTAGCACGATCTCGAAAGTGAGGATAAAATATCAATGGTGAGTGATGAAAGTTAAAGCTAAGAAACTACCAAGGGGATAAATGGAGTATATTTTATCAATATTTTAGGGATCATGAGATAAATACAAGTTTTAGATGATTTTACATTAACTAGTGATTGTTGGTATTTGAATTAACAAAAGGATAAACTAGTGCTAATTATTTTTCTTATATATTTTGATATAGGATGAATTTATTGATGGTGTAAAATTAAAAGTTGAAGAGGAATTAAATACACACATATATAATCTAGTTATAAGGTTTGACTATCTATACAGTCAAACTTATTAAGCTCTAAAGCTGGCTGAAGGTTTGACCATGTTCTGCAAATGACCCGAGAAGGATAATTGAAGAGTTATTGATGGTATTTACATGTTTTAAGATGAAACAAATATTGGAGAGTGTTTTATAATATATGACGAACATATATATGTATTTTTTAAGGTTTGACCAATTCATATTTAGTATGAACAAAGGCTTAAAATTTGACTATGTTTATTGAATACACTAGTAGTTTGAGTGACCATCTTACAGAGGTAAGTTGAAGATGTTATAAGAAGAGTTGATGAAGAAAATGAGTATGGAAATGTTATATAATTATAAAATATTGATATTAAGGTATTAGTTTTCATGATTTTCCCTTGATCAGCTATGGAGAGTCAAAATATCTTGACTATATTTTGACTGTCTATGACCAGTCTGAGTGGTCATTATAAGAGAGTTGATTTGAGTGCTTAGAGCCTATGTTGAAGTGTTTAAGGAAAATTTAAGTGTTGTATAGGTATTTAAGGTTTCATCCATGTGATCTAATCATATGGATATGTGAAAATATTTTAGTAGTTACTTTAGAAGTTTGAGATTGTATTTTTTGTGTGTGAAGGCCTAAAGAGTGAAGAGAACTAATTGGTAGGTTCAAGTGTTGAGTTGGTGTTACAAGAGAAATGGAACCATATGAGAGAGAGAAAGGGGATATTTTAGATCATTTTAATGTGTTCAAATAATTGGTAAATTATGAAGGTGGTCCAATTAGTCTCACATGTAACGTGTGAGTATGAAGGCCTAATTATGTTAAGTCTCACCAAGACCTAATGATGGGTTAGGGTTAATGAGGTAATGGAAAACCTAAGGAGTGTGGGGTTATTAAATGTAACATGTATAAAGACAGATTTTAAAATGTATAACAAGTATGGTAAGCATCTTGGCTAACCAATATGGGTTAGATGAGCATATGGTATATATACGAGGCATAATTGGCCTATTTGGAGTAGAGTTGAGAGTGTGGTGCTAAGCAAAGGAGAGAACCTTTAAAAAAGAGGGCACATGTCATTTATGACCATAAGATATAAAATATGATTAGTCATGTTTATATGATCATTTTGATTCAAGAGGACACACAAGTCATCGAACCCAATGAGCCTAGAAGAGGCAAATTAAGCAAGTAAGCCCTAGAGGCTATTTTAGAAAGATTGAAGGGTGAAGAAGAGTGAAAACAAGAAAAGTCCATCATCAGGTATAGAAGACATAAAATCAAAGATGGTGATTAGATCAAGGTATCTGAGTGGGTGTTTGGTTGTCTAGGGGGTTAGTTCCTCCTAATGGGATGGGTGTCTCACTAAATTAAGGGATGAATGTTCCTTGATCAATTGTTGTTGGTCTAAATGTTAGATCTTGTTATTTTAGGATTGTAGTCCATCTTGCAGGGTTCAATGGGTTTTATCCCCTAACATGGTTTCCCAAATATATACTGTGTTATGTGTTTGATCTTGCTATGTTCATTGTAATGGTTAGTTTGTATGCATCATGATTGTATGTGTTGAATGTTTAAGAATTAGGAATTGAATTGGATTATATTGCATCAATGATTCACCCCTACACCCCTTACTCAATGATTTTACATCTAACACTTGGCACCACTCTAAGAGTCCAAGATTCAAATATTTTTAGTGGACTAGTACCTTGTCCTTCAGTCCCTAACAATGTAGAAAACTTATAAGTCTTTGAGGATGATCGATAGATTATATAGTTCATAAATAATTAAAGGGACTTTGAAGACCAGATTATAGATGAAAAGGAATTTGAATGTCTAAAATTAGAATACCTTAGAAACAATGGTATCATGTAGCTCAAGGAGAATAGAATGGTCGTGGGGATGGTATCTTTATAAAATATCTTTAACTTGGATCCACAAGTTAAAAGGCAAAAGTAGCCAAGGATAGATAAATTTGAGTTTGGCAAAGAAAATTTGGGAACTGAGGAATCCCCCCAGTATGTCAACATTGGTCTAAATTACACTCACACTAAAAGGAAAAAGTTAAAGGATATAATGATGGAGTATGAGGATGTGATCACTTGGACCTATGAAGACTAAAATATTTTTAATCCCAAGGTAATCACCCCTACTATTCCCTTAAACCTAGATAGTATACCCTTCAAGAAATGTCAAAGGCCTATGAATCCCTTTCTAGGGCCTCTCATTTAGATTGAAGTTTAGAAGTTATTAGATGCCAAGATCATATTTCCTATCAAAAATTATACTTAGGTTGAACACTTAGTACCTATCAGGAAGAAGAATGGATAAATAAGGCTATGTGTTGACATCAAGAACTTGAATCAATCTTCAAATAAGGATAACTGTCCTCTACCTTCTATAGATGAAGTAATCTAGAGTATCACTAGGTCCAAAATGATGTCCTTCCTAGATGGTTTCTCAAGATACAACTAGGTGTTGGTGGAAGCATGGGACCAGATGAAGACAACCTTCACCATAAAATAGGGGACATATGTTTATAAAAGGATGTCTTTCAAACTTATTAACTCTAGGGAAAAATTTCAATGAGCCATGGACCATGCATTCTATGGACTTATTGGTAAGTGCATCATCATCTTCATGGATGGCCTCATTATCTTTTCTAAAGATAGAGCAGATCATGCAAATCACCTATATAAAATGTTTGATAGATGCAAAAGATGTGGAGTGTCCCTCAACCCTAAGAAGAGCATCTTTTGGTTCAAAAAAGTAAGTCGATAGGCCAAATTATAACCAAAGATGGAATTTTCATTAATACTAAATGAGTTGAGGCCATCCTAAATATGGCATCTCCTAATAGCCAAAAAGAGTTGAAATCCTTCTTTGACAAGATAAACTTTGTGCACAAATTGATTTCTGGGTTTGCAAAAATCATCAAACCACTTAATGCCATGTTGAAAAATTATTCCAAGATAGAATGGATAGCGGAGGCCAAAAATTCCTTCTAAGACATCAATATGGCCATTACTCAGGCACTAATATTTATTAGTCTTGACTTCAACAAGGATTTCTTCTTGTATTCCTTTACTTTAGAGCATACCATTATTGTAGTACTCACCAAAAAGGTAGATGACAATGAACACCTAATTGATTTTATGATTACCACTTTAAAGGATGATAAATTAAAATATTTGATGATAGATAGGGAAATTTAAGCATTAGTCAAGGTTGTAAATAATTTTAGGAATTATATATTGAGAAACAAAATCAATGTTATAATCTTAGACCCAATGGTCATACTCACTCTCAGTCAGAATGAGCTAGGGGAAATAAGGGGCAAGTGGATAACAAAGTTGAAAGGGTTTGATTTGGAGATTAGACCAACCAAGATGGTGAGAGGCTAAGGAATAATCTAGCTAATGACTGAGATAGACCCATGCATTTGGGTTGAATAAGTTAATGTATTCCAAATAACTAGAGGCTATTGGTATGATTAGATCATTCATTGTATGATCATAGGGTCATGCCCCCCCCAGTTGAATAGAAAATAAAGGAAATATTTGACGCTCAATTCTACCCACTACATGATAAAAGGTAGAGTCCTTTACCAAAAATACTATGAGGGAATCTACCTAAGATATGTCTCAAGAGAATAAGCTATAAATATCTTAGATAACCTACACCAAAAATAGGTAGCAGTCATCCTTGTAAGACCATAACAACCCATAAGATCTTGATAATGGGATACTATTGGCCCACTATTTTTAGAGATTCCCACAACCATGTTAGGACCTACTAAGAATTATAAGTCTTTAGGAGAGAGGAAGTTTAATGTCATTATGTCATTGAACCCTATCATTAAGGGTCATCCTTTTGCATAAAGGGGCCTTGGCTTCATTAGGATAATCACTCCCAATTCTTCATAAAAAAATAAGTACATCCTTATCACCATTTATTATTACACTAGGTGGAATGAAGCAATTGCCACCAAGAACTCTAGAGCTCAAGACGTCATTAAATTTCTATAGGAGTATATACTAACTAGATTTAATACTCCTATATATTTGGTCAGTGATAATTGCCTAGATTTTCAATCAGTTAAATTCATTCAGGGATAACAATCATGTCCTATTCAAATTATTACCTTCAAGGGAATGAATTAGATGAATATACAAACAAGAAATTAATGGATGCCATTAATAATTCAGCCTAGGACAATCCAAGAGAGTGGCACCTAATATTGAAATATGCATTATGGGTTAATAAAACAAGACATAAACATGCCCTCAATACTTCACCTTTCCTATTGGTCTATAGCCAATAACCTATTTTCCCTATGTGCCTTAGATTCCCAACCTATCAATTTATCTAAGACTACATGAAAGATGATCAAAGAATTTAGTATATAATTTCACTCCCTTTTGGATTGAACCATATCAAGTGTCAGATATTTTAGGCAATAATGCCTTTCATTTAAAGGACCTTGAGGGTAATAACCTAGACTTCCTATTCAACGGGTAGTTTTTGAAGCACTACTTCATGGCTACTCCCATTGAGAATGTCCATGAGTAATGCTAGATGATATGGTAGAGGTAAAATTAGAATATTTTTTACTACTTTCATATTTATTTTTCCTTCTTTCTATCTTTTGTTGTGTTTAGGGCTAGTTTATATGCTTTCTAAATTAACCTTTCCTACTTTTATAACTTTTTTTCCTTAGGTCGGCTTCAATATTTTATATAGTAGGTGTCTTTTGTTTCATAGTAACCTAATTGACTCCTTCCTGAATGATCAATAAAGTATCCAATCTAATATGCTTCATACACAAGTTTGAGTTTATATACTAAATCCTCAAGGTAAGAACCAAAGGGAAAGTAAGTGAAGCAAGAGTCTATGTAAAATAGACCAATTGGTTGATTCATAGGTTTTGTTTACACCCCTATATTTAAGAATTATGAGATTTAGGCATGCCACAATAAATATACCATGGCCATTCTATAATTAAATACTTTTAATAGGTACGCAAAAGCTTTTCTCATTGTCTCATGTAAATTAAGAAAGTTTTTTTATTCCTTGGGTTGAGCATGTTTTCCATGATAATACTTATTTTGAAAAAATATCCATTAATATGGAGGTTAATGGTAGGGAAATTATGGAAAATTGAATTTTAATTCTTCCATACACCAGCTCACGGTGATTCCCAACCCTCTCTCCCTTTCATATTCTAAATAGAAAAAAAAAGAGGATCAATTCATCCTAAAGAGTGATAAAATAATCCCAAAGAATAAATTTAAAGGTGATAAAATACTCCCATGATGAAATGAGATCAATATATCACTCATCATATAAGTTTACAAAGGGATAAAAATAAGGAATCAAAGGTAACTCTATCAAGGCTATAACCACCTGACTGGTAACAAAGAAATACCTGAGCCCTTAAATCTTTTTGTGCTTAAAATAATCCATTATTAAACATACAGTCTATTCCAATTATTTTATAAAAAAATCAAAAAAATGGTAAAAGTAATCACCCTACGACACATAGACCCAATGTGTAAGTAATGTAGTATGTTGCATGTAGTTTTGGGAACCTCTTTCATGTTTCTAATTTAATTACCTATCTGAGATATTATCCATGTTCTCTTTGTAGTTGTTAAATAAAAACTAATAATTATTTAATACTTAGGAGTATTCCCCTGTGAGTCACCATTTGTTGTGTCTCAACATACCACCATTTAAATTTTTTAAACATCCCACTTTGTCAGATAGGTTTCCTTCTTTTGGGATTGGTAAGGTAACCTAAACTTGCTTCTTCAACTTTAAATGGACATAATGACACTTCTATTATTAAAAACCAAAACTATGCTCAATCTTATCTCTAGTTACATATTTGCCTTTGGTTTATTTTGTGCATGTTTGTCTAAGTCTTTTCAAATTCTAACGATTCATGAAGTTTGCATGTTTAATCCCAAGGCATGATGGGTTTTTTGGACTAACTGACTTATGTATATGTCAAATTTTTATTGCTTTGTTTTTTAATATTATACATATGGTTTTTTTACTTAGAATTCTTTCTAATTTTTGCCTAGACCCCTTACCAAGTCACCAAAACTTGCCACTTGTATTCACTCACTCTTTTGGATCCCCAAAGGCAAGAAAATTATGTTGTATACTTCAATATTATAAAGAGTACTCCCATGAAAGTGAAAGTGGGGGATCATGCTAAGTGTCATGATCCTGCTCACCCAGAAACTAATAAATTAAAATTTAGCATATGAAAATCATGGGGTTAGCAGGGTAACAACAGCCTCCATGTATCATAATCCCATAGACCCATATCTATCAAAGTAATCCAAGAAGTCTCTAAGTCCACTAGGTGAGTGGAGTATCAATATATATCCACATGTCATAATATCTCTCACATATAGCCTACACAATGATAAAAGGGAGTATGAAACTCTTAGGACTAGTGGAGTGATGACAACCCTCCACATGCCATGATTTTTCAAGCTTGAGGATTTAAACAAACTGGTCATAAAATATTGAGCCTGGCTGGAAATAATATGATCCTCTTTGGGGAAGTAAAATGTTGCCAAGTTTATAATGGAGATGACAAAGTACCTAGATCAAAATTAAGAGAATCCACTTGACACCAAAGACTGCAAAAGGTGATGACACTTATTTAGGTGAATTCAAAATATGAAAATAGAAGAAAGTAAGTAAATACAAGGCCATTGGTGCGAGTAATCTACTTGAATTTATTGAGTAAATGCATTCAATTCAACAGAGGTGTAAAATCTAAAATCAATTTATGTGATCAATTAAGTTAATTATAAATACATTACCATTTAATCTTTAATTGATAGTACAAATTTGTTCTCTCTAGTGACCAAAAAAATCCATAGTTTTAGATAACTAGAGATCTTAACTGTTAAATAATGGCTTATTCTTCATAACTTATACCATCCCCCTCTGTATATTCCATTATAGGGCTTGAGTAGTACATAGACACAAGGTTTGATGAAGCTTCCCTCAACCATGAATTCAATAATTATTCCACTATATGGGAGGAAGCCAAAGTAGTAGAGCCTTTTGGACCTAAAAATCAACTCTTGGATTTTAAATGAAGAAATAGGGAGAACCTGGTGTTAATAAAATTAGTGGGCATACATAATGCTATGACAAAACCTAAGTTATTGACCTATTATTTCATTTATTTGAGAATGCCCAGATTTTTAGAAAAATCCTACATTTATGTCAATATAACACCCTGATAACATATATAAGTGGCCCTACTTTTGAAAAATACTATAGGCTCCCCCTCCTAAAATGTTTTATAATCAAGCCATAGTCAATTCATGGATGTATGCAAATAATTCAACCAACAAGTTATAGGAATGGTCTAACAACCCTAATACCTTTACAATCAGGGGGCCTATTTCTTCTATTCCCATTTCCATCTTCAAGCCTATAATCTAAATTTCTATGGATTTGCTAAATTGAATTTATGGTTTCCATAGTATAACTTACCTTAATGAGGTTTGGATTTACCTATTAGACAACATCCTCACTTCTACCAAGGTCATAGCTTTGGTGAGATTCTTAGTACCAATTTGGTTAGTCAAATCCTCAATTCAGACAAAAAAATAGATGTCAACTTCTCTATGATATCATATCTAGTAGATGCTCTAATAGGGACTATTCACTCAAATTTTGAGGAACATTGGGAGACATAAACTAAGTATCTTAAAAACCAAGTTTGCAATAAATTATATGTTCTTAATATACATAAATTCAAGAAGAACATGACTAGACCAACTGAGACCTTCTATCTAATGAAATACCAAGCCATTTGTGGCAAGGATATGTCCAAATTATCTAACCAAATATGAAGAACCATTGAAAATATTGGTGACTATTATCTCTAACTAGACCATATAGTCATTAGAATAGAGGGAACTAGGGATCCTCCCATGTATCTACCTCGATTAACCCCAGATAAGGTGGTAGAATAGGAAATTACAACCCAACTAGTTGACTCTATGGATTTTAGACTAAGAAGTTCCAAATAAGGAGTGGTCCACCCACCTCCCATCATCATTGATATGATCCAATACACTAGTTGGGAATATTTCCATATAGTAAGCAAAATCATAACCCATTATGATTTCAAGTGGGCACCTTATAGGCAAAGGGTTAGGAAGCACTTAAATAGAGTCATGGTGAAGGTAAATATTGATTACGACCATGTATCATATCCATTTGATGAATTTTTTATTAGCACTTTAAATTATACAGAGGTACACACCATAATGAACCAAGAAAATATGTCTATAGTGGTGGCTAGGAACAAAAATATCATGTAAAAACCACCAAGGAAGAGGCCAAGAAAATTGAGGAAAAGTATTAGGTTTCAATACACTGTCAAGGACCCTTCCCATAGGTTTAAGCTTAAGAATCAGAACATGTTGGTCTATCAACATGAGCACCTATGGGAACTAGATAGGAAGTCATATAGAGACCTCCCCAACATCTCATCATAGTTGTAAAACTATCCTAGTTTCCACCCTTCTTTAGCCGATGTCCACTACTTAGGTTATTGCAACTTTAAATTAATCCAAAGGAGCATTTTTTTATGTTTCCCTTTCCTCCACTCATAATAATTCAACAAGTAAGTCTCCCATATTTCCTCCTACCTATTTCTTGTTTGTCTCTAGTCATCCCTCAGCCCAAATCATTGGAAGATCACCTCCATCACCATCTCATTCCCCTAGACAAACATTCACGTCCCTAGGTTCACCCCTAACATTCACTTCTACCCTTACCTCATGACCACTTATTACCCCATCAGATTCACCTAATGCTATTTCATTCCTTTCAACATTAACTTCCACTCCTACTAGACCCACCCTTGTATACAAGATAAATTAGGGAGTTCCTTTTGTCAGGATCTTGCTCCCCAATAGAGCATATATGATTACCTCTTGTATTAGCAACTAAACACAAAATTTAATTAGAATGATAAGTAACTAGAAATATGAAACAACACAGGAATATGAGAGACAATACACAATTGTATTAATAATCACTCAAAAGAAAATACAATAAAGAAGATGCCACTTCTTCTTCCACCTCAAAGGCTCGCCACACCTCAAGACCTTCTTCCCTCTCTCTCTCGGTCCCAACAATCAACTCCAATACATAATTGTTGTTCACCTCCACCAGTCAGAAACAACGCTGCCAGTACACCAAGTACACAACCATACTCCAAGTAGATCTCCTGCTCTCTGCTGCTACCTGCAAATCACTAGACCTTACTCACCATTGTAAATCTCCAAAAGAATCCATGCACACCTGCTGACCAAGATCATACATATACGAAGAACCCTTCTAATTCTCCAAACCAACACCCACCTTGGTACTGTGGCACTAGGAGGAACACACCATTACTCTCCTCTCTCTGAAGGAGCTTATTTTGCTCTCTTACTCTCTAGCACTATTTTACAATACAGCCTATGAGTCTATTATATAGATCTCATGCTTACAATAATTAGACTATCCTAATTAAAATAATTAGACATGCAACTCAAGACTATAATTAGCCTTTACATGCAAACTCTTGGTTCAATGAACTAATTGTCTGTGCAACGAACAGTTCTAGAACCACCACAAGCGACCGACATTGGTCCCTGTCTGCCTGGAGATGACCGACGTTGGCTAACCTCCTACCAATGCCAGTTGTCTTCAACTCACACCTGTCGATGTCAGTTGCCTTCTGCACTGCACTCCATTGACACCGGTCTCCCTGGAACTCAGCAACCTCCTCCATGTTTACACCAATTGAAGCTTTTAGCTCCACATCTTAGCAATCTCCCACTTGGAGATAAACAGATGCAACTATACCTGTACCTGTACACCATCTAATTTTATTCCTTAGCTTGTATTCCTCTTCAAGATCAACTCTGAAGAATAACCACCACACAACCTGTGATGCTACACCTGTCATCCAAGTAACCTGCCACATCCGAACCTACAAACTCATGTAGTGAAGAACTTGACACTGCATAAAAAGAATCTTTGCTGCTGATCCCTCTTAGATACCTAAGCATCCACTGAACTTCCCTCTAGTAATCCTTCCCTGAATTGGCTCCATACTTTCTGACAACTCCCACTTCTTGGAAAAACTCAGGTCTACACTAGACCTCATGTGATTTCGAACCCTGTTCTAAGCTAAGCTTAAACTATCCAACCCTTGGTGTGCTTTCTGATTCTGCATCCTACATCATGAACCCCACCAACACCATCTTCACATCAGCTCCCAGTAGAGACAAAATCTCCATGTCTCTTATGCCAAAGAATTTCGCTGCTCCAAATTCTTTCTAACATACCTCTGAACTAACCTTACCCTTAGCTCAGCAAATCCTTGTATGTACAAACCTGCTAGTAAATCGCCCACATACAGTAACTGGATAATGTCGCGACTCATTATCCACCTGGTAAGACAAAACCACAATAGTTACACTAACATTGACTGAAGCCATGCTTAGTCATCCACCTGTCAAAACCCTGTACCATTATCCTGCAGCTACCTCAAGACCATATGCCTTGGCCTTCCGTCTCACGTATCCATCCACTCTCTTCTTTAACTTGGGAATCCATCCCTTGTCCAGTGCTTTCTTTCAGCTGATAACTCCACCAACAAATACCTGTTTTGTTCTTCTCCAAGGACTCACACTCCTCATCCATGCCAAGCTCCCACTGTATCTGGATTCTACCTGCATTGCCTCTTCACGTCTCCCTAGTTCTTGACCATCAATAAGTAATATAAAGAAGGTGAATAATGAATATGAGGTTCACTTACCCTTTCAGTCCTCCATATGAGTGTTTGAGACCTTTTGATAGCTTGCTATCTGCCCACCATCCGTTCCAGTGACCGATCTCAGCCATCTCTCAGTCTACAATCGACTGATGTCAGTTCCCTGTGCTGACGCTGACTGTCGACATCATTTCCCTGGCCGACGCTGGTATCCCTTCTACCGACATTGGTTCATTCATGACCAACATCAATCTTCCTGCTGCTAACTTTAGTTATTGTATGATCGATGCCGGTACCTGTGTTCACCTGTGAGTGATAACTTTTTACCCATGAGCTCTCCATGGATCAAAACCTTATTCAAATCAGCACAACCCTGCTCAAAATAATTCAATCCACTCTGCTAATCTCTGTCTGTCATCTCCTCCATGAACACCAAGGCCTTCCAGTTCTTAAGTTTGTCAAAGACATCTGACCTCTGCTTAAAAACCTGCATTCCCCTCCTACATATGTGACCAAGCCTACAAAGCCACATCTCTGCAATAGAAGGTGAATCAATAATATAAGTAGATAGATAAAGGATACCTACTTTCTTACCACCATCTAATTCAAGTGCATCCGCTGTGAGAGTTACAGTGCATCTTCCATCACCCAACTTTCCTAAAGAAATTAGACCCATCTCCAAGACTGGTACCTGCATGACCTCCTTCAACACGTGTGTTATCTGTCTGCAATTTTAGCTTCACTTCCCCTTCATCAATAATCTAACCAGGCTCACCAACCCCTAAATAAATCTCTCCAAAGTCTCCAAAGACATACCTATTAAAAGATGCTCTATTTTAGGCTACATGGAAAGAGGCAAAACAATCTATAAACAAAGATTCTACTTTATCCAGAGCAACTTGTGCAACATCACCTGCAACATTTGCTTCTACATGCTGATCTTCTACCAACCAACAATCTCTTTTTCCCTGCTCTTTCTTTCCATCAATCAGACCATTCATGCTATTCACTTTTTCCATTCGTAGCTTACTTTCTTCTGCCATTGTGATACTCCCACTCAATCTAAAACCCCTGTGAGTGACCTGTAATCAACAAACACTACCAGATTTGAACCACCTGTTAGTCAACCCAACCAAAAGCTCTGATACCAACTTGTCAAGATCTTACTCCCCAATAGAGCATATATGATTACCTCTTGTATTAACAACTAAACATGAAATTTAACTAGAATGATAAGTAACTAGAAATATGAAACAACATAGGAATATGAGAGACAATACACAATTGTATTAATAATCACTCAAAAGAAAATACAATAAAGAAGATGCCACTTCTTCTTCCACCTCAAAGGCTCGCCACACCTCAAGACCTTCTTCCCTCTCTCTCTCAGTCCCAACAATCAACTCCAATACAGAATTGTTGTTCACCTCCACCAGTCAGAAACAACGTTGCCAGTACACCAAGTACACAACCGTACTCCAAGTAGATCTCCTGCTCTTTGCTACTACCTACAAATCACTAGAACTTACTCACCATTGTAGATCTCCAAAAGAAGCCATGCACACCTACTGACCAAGATCATATATATACGAAGAACCCTTCTGATTCTCCAAACCAGCACCCACCTTGGTACTATGGCACTAGGAGGAGCACACCATTACTCTCTTCTCTCTGAAGGAGCTTATTTTTCTCTCTTACTCTCTAGCACTATTTTACAACCTATAAGTCTATTATATAGATCTCATGCTTACAATAATTAGACTATCCTAATTACAATAATTAGACACGCAACTCAAGACTATAATTAGCCTTTACATGCAAACTCTCAGTTCAATGAACTAACTGTCCATGCAACGAATAGTTATAGAACCACCACAGGCGATCAACGTCAGTCCCTGTCTGCTTGGAGGTGATCGACATCGGCCGACCTCCTGCCAATGTTGGTTGTGTTCACCTCACACCTGCCGATGTCGGTTGCCTTCTGCACTACACTCCACCGATGCTGGTCTCCCTGGAACTTAGCAACCTCCTCCATGTTTGCACTAGTTGAATCTTTTAGCTCCACATCCTAACACCTTTAATTTCTCCTCAAAGTACCTTAGCAAAGAACACCTCATAAGAAAGGTTAGAGGAAGGATTAAATAAAATAAAAGGTTCTAGAATGTCAAAACCTATATAAATATTAAATAGTGAAAAGGAGTGGTTTATTTAGGAGGAATGGTAGGATAAAACATTGACATCCTTGTCTAAAACCATAAGTGAGACCACAAAAAGTGACCCCAATGATGAATGGTTATCAGAGGAGGCTTAATTAGGTGACACCAAGATCCTGAGGGCTAGTTTGGTCTCAACTAAATTACTTTAGGACCCATATGGAGATAAAGGAGATGAAGCAGAGTCTAAGCCCTTGGATTCTATGCATGAGCAATCCATGGACCTATCTATAGCCTCAATACCTCAAAACACAAAAATAACACTTAAAACAATGGTTCCCCTTGTTGCTACTTCTCAAATGGTAGGTACACAATATCCTCATTTTTTACCTACCATAATAATTACTGTTATAGTTAGTGCACTTGCTACAAATCCCATTCTATAAGCCCCAATCCTAGTACCAATAATCTAGGTTTTGGTATCCCTAATAAACCCTAAAATGATTCTACTAGAGTTACTTTCAAATTGGTAATGGATTTCTTTCATAATTTGATCAGTATCCCTCCTACCTATTCATTCTTGATTTCCCCAAGCTCTCAGTCCTTTAGACTTAATAAATAAGTGCACTTCAAATATTTCATTTCCACCACCATTTTGGATTCCCCATTTACTCCCTCCCAACCATCCACTCAATTGGGCTTACCAATTGGTCATGCATCCCAAATGGAGGCTATAACCATTATAACATAGAAGGAGGTGGAGAAATAAAAGCTATTAATTGACACAATGACCCCAAATAAGGTAACTAGCTGGAGAAAATATATCCCTCCTTTCCCTCAACTAATACCCTATTATCCCAAACCTATGATCCATCTAGAGTAATCCCCATTTTCCACTCCTATAGATCAATCTAAACCTTCACAACAACTAATTTCCTTGAACATCCTTGAATGTATCTAGAAAATGCAACAGATAGAAGAAGGTAGTTAAGACCTAGTTATTATCAAATAACCAATATTCAAGTTTTACTTTGATATATAAACAAAGACTATGAGGAAGGTCAAAAGGAAAACTATAATGGCTGAAGGATAGAAGGTGGAATCAGAGCAAAGGGAAGATGTCTTATCTTTAATAAAGAGAATAAAATTGTTCTCTTCAGATATTTTCAATTACATAGGTGAACCCTACACCTTTGTAGACTCTATGGGGGGAGTAATAAAATAATTTTTCAAAGGATTTGATCAATCTGTAGATGCACTACAAAGAAGGGATACCATACAACCTTTGAAGGACATCATGGATAACATGCAAAGAGTAGATCGAAAGCTATATGACATTATCCAATTTATAAAAAGTGAAAAGAAGGATTTGCAACCCAATTGGGAGATGTATTCAACCTTGATGATAAGATGAAACGAATAGAGGCCAGACTCCATTTCTTAAGCTAAATAACCTAGAATAAAGCCTATGACCATCCAAACCTAATAACTGATCCATATGTAGCATCGGCCTTAAACTACATATCTTTAAAGAGAGATAACTTGATTAGATGGCATCAAGAAATGTGAAATTTAGTTCAATGGCTCACCAGCTATGATGATCATACAATTACAACATTTGGGGAAATGAGGATAAATAGTGTGATTAACCCCAATGGGGAATTTATCCTCAGGGCCATATTTGAAGATCCCCCTCAGAAATCAGCATATAGTTTTAAGGCAGAGGTCAAGGGAGTGGTATATAAGAACCAATAAGATTTGATACAATTGATAAATTTTTCCATAAGTTGGGTCATTAACACAAAGACTGTTTATGTGGAGCTTGGGTTTGCATTAACGTCACATAGATAATTGATGGATATACTTTCTTATCTCTTCAAAAGGCCTCTATTAGACTTTGAGGAAATTTAAATGGAATTTCAGGTGATTCATGCCCTCTATTTTAAAATTTGGGCAATTAGGAAAGCACATCCAACCACCCTACCTTTGTCATTTATTTCAGTTACAACTACTTCCTAAACACCCAAACAAACCATAACTTCAACTTAGGTTACAACGACAATATCTACTAGGGCCCAAGTATCAATAGTTACCATGGCCTCTTCATAAACATTTCCACTTATATTTACATCATTTTTTTATAATAGAATGTTTTTGTAACAATTTTTTGTCTTTTGTGAATGATTGGCTACATTGTGGCCATGCTTTGTCTTGGTAATGATAAAAATTTGAGGATGTCTCGAAGGATGAGTCATCCCCATCCCATGCCTATATATACATGTATCTCCTAAATTTCAAAGGGAGGAGAAATTTTGATATTCAATATAGATAGAGACCTTTTGGGTTGTTCTTAAGAATATGTGTTGCATACTTCTCTTTCATGTTTATGCTATAGTTTTTATGCATTTTATCTAACTAGTAGCTTAGTTTCTTGATATATGCTATAATAGTTTCAGGTAATTTGTGGTTAGTTAGTAAGGTATTTTATCAATTAAAATGTGAAACAAAAATTATAGGTTGGTAGATCATATTTTTTTACAATAATTTTTCTAGGTTAATCTCTAAATTTATGTAGAAAGGCCATTTGATGCAACTTCCTAGACTAAGCCATAGCTAGTCGAAGGTGCTCTTTGGTATTAGCTATAATATTTTATTAATAAATGGTACAATAGTATTAATAATAAAAACATTTATATAATTACTAAGAGTTAATTATATCATATTCCTTAGACCTCTTTATTATGCTTGCTAGTTCTGTGTGCCAAAACAATACGCTGAGAGCATTAGTCCTTTGGTGTTTATCCTTGTTCTAACCTCTATTAGAAAGAATCCATGTCATTGTTTACATATCCTATTTAATACCTTACCCTTACCTCTATTTGAATTTTATTTGAATCTTTCCCACTTTATTTAAGTCCATCTCGATTCCATTCAACCCAAGTGAATCTAGGATCCATATCTACATTTGAACCACCCCATTTAATATTTGCTTCACTCACTACCATTTCAGCACTAATCACTATAAGACCAAATACCTACAACTCATGCCTTGAAGTGAAGATCCCAAAAATTTAAAGGTTACCTCATGATTATTATTGGGTGTGTGTAAAACTCACATCAACAAAATTATCATACAAAGTGATTATAATGATGAAAACAATGAATATAATGTGAATAATGAACATTAATAAATAGATCAAGATCAAATGCAAGCTATTGTTATGTTTCAAGACCGTATTCATCAAAATATTGAGGATATTGATGAGATCCTAAAAAATCATATATGAAATAAAAAAAATCAAAAGGCATTAATGATTTATCCCTCCCCTTGGTCACATCATTGATTCCTACATCTAGTGGGGGCACGGATTATGTTTTCAAACCATTGTTCCTTAAGGACCAAAATCTTATTATTACATATACCATGGGGCTAGTGAATGCTTCAAATCAAATATAGGTTTTAATTACTATATCAACTCAAACCATGTTTGCATCCCCTTTGGTAATTGATCAGCTATCAAATGTTAATCCCAATGGGTCTATAGTGAAAGATCTCCTCCAAGTTATAAAAAATTTGGAAAAAAAAAGTTTCCAATATTGAACAAAATTCTTTAAAGTCTCCTCATGCTATTGATTCACAAGATGTGTTACATAATCTACTTTCACCCAAAATATATGCATACATGTTATACCTAATTCCCACTATCTTTTGGAATTGGTCTATATCCCTATCTTTTGGGTTGACTATATTGACATATTACTAATTTCTATGTGTAAGTTTGATACATAGTCACATCAAAATGACTCTGTTCTATTTGTGTAGGTTTTCCAAAATTCTTGTTGAGACTATTAGGTTGACCCAGTCAACCTTGTGCACTTTCAAGCATCGGACTTAGACTACTAGGTCAATCCAGTCAACCCTATACATTTTTAGACTGTCAGTAATAGGTTTCTATAAATCTTGGTCAACCTAATCAACATAGTTAGTAGAATTTAGAAGTATAAAGTAAGGTCTTTCATTAACAATCTCACTTCCCTGCATCCTCCAACCCACCAAAGTTCCTTTCTATCCCTCTCTTTCATTTCTATCATTTTTTATAGTTTTATTTTTCATAGTTTATAGTCTTTAAAATTGCTCATGTATAGTCAACTAGGTTGACCCTATCAACATAGTTTTATATTTTGTGTGCAGTCTAAAAAGCTAGGTCGACTCTATCGATGTAGTTTACTTTAAGATTTTTATTCCATAGTATAGAGGTGACCTTATAAAACCTATTCTATACTCTCTACATACACTATTGACTAAATCAACATTGTACTATGTTCTAAAGTTGGAATTAACCCTTATATACTAGTAATTAGCTCACACTTTCATTTCTTGTTACTTGCATGCTTAGAAAAGATCACATAGTCTAATTAGATGGTTTTTAATATATCATTTAGTTTCAATATTTTATCTTTTATACACACACTACCAAATCACAAAATTTTAAAAAGCATTTTAATAATTATCTACCCAAGGCCAACCTACTTGGATTTCATCATCAAGATGGAAGCTGGCTTAATTTTTTGGTCAAGTATAAACACATGGTTAATGGTATATTTTGGCTAAGCACCTGACCCCGTTATCACTACAGTGTGTGAAGTGAAGGGGTAGGCCCTAATACCAAACTAATACCATTGCCAATACAAATCTCTTTGAACCTAAACATCCTACAACCATCCTTAGATTACTTCTTAGTTCCTTGCTTATAGCCAACTTTGTATCACATTTAAAATCATACTCTAATAATTTAACAACATTCAAGTTGACCACATTATTATCATTTACTTTTCAATTTGATTGCTTTCTCTTTGCTCAATTGTATATTATATTGTAAAAACTTACATTAGCCAACATTGGTGTAAAGTTTTGTGTTATGTGCCTCAATTGGATCAACCTCATTGACCCAATTGATTGTGTGTTTCCTTTCATTTCTTATTTTAAAAATTACTTACAATTTTTTTTCCTATTTTAGTATATAGTCGTTCTTATCGACATAGTCTCTTATAGACTATCTATTTTATCCCCTGCCTATTATACTAGGTCGACTCTATTGACTATGTACAATTTCTATCCCATGTTTTATGTACTAGGTCGACCCTATCAACTCTGTATAATTTTTAAACCCTATTTTCTATACTAAGTTGACCCAATCGACTCTGTACCTTTCCTATTTTCTCTTTTTGTCAACCTAGTTCTCTATTTCTCTTAGCATTTTGTTCATTTCTCTCAAGTCATCATGAGGTCCTCTATTAGAATCTTCTTAGAAAACCTAAATCCATTTAGACACTATATAGGGTTATCTTTGCTTATTATCTTTTCCTATCTTTTCTTCCTCTTTTCATCTTGTGGGGCATCATGTGATGCCCATCCACACATTATTATAACCTTTAAGGAATCTTGTGATGTCCACCCTCATATCATCACAAACTCAGGCATCTTGTGATGCCCATCCTTACATCCAATTACCCTTTGGGACATCTTGTGATGCCCACTCTTATTCTACATGACATGATACAAAACTAATTTAACTTCAAGAGACCTTTTGAGACACAAGCTTGTCTCTCACATGCTCATCCTTGATATAGACATTAACGTAGATCCCTTTATTTCTTTTTATGCTTTCTATATTTCATCTATCTAACAATTTTTATAGGGTACTCACATGGGTCTCTTCCTCTACAAAAATTCTCTCTTTTTACAATCTTTTAATACTTCCTTTTTGGTCTTTTAGTTTCCCCTTTCTCTCATGAGTTGCATTGTAAAACCATGAATAGGACCCAGTCTTCCTCATGATGTACCATAGTTTTCATTAATTTCATGTTTTTTCACACACTTTTTACACCTCTTGGATTTCTCTTTTGTGAGTTGCATTATAAAATCACTTATAGGACCCGGTCTTCCTCACAAATACCATATTTTTATTTTTCTCATTTATTTTCACATGATTTTTGGCACCTCATGGGTTTATATTTTATGAGTTGCAGTGTAAAAGAATGGATAGGACTTGGACTTACTCATAAAATTACCATCTTGTCATTTCCTTTTCTAGAATGTGTTTTTGATCCTTGTTTTCAACTTTAGCTTTTGATTCTTTTAATAGATGGAATTTGCACAACAATCTATGTTAGCATATTTTCCTCCACTTCCCTCATTATTATGATAAGGAATCACACTTTACTATGATTTTATCTATTTTTTGCTCTTTTTCACATTTTTATGATTTAAATCAATTCAAATTGTTCTATGTGTCATTTCTCTTGATTTCCTTTCCTTTCACTCCACATTGGATAAAACAAGGTCAAAGTCAAGATAACATTTTTGTTTCACCTATATTTATGAGACTTTTAGACCCCATACTCTTTGAATTTCTCTCTCTTAGAAACCAAGTCCTAAGTATTCAAATGAAAGCCATTTTTATCACTCATGTTTATTTTTCCAAATCTGTATGGAGGAGGAATAGAAAAAGCCATCAAGAAAGTTAAAAGCCAAATCATTTGAAAAAAAAGGTAATGATATACAAATGTATACATACATATTTCAAATGTCAAAATCATACCAAAATATATGATTATAAACACATATTTTATCTCTAATCAAAGATCAAACTCCACAGTTGGCCTCACATACAGTCGAGGTTCATTGGGGTGTGGTAGTCCAATAGATTAGAATATGATAGTTCAATAAAATCTATGGTGCTACTTACTTTCTCATGTAAGAACCCAATCTTAAAAATATATCGATAACTCTATAAGGGGTCTTGAGGAATGGATAACACATTATGGTAAGGTAGGCTCATTTTAATTTTCATGCATATACCCTAAATGGGATAATCTACATATTGTATTTATTTACGTAAAACTTCTATGGCTAAGAGAAGTTTTTCAGAGTCTTTAAGGTTGATAGTCCTCTTATTTTGACAAACCTAATTTGAGTGTCTTGAGTTCAATAAAGGGTTGCTCTACCTTGATTTTTCCTTCATTTTCCCCTCCACCCATTTAATTTCCCCCCTTGATAGGTAAATTTTGATTCCAAATTTATTTTCCCTCTTTTTTAATTCCTTCTTCTTCACCTCTTAAAAAAATTCTAGCACTACTTTGTTTCAATTTTATCTATCCTTAGAGCAAAACAACATGTTTGAGCAAGTATGGATTACTTTATTTACACCATATAATTACATTCCTAGACTTATTTTGATTCTTTTTACCATTTATCATTTGTTAAACTACCCTTCTATTACAGGCACCAGAGTTAGTACCTTTTTCCATTGTTGAGTGAGGTTGGCTCGTTACTTCTCAATTGGCAATATTGTTTTTCCCTTTTGTGCACCTTTTTCCATTATTATGTGAGATAAGGATTGTTATTTCTCACTCATAAATGTTTTTTTACCATTTTGTTATTGATTTTACATTGATGTTTGATTACCATCTTTTTGATATGTATCTTTGGTTTGATTTGGTGACTTTGTATTTCTTACTTAAGGTTTACTTGTTTGAGTTTTTCAATCTTTAGTAGCCTTGAATTTTTGGTTACATAATTTACTTTTATTTTTTACTTGGTCATTTGGTCTAACATATCACTTTTCACCCTAGCTTTCCAAATTCCCAAGCATGTCTTATTTACATAGCACCATTTATCTTGGATTTTTTATGTTTGTTTGTTTTTGCTCTTTAGTTTTGTATCTTGGGTTTGTCGAAAGAATTCTCTATGATCTACATATTCAAAACTAATAAAACAATAGATAACCATCAAAAAATAAATGTATGTCAAGGTACGTATCACATTTACTTTTCAATCCTTTACTGTACAATTATTTTCTTTTTGTCATTTAATTTTAGTTATTTTTGCTTTAAAATACTACAATTTTTTTTAAGATCAGTGTTGTGTTCCTGTGTTCTTTATCAAATCACCATCCCCTATTTCACCTTAGTGACACATGATGAGATTCGAGTGGAGCATATGTATACACATAATATTTTTAATTTTTTTCAAATGCTGACATTTTACATCTTGCAAGAATGCGTTGAGACTCAATCTCTCTATGTGCATGCATTAAGGGTGCACCAAGAAAGGGGTGGGAATACCATTTGTTATTTGAAATATTATCATCCCTTATTTATATATTATTACCAATCCAAACAAATCTTAAAACCATTCCCTAAGCTATTACTCCTTTATTACACACTCTTCCAGTCTTTTCCCACTTTTCATCCTTTTTAATTCATCTTAAGTCTATTTTTTCAGTTGGTTGTGCTAGGTTGACTGGGTTGACCCTATACAATTTTGGGTGATTTTCACTTAGAAACTAGTTTGGCCTTTGGCTGACCTAGTGAATAATTATCCAAAATTATGCTAGGTCGACTGGGTTGACTTTGTTGGCCAAGATTTTTGAAAGGGTTTAGGGTCAAATCCACCTATATATAAGATCATTTCATATTCAATCAAGAGCTATTATTCGCTTACACTTATTTACAATTTGCTCTTCCACCACTCTAATTGAGGAGTCTTAGCTTAGGGTTTTTACTTAGAGAATCTAGTCTTGTGGATAAGTATTGGATGTTTTGGTATTTTTTATTAATCCTTATAAACCAAAAAACCTCTTATGAATACCCTTTTTCCAAGGAAAATATTGAGTCTTTATGGGTTCATCATTCAGGTAAGTATTCTTTAACGTTACTCCTCTTTTTAGTAGATAAAAGTAGCATAAGTATTAAATTTGAATAATATTACTCTTAATATTCCATGTATTAAGGTTTTAATCATACATAGCTTAATTCATATTCTCTTATACATGTTTTTATTATTTCTAACCCCTCATGTTCTACCCCAAGCTTTAATGAGAACTATATTAGATTTGCTTTACTTATTAATTTAGGTGAATTATCAAAACTTAGGACCCCACTTAGGGTTATTGTATGTTTGTTTTAGATTGGATTCTTTATAACCCTCCCTATCATAGTGTATTCTGGTAAAATATCCCTTAATTGGGTCTAGCATATCCCCATATTAGTCATATTCTTGCTTAACAAATGTATCTCCAATCGAAAGTGTATGGTATGATCTATCTTCTCTGAGTTAGGATTGATTTATAGACATGATGCATTTTTGATTGCATACACCAAGTATCCAATGTTTTATATATTAGTTTATTTATGTCTTAGGAGGATTTATTTGATAATGATCCTTTGGTGAAATCCCTAGACACATTTAGGCCTTCCATAAAAATCTTTAGCAATTTTGGCGTGGCAAATTCCTCTGACATGTTTTTGTCTTCGATGATTTTATTCATGAAAAGATTTTGGAACATTTAGGTCTTCAAAAAAATATGTCAATGTTTTCCTCTGACACATTTAGGTCCTAATAAAAAGTGTATAGAACTTTTACTCAGGATACGCACCTGCCTCATGAACATTTTTATATCCTGACTCTCGACATCTGAATACTAAAAGCCTCATTTCTTAGTAAACTAAATCTAAAGAAGTGATGAAATGACACTTGGAAATGGGAAATGAGATGTCACTCCTACTAAATTTTAATGGTGTCTATGTGGCATACCCACTAAATGAAGTGGAAAAGTTTGCATTAAAAAAATGAATAAAAGATATAGGCGTTGGAAATTAATGGTGCATGAATTAGAAATCAATGCCAAAGTTATATCAAAGCAATTTTAATGATGGAATACCCATTTGATCTCAAGGTAAATTTTGAAATCACTTACTCTCATGTGATAGAGCCCTAACTACTAGTGTCTTCAACTTAACAACATTCTTAGTAGAGCTGAGTGATTAAATTTTAACTAGACCAGTATCAAATTTACTAAAGAACAATGGCATCCTCATCTAAATAATTAAAAAAAATTCACCCTCTAAGGTTTTCCATCAAAAATTCCACTAAGTACATGGATATGATTTTTAAAATTGCCATATTTAATTATGATTATACCAACTACTTAATACTGTGGGATGTCATACACTAGGTTGACACACATGTGTAAGAAGAGAATATGACTTTGGCTTAGTGTCAATTGGACACAAACCTCCTCCTGATCAAGTGATAAGCATTATACTTAAAATATACAAATCTATAATTCACACATTGTATTGACCTCCTACGATATTTATCCTTCATAGGGAAGATTTTTGGAGGAGTATTTTTACATCATATCAAGCATAAAATAGTTGTAGTGTGCATTTATGGTGAAAATTTTCAAAGGTACCTCTCCCTTATAGTTGTAGATTCCACTTAAGAGTTAAATAGAGTCATGTTTTGGAAGAAAAAATATATATTGAGAAGACACTTAGTAGTTGGATGCTCCCTAGAGAAATAATCAATTTGAAGGACAAACAACCTATGCTAGTAACTAAATTCAAAATGGGATTTCATATTGGGATGGCTCTATTGAATAATATATTTAGATACCTAAGCATAAAATTACTCCACTTGGAATGGGTTCTATTACTTAATTTTTTAAGGACATTATAAGTAACCTTTACTCTAGGTAAAGTTATTGGAGCAGGGTTACGAGAGCAAATATTGTGTAAGGACAAGAGGCATCCAAGAGGTCACTTCTATATGATGTCTTACTTAATTGATGTATTCTTGGGAATATTTTACATTCACAATGGTTCAATCTATAATTCCCCTTCTTATTTCATAAAGAACTAGATATGTGATTCTTACTCCTTCATGCACATATATGTGTACACTCATAACATCATGTGCATCTCTAAGGAAGTCTACCCCCAGATATTGAGGGCCATCCATGAGTCCCCTAACTAGAATATCAAAGAACATTTTAGATACATTATTAATCAATGGATACTATTGGTTATACTTTGATTACATGGTCATTATGGTTATAGGCCATAAGTTTATGCCACTACACCTCCCCAAGTATGTCCTAGGTAAGTTGGAAAAGTAGGAAATATCCTACCAATTATGGTGGGGAATCGATGAGGAAATGTGCAATAAAAATAAATATTAAATTCATGGCTCTCACCTAATGATTGTAAGTATGTTCTACACCATTCAAAATCACTTATATGAGGCAAGGAAATATAAAGAATACTATTTCTTGGCCTCATTTCCACATAGAGATTGGGATCCCCATAAATAGGTATAAAAACATATCCAAGGACTTGGCATTGAATATCAAAATGAGTGCTACAATCATTATTTTCTATTCCTTAATTCTCATAATGATGACCAAGTCTTGGATAGGGCACAATTAATTCATTTAAAATAATACCTTTAAATTTTATTCAAGGGGAGCCTTCCCTTTCTATAAAGGAATCATTGACTAGACTCCCACTGGCTGAGGGATGGGATATAATAGAATTATATACTATCAAACCTACTTAGTCAATAGGGGAGCAAGGGAAACCTTACAAGACACCCCTTGTGTCACTTAAGGCAATAAAGAAGGAACTAAGGGTGTTAGATACCTCACTTGGGGAAAAATAAGATGAGCATATTTGTCTTGATTCTTCAAATTATGAGGGCCCTTCCCAAGGTGTTGTTTCATTATTTCCATAGTTTGTTGATTTGGTTATATCAAAAACACAATTGTATCCTTCCATAGATTCTAAGACAACTATTTTTTATATAAAAAAGCTAAGGGCTCAACCCCCTCCATAGAGACCAGTAATGGAAGAACCATTAGTAGAACTAGCCACACAAGAGGTAGTTGAAGGGGAGACATCTTATGAGGAGGTGAAATTAGTAAGAGAAAAATTATTGATCCTCCAAGACTCAAATGGCAAGGTAAAATTATATAATCAAACATTAGGTGAGCCAACACCCCCTCCAATTTCCATTACCCCTACTATTTCATATGTTTCTCTTTCTGCAGTTAATTCATTTGACCCTGTTTCATTCACCCCTCATATCCCACCTCATATATTAGTCCCCAAGGTGGATTTTTATCTTATTTAACCCCTTGTTCAACAAACTCTATTAATTAAAAAAGTAAAGGATCTCTCCTCTACCCTTGTAGTTCCTAATTCCTCAGTTGTTATTCCTACGATGGCTACTCATACATCCAATATTAATATTTTTATTATTGTTTCTTCCAATAATATTACACCCCCCATAAAAACCAAGAAAAATGCCACAAATAAATTTAGGGGAGTAGTAAAAACTCCCAAATTACATGTTTCATCTATACAGTTAAGTCTACTAGTTCCCCCTCCTAGTCTTTCTCAACAAACAACTATGATAACCACTAGGAAGGCCTAGAAGAAGAAAAAGATAGTATATATAGACCATCCAATACCATAATATGTGGAATGTATTGGTCCAAAATAATATATCCTTCAATCCTTGATCCCCTCCTAGATGAAACACTCAAGCATACATCAGGAGAGATATTAGGTGAGAATACATATTCAGACACTCAACCCATGGACTCAACCCATCTAGTCCTCCCACAGTGGGAAATAGACATGCAATTAGAGGCTTTCAAAATGCCTAATATAGTAATTAAAATTTTTCCCATTATAAGTATAGTATTTGAAAAATCTATAGGGAGTGTACAAAGAGTCAGAAAGAGGAATCTAGAAGATGAGATTGGAAGAGTAGTCATAGTGGATGAAATACAAGAAATGTTTACCTTGTCCAAAAGGAATGACATAAAACTAGGGAAATCCCCATATATCGAATATTTTAAATATTATTTTAAAACACATAAGTATGCTTTGGTATAGATAAATGAAGTAACTAAAATGGCACAGAGAGAACTAGATCAATAATTGGAATAACTAAGAGAATAGTAGAAAATTATCCATGTTCTAGCCCAAATTGAGATGGATGTCTAGAGTGATTCATCTAGATTGTATAATATTATTGATTCCATTAGTGAAATAAGGGTATACTTGGTACCCTATTTAGTAGAGACTAAAAAATTATTTAATTCTTTGAAGATAAATGAGAATAAATTGAAATTCCTTATTCTTTTTACAATTGGCAAGGCATATGCACACTTTAACCTGATGGCACCATTGGAGGCTACCAATGCCCTCAACTTGGTGGTCATGAAAACACAAGAGGATATGGAGTGGATTGATCCTACTAAGTTAGTGATGCCTAAATATTTAGATGAACTAAAACTCTCACCTAATTTTTTTTTGATGAACTGAAGAATTCATAAGCCAAGGATTTGATATGGATACTTATCAGTAGGGCCAATTTTTATCATCCCTTACAATAATATTAAGATATTTTCAAATGGGATATATAATGCAAGACCCTAAATGGAATAGAGGTTATACTCAATTTTACTGGGAATAAAGTCATTGATGTTGAGATCTTCAGATCTACCTTCAAGACTACAAATGATAAACATGCAAGCCTCCTGGAGTAGGTAAATAAGGTGCATAATCCTCTATTCATTAACATGGACATAATAAAATATTAGTGTGACATCAGGCAAAAGAACTATCAATATTTAGAAGTGAATAATAATGATGGAACATCATCTCCCAGTTCAACATAACATCCACTTCAGCTCCCCCAACAACCCCATCCACCATACAAGCACCTAATTAACCTTGAGTTGATGTCCAATTTTGTATTTATACATGCACACTTTAATTATAGTTTATTTACATTTAGATAATATATGTAAAGTTTCCTAAAATTTTTATAAGTATGTAGACATTGCATTGCCTTACATAGGCCAACTAATTTTTACATAAATGTAATTAACTACAAGCATGCAAAACATACAATTTTAAGTCTAAAATTAGAACCGAGGTTCTAACTGTGACATGTAATCATGAGTTTTTTATTTATATTTGGAGGATGAGGCATCCCCTCCCCAATTCTATATATTTATGTAATTTCACATTCCAAAATATGGGAATATTTTATCAATACAAAAAGAAGTCAAATTTTGATTTTCATGCACTTACATGTGTGTTATCTCCTTCCATTCATGTGATATTGCGGTTTTTATTTTATAGTTGTAATAATACAATAATTTAAAGTGTGTAAAATCTACGTAAAAATTCTAATTATTTTATCAATATATTCTAACTATAAATGTGTAAATGCTATTGAAAGTTATAAGATCTTATTAATCAATTAGTTTAAATTATGTTAATATTCTTAGTGTGTATGAATATTTTATATGGGTATATTTTTATATGCATGTGAAATAGATGTCTTCTTGGTTCAAGCTGTAACCTTCTAATTAAGGGTGTGCAAGATAAAATTTAAAGAAGGCAAATTTCAGTTGAGACCATCAATTTTCCTATACCACTCCTCCCTAGACTTCATAACTATGCTCACCTATGAATGTGCAACATCTATAAGTAATAATCACTAGTTTTGAAAGCACTTATCCACTCAGAAACTAACCAAAGAAGTGACCCTTTTATATCACATAACCTTTTTTTTTTAATCTACCCTTCCCTCCTTTTAAAGTTTATTTATTTGATATCTAACCACTTTAGATTAGTTATCACCCATTTATCTCAGTCACTTAGGTTTGATTTCTCCACTACGATTCATTTCACTATAAGCAATCATGGTTAACAATGTGAATGCTCTACTTTGTATTTCACCATAAGGTTGTTTAACCCATACCTGTAACTCATGACATGGAGTGGATTTTACCTCCATTGAGATCCTAAAATTTTAGAGGCTACCTCATTTAAACTTTGGTTGGTACACAAGACCCACATCAATAGAAAGAAAAGTCAGTGCATGGTTGCTTATGTACCTCCCCTAGTGAGAGGTTAACCCTTACATTGAGTTTTAATGGAGACACTCAAGAGAGTTACCAGGTTTATGGCCCAAACCAATATTTTGGTTTTACCCTTATTAGCACATTGAAGACCTATATTTTCACTAGTTATGTCCAATATACCAAGGGCTAGAACACCACCTTCAATAAAAAATATCCATCCCATTAATTATCCTATGGCCCAACAACATCTTTAGTTGTTTGGATCTACCATTTCCATCCTAAAAGACATGCATAATTTACCTATAATTATAGATAAATATCTACCTTCTTTTTCCCCTTCAAGAGGAATAAATATAGAGGAACACATTATGTCTTTCAAGACTGCATTAAGATTAATGAATGTTACTGATGAAGATGTTGCATATAGAATTTTACTATTTACCTTATAGGATGTTGACTATGATTGGTACCTCAACCTTTAAGATAACTTGATCACTTATTATAATGCATGTTAGAGCACATTTATTTACCAATTTAGATAAGTTACCATCCTTGGACAGGTGTATCAACATTTTACCAGCATGAAAAGGGAGCCTAATGAGCATATTCAAGCTTTCAACACTAGATTTCATAAGATGTACACTTGTCTTAAACTAGAGTATATTCCAAATAGACCATTGGCATTAGAGATGTATATAAACACTCTAAACCAATAATTATGGTGTTCTTATGGATATCTATAGCTACCACCACTCTAGATTTAGCATATGTCGAGGATATTAAAATTGATAGAAATCTAAATCCTCATATACTCGGCACTCTAAATGTTGTTATTGGTTTTGTAGATCTGAATCTAGTCCCTCACATCAATCAAAATCAACTATATACACTATTTCCTCTAATTTAACAAATACCCAATCAAAACTATGGTTATATGAATAACTAGGTATAAATGAATAGTCATCAATAAAATTAACATTCAATATCCTCTAATGTTGTAGTTGTACAAAGGATTGATTCTACCAAAGAAAAATTGGATTCCATCTAAATAATGGTCTAGAAACTAAGTAATGGCTTCTTGGATATATAGAGGAAGATGGGCAACACCACTGGCCAACACCACTAGTCATAATAATAACCAGAATACTAATAATGTAAAGCAACACCCCAACAAGTTTCCAAATATAAACATAGTAGAAATGGCTCTACCTAGTTTGTGTAGGGTCCATAATACATCATAATATGGTAAACTTGAATGTGTGGAGTTATGTGCAGCTTTGATATCTTATAAAATTATATGGTAAGGCAAAACTTGATGAATAATCCAACTAAGTTCTATCTAGAAACTGGATCTTCAAGCATAACAATGGTATTTGAAATGCATGAGTCTTTCTTCTCAGAATAAGATTATAATGAATGAGAGGATAACTTTGATGCAATATAATATTTTTATTAATACCTTAATAATAATTATAACTTGATGAATAAGTATCCCTTTACAATGTCTACTCCTCTAAACAATATTACTATTCCACTAAATCTAAGCGTTGACAACAGTCCACCACCTCCTAAATGGAATGAATAGTTCTAGAATAAAAAAGATCAAGGTAAAGGGGGTAAAACATTGTTGAATAAATAAATAATATTAAATCCAACATTACTCTTCATGAATTATCCTAGATTATGAAACAAGAAGGAACTCCTATGGAAATCTATCATAGGGAAATAGACTACCAAGAAGACAAAAGTTGCTCACACCAATGTCATATACAAAATTAAACCTAAATTTCCATCTTTCATATTGATTATCCAAGCATTTGGAAAAAATATCCACTATTTTTTAGTCGATTATAGAGCTTCAACCATGGTGATGCCTACTTTAATTTTCTAGAAGCTAGGTTTAACCCCAAATCCATCCAAGAGAACAATTTCACAATTGGATAAGATTGTGGTCCCTATAATAGGAGAGTTGAATGATGTATGGATCCAAGTAGAATTTTAACCATGAGTACAAATGATTAATGATGTTTTGGTAGTAGATATTATAGAAGTATACAGACTCCTCCTTAGTAGAGACTGGTTCAAGATATTGAATGGGTATGTGGCAACAAACTTTTCTCACATTTGGTTACCATGGAGAGGTATTCCAAACTAGATTCAAATTGATCAAGATCTAATAATGAAGCACTTGATTATTAAATACAATAAAAATAATGAGTAATTAAGTTATAAATATCCTAACTTTGGGATTTATGCCTTCACTACAAAGCATGGAGTGTGAGAACCAAAATTCTAGGGACCTTTCTAATTGTGGACCCTCCACTTTGACGGTGCAAGATCCAAGCAAGGATTAGGCATCAACATTGAATTAGTGGACCCAAACGGTAATAAATACCTATAAACATATCTAATATAGTTCCATTGCACCAATAATAGAGTTTAATAAGAAACACTAATATTTGGACTGCATTTTACTCTAAAAAATAATGTCAAACAATTGTTGATTTATGGAGATTTAGAATTGGTAGTCAATCAAGTTAGGAAAAAATAGCAATATAATCTATCATATATAAAAAAGGTAAAAACATAGATCATGGTATTTTATTGAGTCTTTTAAGGGATTTAATATAATATCTATATCCAAAAAACAAAATCAAGCTACATACTACATAAGGTTAGCTAGGAACTACATCAGGTTTGATATGGATTGTATTAGGTTAACTACAGACTGCATCAAGTTAACTATAGACTACATTAGGTTTGCTATGGACTACATATGATTTACTATGTACTGCATCATACTTTCTATAGACTACATTAGGCTTGTTATAGACCACATCAGGCTTACTACAAACTGCATTAGGGGTGCTATGAACTGTATCAGAGCTACTATGAATTGCATCAAGACTACTACAGACTTTATCAGGACAATAATAAATATATTCTAATGATTGGTTGGTCTATCCCATATTTTTTTCACTTAGGCCAACTTATGTGAGTGATATTTTAAATAAGCTAATGTGAATTATGTTTTTAAAAGAGAAAAAATCATTATAAAGTCAACTATAGAGTTTTATTTGGCTGAATTTCAAGAGGTTGTTGATCAACGTCTTGTATATAAGCAAAATCAAATTATCTTTTTGAAGAATAAAAAATAGAGAAATATAATTTTCTAAGGAGAAAAGTAGAGGTGTGTTGAGTAATACAAGGCTAGAGAGGCATGAGTATGAAATCATCAAACGATTCATATGAAGATGAACCCTAGAGTATATAAAATCAGTGAAAAGAGATTGGTAGAGGAGGTAGAGAGGATAGATTCTTTTAAAATAAAGAGCCGAGAAAGAAATCCCAATGTGTCTATTTCATTGAGCATAGAAAGAGAGTATAAAAATAATAGAATTAATCTAAGAGTGATAAGAAAAAAAAATAGAATGAATGTAAGATCGATAAGTAGAGAGAGTAGAATTGTACCATCATTTGTTGATAGAAACAACTAAGAAAGGTGGATGATCTAAAGTAGTTGAGTTGGTGTTTGGTAAAGTGGGTTTAAGCCTCATGTAGATTGGTGTCTAAAAATAAAGGAGTTGGTACTTCTTATCAAGTGGGTGCTTGCTTATTTATTTTTCAAGTTAGTGCTTGACTATTTGGGGTTGGTGCCTGAAGCTGAGTTGGTGCTCAATAATCTTGTTGACTCATTACATATCTAATTTAGGACATGCAGTCCATGTAGTGATCATTATGGTTTTTTATTCCCTTTAAGGGTTTCCCATCTATATCATGTTTTATTTCTTTATGTTATTTGTTTTGGTTTGATTATTCTATGGATTTTGTATTGATGTTTGACTAATAAAATAAATAATTAGAAGAAATTTTTAAGAGCTCATTGATTCACCCCCCCTTTGAGTGGTTGTGCTTCCAACAATTAGTATCAGAGTAGGTCTTTCAAGGTTAGGATTGACAACTATAAGGTAGATTCTAGTAATCATAATGTCTAATCATTAAGTACAAGAAGTGTTCTCAACAAACAAGGCCCCTTTTTTTACTAGAACCAATTATGCATTTTAGAGAATTGGGATGAAGACTATTTGATGGATCTCGAGTTTGACATTTGGCAGTCAATTATAGATGGGTATACTATCCCTCACACTCCTCCAAATGACACTACAAGAAATAAAACAAGTGAGAACAATTCAAAGGCTATGAATGTTGTATTGTGTGGATTGGTAGAATCTAAGTTTATCAAAGTGATGCAATGTGAGTTATCTAAGGTAATTTGGGACAAGTTATATCTCATCTATGAAGGTGAAACCAAGGTAAAATTAGCAAAGCAATAGACCTATAAAAGATAGTTTGAAGGTTTAAATATGAATGAAGAATAAAATATTGTAGCATATCTTCTTAGAGTTGATGAAGTAGTCAACATAATCAGAGGTCTTGGTGAAAAGGTTAATGGGTCAACTATTATTCAAAAGGTTATAAAATCCTTGACCCCAAGATTTGACTCAAAGGTGTAAGAAGTTGAAGAAGTAAAATATTTATAAAAGTTATAAATGGATGAACTTCATGAAATACTTACTAATTGTGAGATGAGAACTGATGATCGAAGATATTCCAAAAGGTAATCAACCTTCAAAGTTACAAAGAAAACAAAAGTCAAAAAGGTTGAAATTGATAGTGATATTGATGTTGATGAAGACAAAGCCAAAGCCTTATTTGTGAGAAAACTAAGAAAATGTTTAGGTAGGTACAAAGGCAAGACACCATTCAAATGTTTCAATTGTGATAGGATTGGTCATTTTGCTACCAAGTGTCCTAAAAAATAAAAACATGATCATGATGAAGAACATGGTGAATAAAATAAGAAGTCTGACAAGTATGACAACAATAAAAAAAAATCAATCAAGGTGACTATAAGAAAAAATTCTTCAATATTAAAAGGAGCCTATATTATAAACAAGACAAAAACTCTTTTGAAGTCAATGATAAAGATATCTCAAATAGTGTTTATTGTAGTTCAAATCAGAGAAGTGATGAAGCTTTGTTCATGGTCATTGAAGTTGAATATGAGAATAGTTAAAAATAACAAGTCTTCATGGATTATGAAGAAGTGGATGAAGTAGAAGCCAAGATTGATCTTGAGGTAGAAATTATTAGTGCTTTGAATGAATTTAAGAGTCAAAGAAATAAAAACCAAAAGTTGAAGTCTCTAGTCAAAAGTCATGAAAAACAAATATGTATCTGGGAAACTAAGATAACTAAGAGTGCCAAGGAAGCTGAGGAGGTAATAAATAATTTTAAGACTTAGTTAAAAGAATCAAATGCAATTTTTAATTCCAAGGAAGGAGAGTGCAATGAGTAAAAATCTGAGATAGGTTCATTGAAGTTAGATTTAGAATAGTTCACAGATAAATTTTAAAAATGTCAAAAGCTTAAAAAGAGTAATAGAAATCTTGATGACATATTGAATAGTCAAAGGTCACCACTTATTAAAACAAGATTTGGATATATAGATGACTAGAAAAGTAGCAAGGAAGAGCAAAATATCAGTAAGCCAAAGACATATGTTAATGCTCTCAAGAAATCTAAGATTATGAATGACAGTCAGAGGTCAAGGCAAGTCAAAAATATTATTGCTCCTCTCAGAGATAACAAAAGTGTCAATATGCCTTTTAAAAATCTTCAAAGATAATTTCTTATGAGGTAATCAAATGTAATGAGGTACATGGACTTATTATATGTCTATTGCTTTTCTTGTAATCAGTTTTGACATAGAGCTATAGATTGTAGATCAAATGCTAGAAATAATCATGCATGAAAGAGTGATATGAATAGTCATGGATTTCCAAAATGATTCTCAAATTCATTTGTCCAAGGGTCAAACATCAATATAAATAGTGTGATTTGTTACAACTATAATAGAATTAGACATATTGTAAGATTCTATAGATTAGATTATGCAGAAACCTTATTCAAAATAGGAAGGTGTATGTTCAAGTTGATAAGAAGTTAGAACCTTTAAAAATACTAAAAAAGGAGTAAGAAAATGATGGTCCAAAGGAAGAAGAATCCATGTTAGCACAAGCTACTTTTCACATTCAAGATGAGAGTTTGGAATGGTATATTGACAATGGTTGTTCAATCCATATGACAGGGGACAAGAACAAATTTATATATTTATAGAAGAAGACTATTGAATGTAAAGTCAAGTTTGGATATAATACATTAGCTTATAATATTAGCAAGGGAATACTAAATATTGATAATGGTAAAATTAAAAATGAGAATGTGTTATATGTAAAAGGACTGAAGCATAATTTATTGAGTTTTATTCAAATGTGCAATCAAGGATATACTCTAACTTTTCATGTTAAACAATGTGAAATAAGAAAATCAAGTTCAAAAAGATTGGTAGAAGATGCTACAATGACTACAAATAAGTTGCATGTGTTGAATAAGATCAATAAGGATAGGTGTTTTATGATTCAAGTGGATGAGAGATAGCTTTGGCATAAAAGAATGGGACATATAAACAATGACAAATTAGTAAATATAAGTACTAAGAAATCAGTTAGGAACATGCCTAAGATCACTAAGCCTATAACACCCTATGTAAGGCATGCCAACATGGAAAATAGACAAGAATAAGGTTCAAGACAAAATAATATTCAAATACAAAACTGTTAGAGTTGATTCATACAAATCTATGTGATACAACTAGAACTTAAACTATTCAAGGTGAAAGTTACTTCATGCTTCTTATTTATGATTGCACTAGAATGACTTGGGTTTCTTTCTTAAAGAAAAAATCTGATTCTCTAGATAAGTTTAAGGCATTCAAGGTTCTAGTTGAGAATGAGATGGACATAAAAATCAAGTGTCTAAGATTTGATAGAGGAGGAAAAATGTGGTCAAATGAGTTTTATGACTTTTGTATGGAACATAGAATCAAGAGATAGTTTTTGGCTACAAGGACACCATAATATAATGGTGTGGTATAAAGGAAGAACAAGATTGTTTAAGAAATGGATAGGATAATATTAAATTAGTTTAAATTCTCTAATAGATTTTGGAGAAAGGTTGTAAACACAATAGTACACATTCTAAACAAAAGGTCAAATCAGAATAAATAACAATAAGACCCCTTATGAACTATGGAAAGGCAAACCAACATTTTTGGAACATTTTAGATTGGTTTGAATTATGTGTTTCATCAAGAGAGATGAACATGATTTAGGAAAATTTGATTCAGGGGTTGATGAAGGCATCTTCCTTGGATATTCATCAGTTAGTTTCACATATAGATGTTACAATAAGAGATTAAAGAAGATTATGGAGAGTACACATGTGAGAGTGGATGAAACCAGATATAATAAGGTGAACACACAACAAAGAGTTTACGTAGAGGAGCTTAAATTCAAGTAAGAATAAATAACATCAAAAGTAGAATAAGTACCAAAATAAGAATGAGAAGATCCAAGGGCACCTTCTAGATTCATTCAAAAAAATCATGCAGAAGTCAAATCATCAGTGATATTGATGCTGAAGTGCAAACTAGGAGAAGGCTTATGAATACATCAAAAAATGTAAAATTTTATCTATTTTCAAACATATAACCAACAAATTTTTAGAATCTGGAAGTGATAAGCATTGGGTGAATGTTATGGAGGAAGAGCTTAATCAAATTAAGAAAATGAGACTCGAGAACTTATTCCCAGACTTAAGGACAAGAATGTCATTGGAACCAAATGTATTTTAAGGAATAAATTGATTAAAGATGGTTAGGTCATGATAAAAAAATCAAGGATTGTATGTAAAGGCTATGCTCAAGTAGAGGTGTTTAATTTGAAGAAAATTTTGGACCTATGGCAAGACTTGAAGCCATAAGACTATTTTTGGCATATGTTGGTTTCAATAATTTTGAGATATATTAGATGGATGTAAAGTTTGAATTTCTCAATGAAAATTTAGAATAAGTGTAGTTAGAGAAGCCTGAAGGTTTCTCTTTATTATTAAATAAGGACTATTTTTTTAGACTAAATAAAACCTTAAATGGCCTAAAGCAAGCCCCTAGAACATGGTATGAAAGACTTTATACATACTTGCTTGATCAAGGTTTCAAGAGAGGTATTGATGATAGAAAAATTTACATTAAAGTAGAAGGTGAGCATAAATTAATTGTAGTTGTGTATGTGGATGATATTATCTTTGGTAGTGACTATGAAAAGATGTCTAAGGAGTTCGTATAAGTAATGCAACAATAATTTGAGATGTATATGTTAGGGAACTATCAATTTTTCTTGGATTGTAAGTAGTCTAGTCACATAAGGGAATATTCATCTCTCAAGACAAGTACATTAATTAAATATTGAATAAGTTTGATGTTGAAGATTGTAAAATAGTAAGTTCTCCAATGGCAATAAGTTGCAAGTTAAGTCAAGAAGATAAGTCATTAGAAGTAAATCAAACCTTGTATAGATCTATGATTAGAAGTTTATTGTATACTACTACATCAAGACTTGATATCATGCAAAAAATAAGTCTAGTGGCTAGATTTCAATCAAAACCAAAAGAGACACACTTACAAGTAGTCAAGGGGATATTCAAATATCTAAAAGGTACTATGGACTTTGATTTATGGTACTCAAAATGTAAGTATTTCACTATAATAACATATAGTAATGCAGATTGGGTATGTATCATTGATGACAGAAAGAGCACAAGTGGTGGTGCATTCTTTCTTAGAAAGAGTCTGGTGTCATGTTTGAGTAAGAAACAACCATTAGTTTCCTTATCCATAGTTGAATTTGAGTACATAACAATAACATCATATAGAACACAGGTTTTATGGATGAAACAAACCTTGAGTGACTTTAAGATTAAGAATGATAGTATAATTTCTATATTTTGTGACAATATTAGTGCCATTAACATCTCTAAGAAGTAAATCATAACTTCCATGAATAATCATATTTTAATCAAGTATCATTTTCTAAGGGAGCAGGTAGCTGATCAAATTGTCAAACTAGAGTATGCCACCAAAAAAGAACAAGTTGCAGACCTTTTTATAAAACCTATTCTAAGGGAAACATTTAAGTTCTTAATGTAGGAATTGAGATTAATTCTATATTCTATTAGTCATTAAGGAAGGTATGGACTGAGGGGGAGCTAACCTTTGGTTATCTTTTAGCTCTAAGAATCAAGAGTCAAGAGTCTATGACAGTCAAAAGATTTTCAAGTGATAGTGAGTAGTATCTTGTAGTTTTGTAAGAAAAAGTTTATGGAATTCTCGTAAGGTAAATGAAGATGGATATTATTATTTTTGAATAAGTAGTACTTTGTTTGGGATAAAATAAATTTTAGGTTGTGTTAGCCTTTGCCATTGATGTCAAAGGGGGATAATTAGTAAGCTGACTATTTTCAGTGAGAAATAGTGCAGCAGTAGAGATAGTTGTATAAGGGAGAGAAATAACAAGTTGTGTAATTGTTTTCTAATTAATTTTGGTGAAGAAATGATAGGGAAAAGATTAAATCGAGATGAAGTTCTAGTGTAAAGTTATGTTCATTAAATAAAAAAATCTACTCAGGCCATTAGCTTGTAAAAGTTTTCCATCAGTGACAAAGGGGGAGTTTGTTTATATGTTGTCATTCATGTCAAAGGGTTTATTATTTAGTAAAGAATATGACCATTGATTTCAAAGAATTTCTTCAAGAAGATATAGACTGTATCAAGTTTGTTATGGATTGTATTAGGTTTACTATGAACCACAAGTTAGCTACAGACTGCATCAGGTTTGTTGTGGATTGCATTAGATTAACTATGGACTATATTAGGTTAGATACAAACTACATTAGGCTTGCTAGAGATTGCATCGTATTTATTATATACTTTATTAGGCTTGTTATGGACTACATCAGGGTTTTTATGGATTTTATCAGTGGTGTTATGGACTACATTAGAGTTATTGAAAAATGCATCAATATTACTATAGACTTCATCAGGTTAATATTAAATATATTCTAATGATTGCTTGGTCTATCCCAGATTTGTTTCACTTAGGCCAACCTATGTGAGTAAGATTTTATATAAGCTAATGTGAATTATGTTTTCAAAGAGAATAGATCATTAGACAACTGACTATAGGGTTTTGTTTGGTGAACATTTAAGAGGTTGTTGATCAATGTCTTTTATATAATCAAGATCAAATTATCTTTTTGATGAATATAAAATAGAGAAATATAATTTTCTAAGGAGTAGAGCAAAGGTCCATTGAGGAATGGATGGTCAGAGAGGCATGATTATGAAATCATCAAATGATTCATATGAAGATGAACCCTAGAGTATACAAAATCATCTAAAAGAGATGATTAGAGGAGGCAGAGAGGATAAAGTATTTTGGAATAAAGAGCATAGAAAGAGATCTTAATGTGTCTATTTGATTGAGTAGAGAAAGAGATTAGAAAAACAACATAATGAATCTAAGAGTTATGAGCAAAAAATAGTAGAATAAATATGAGATCAATAAGCAAAGAGAGTATAATTTTACCATCATTTGTTGATAGATGTAGATAATTTGGTTCTTGACAAAGGGGGTTGAAGCCTCATGTAGATTGGTGTCTACAAATCAAGGAGTTAGTGCCTATTAGAAATTGGGTACCTGATGAATATTTTTGTTAAGTTGGTGCTTGACTATTTGGGGTTGGTGTCTCAAGTTGAGTTGGTGCTCAAAAATTTTATTAACTCATTACATATTTTATTTAGGACATGTAGTCCATGTAGTGATCATTGTGGATTTTTATTCCCTTTAAGTTTTCCCAAATATATCATGTGTTATGTATTTATGTTCTTTTTTGCGGTTTGATTGATCTATAAATTTTGTATTAATGCTTGACTAATGAACTAAAGAATTAGAAGGAAGTTTTAAGAGATCACTGATTCACCATGAAGTCATCCAAATAGTGAGTGGTTCAATAAAGGTGTTGGTATAATCAAAAGACATAATGAATACAACATTCACCATGAAATGTGGTATTTATACATATAAGAGGATGCTATTTGGCCTAATTAACGTAAGTGCCATATTTTAGAGAGCTATGGACCACACCTTCTAGGGAATGATAGGTAAATGTATAATTATTTACATGGATGACATCAGTCTTCTCAAAATCAAGGATTCATCATTTAGGAAACCTACAATCAATATTCAAAAGATGTAGAAAGTTTGGCATTTTGATAAATCCTAAAAAGAGTATATTTGGTGTCATAAAAGGCAAACTCTTGGGCCATATCATCACCAAAGATAGGATTATGATTGACCCAAATATAATTTAAAGGAAATAAAAAATTACTTTTCCAAATATAAATAAGGAACTCAAATCTTTATTTGAGAAGATAAAATTCATAATAAAGTTTATATCAAGCTTTACAGAAATTGTTAGACCTTCGAATTCAATGCTTAAGGAAGATGCTAAAGTGAAATGGACAAAAAAGGCTCATAATCCTTTTCAAGACATTAAATATGCAATATCTTAGACCCTTGTATTGATAAGTCTAGAATTCACCAAAGACTTCTTCTTACATTCATTTGTCTTAGAGCATACTAGTATTGCCATGCTCACCCAAAAGAAAGAGGAGAGCAAGCATCCTATTGTGTTCATCAGTACAAACTTAAAATAATTAAAATTCAAGTACTCCATGACAAATAAATAAATAAATTTTTTCCCTTGTTAAAGTAGTAAGGAAAATTTGACATTACATCCTAAGGAACAAGATAATTTCCATTGTACTAGATCCTCTATTAAGCTTACTTTATCAAAAAATGAATTAAGAGGAGGTAGATAAAAGTGGATGGAAAAATTAAATTAATTTGACATGGAAATCAAGCCTACCAAGATCATTAGAGGTCAAGGCGTCATTCAAGTCATGACTGAGCTTGACCCATGCATCACTATTGAGGAGGTTTGTGAAAACTAAGTATTTAAAGGGGATTGGTATACTAATATTATTCAGTATTTACTCACAGGGACCTACTCCCTAGATCTCAAAAAAGAATAAAGGAGATATTTGAGACTAAAAGTATCTCATTAAATGATTATAAAAGGGATATTATATAGAAGGAACTATGAAGACATCTACCTAAGATACATCTCATGAGAGGAAGCTCAATAAATTATGGAAAAATTGTACTAGAAGATAGGGAGTGATCATCCCTCTAGAAACAACACTACCCATAAAATCCTCATAATGGGTTATTACTAGCCAATGGTCTTCAAAGATGCACATGTTCATGTCTAAACATTTCATGAATGTCAAGTATTGGAAAAAATGGAGGTACATGCATCCATGCCTCTAAAACTGGTGATTGGATGAAGAGTCTTCATCCAATGGGGATTGGACTTCATTAGGGTCATTAATACCAATTCTTCAGTTGTCCATAATTTCATACTCACTAATACAGACTATTGCACATGATAGACTAAAGTTGTAGCTATAAATCATTCAAGAGAATAATATGTGATCAACTTTATAGATGAAAATATCACAACTAGATTTGGTACTCCTATCTCTCTAGTGTGTGACAATAACCCAACATTTCAATCAACTAAATTTATTGAATAGGCCCATGATAATTAAATCACCATTAGGTCATGATATAACCATTACCTATAAGGAAATGGGTTGGTTGAAATGATAAATAAGACCCTGATTGATGCCATTAATAATTATACAACATACAAACCTAGAGATTGACATAATCTACCAAAGTATGCATTATGGGTTGATAAAACAAGATATAAGCAGGGACTCAAAGCCTTACCTTAATTATTGGTCTATGAGAGACAACTTATTTTCCTAATCATGCTTAAGTTGACAACATGTCAATTTATGTATGAATACATAGAACCAAGTGAAAAGGTGGAGTCTCGATTGTTAGACATAATAGAAATGAAAGACTCAAGTATTGAGGTCTTACAGAACTTCAAGAAACTTCAAGATATAGTGACAAGATGGTTCAACAAAAGAAAAAAATTCAAAGAATTTAGAATGTCTGACTTGGTGCTTCTATGGGACAAAGGCCACAGAAATAAAGGACAACATGATAAGTTTACCCCATTGTGGATTGGACCTTATCATATTTCAAAGATCCTAGGTAACAATGTTTTTTATCTAAGGGACCTCCAAGGCAATGAAATGACATATCTAGTCAATGGACAATTTTTGAAGCATTAGTTCATGGTTGTACCATCTATAAATGTCCTCTAATATAGAAAAAGGTGATGGTAAGAGTAGGATTAAGGTAGATTTACTATTTAATATATAATATTTTATAGCTTTCATAGAATAGTTTCCCTTCTTCCTAGGTTAGCTTTCCCACTTTTTAGTAGTTCATTTTATAGAGTAATTTTCTACTTTCCAGATTAGATGTTTTCCTTTGTCTCATGGCAATTTGATTAAATTTTACTAGTATACCCAGCGAAAGAATCTGTCTTATTGAAATTTTTTTAATATGTCTAAAAGCCAAAAGATTAGCTTTTGGGAAAACATGCCAAGAATAGGTACATTAATTTGTTTATTTACAAGATTTTTCACCCATACATTTCATAATTTTAGAATTCAAGGGTATAATAAGCAAATTGATCATGAACAAGCTAACACTAAGTAATTTAATCAGGTATGTGAAGGTGACTCTCATTACTACATTCAATTTTTTTCAAAAATATTTTATTTTCCCTAGATCAAATGCACTTATCATATTAATACTTGTTTGATGAAATAACCATTACTATGGTTACAACTGAAAGGGATAGTCTAGTAAACTTATGATTTCATAGATACCATCTCATTGTGGTTTCTACTCTCCCTCTCTTATAAATGTTCTTCAAAAGAAAATATAGCAAACATAAGGATCAAAGCATCCTCAAAAGAGTGATCCAATGGGCCTAAAATAAAAAATAAAAAATATAAAGGTGATTAAGGAGCTTAAAATGATGAAATAATATCAATGTACCATGCATCATGAAAGAATATAGGAGAAGGAAAGAGAAGGAACCCATTTTACCTCTGTCAGGGCTATGGATGCCCATTTGGTAGTAGAGCAATTCTAGAGCTTCTCCAAATTTCAATTTTTTTTTCAAAAAACTTAGAGTGAAACTTATAATTTTCCCACTTATTTTCTAAATTACTTATAATAATGAGAAAAGGAAATAACTTCCTCAGACACATCTCTATGGTAAATGAAAAGGCAAGTATGTTGTATGTCATTGATGAGAGACTCTTTTATATACATGACTTGATTATCTTGTGTATGATGGTTCATGTTTGATTTAAGATTTTTTCACTAAAAATTATGGATCCTCAAATCCTTTGGATTATTTCCCCTATGAGTTTCATTTGTTATACCCAACATACCCCCATTCCTTTTTTATTAGAATAGGGACCCACTATCTTTCAGAATTGGTCTATAGCCCTACCTTAGAATTATTCTAAAAGGAAAGGCCTTATGTATCATGATAACTCTATTATTTAGTAGACATATGAATGTACCCTTTTTATCTGTTTTGACTAACCTACTAATGAATTTTTACAAGTTGTGTATATATAGGTTTTAGCCAATCTTCTTCGGTGAAATGCTTTGATAGAACTACTTAGCACAAAAGGATATTCAATGATTTTGTTTAGAATTTAATGTTTGGTATGTTTATTTAGAATTTACTTTATGATATTTTTTTTGAACTTTTGTTCATTGAACTCTTCTGACATGTTTTGCTCTTTGATGGTTTTATTTGATGATTTTGTTTGGAACTTTCATTCACTAAACCCTTAAAACATACTTTTTGGGTATTCAATGATTTTCTTTAGTGATATGCATTTTACATACCCCAAAATAGTTTACTCTTTGGCATTTTCCATTAGATAATTTATTCATACAAAGTGTTATGGGACCCTGAAGTGGTATTTGCCTTATATCAAACACTTTGTCATTTATCTTTGACCACTGTCCTTCAGTAACTATGTCTCTAATGTTTTATATATCAATTTATATGTTTATTCAAATAATTTATTTGATAAATATCCTTTGTCAAAATCCCCAAAATAATTTAGGCCTTTAGAAAAAAATTGGTGATTTTGGCTCAAAAAATTCCTCTAACATGTTTTGGTCTTCAACAATTTTATTCAGAGAAAGATTTCAGCACATTTAGGTCTTCAAAAAACTTATTTGAGGTTTTCCTTTGACATATTTATGTATTTGGAAAAAGTTTTCAAAACTTTTGCTCAGGATGCTCACTTGCCTCATGAACATTGTTATATCCTGACTCCTAACTTATAACTATTGAAAGCCTCATTATTCAGTAAACTAAAGATGAAGAAGTGATGAAATGACACTTTTCAATGGGAAATGATGTGTCACTCCTGATAAATATCAATGGTGTCTATGTGATATACCCACTAAATGAAGTGGAAAAGTTTAATTTGAATAAATGAATCAAAGTTATAGATGTTAGACATTAATGGTGCATGAACTAGAAATTAATGCCAAAACTATATCAAAGTAGTCCAAATGATGATGTTACCATACAATCTTGAGCTAAATTGTGAAATCACTAACTCTCCTATGATAAAAACCTATCCACCAATGTCTTTGAATTAATAACATACTCAAGAAAGATGAGTGATTAAATTTCAACTAGACCAATATCAGCTCAATTGAAGAATAATGGCATGCTCATCCATATCATTCCAAGGAACTCTTCATCATTAAAGGTTTTTCATCAAAAATTATACTAATTACATGGATACGCTCTTTAAGCCTACCATATTCAATAATTATTATACCAACTACTTGGTGTTGTGGGATGACATACAACATGCTTGAGGATAATCTATGGCTCAGTGTTAATTGGCCACAAACCTTCTCCTACTCAAGTGAAAAGGGTTACACTTTGAATCTAAAAAGATATAAGTCATGCTTATGATATTTATTCTTTATGGGGAATATATCTAGAGAAGCATTTTTGCATCATGTCAAGCACAAAATGGTCATAACACGCATTTCTTGTGATACATTTCAAAGGTACTTCTCCCTTCTAGTTTTAGATGCCACTTATGATTTACATATATTAGTGGTGTGGAAGAAAGAAAAACCTATTGATAAGATGCTTAGTAATTGGATGCTCCCTAGATAAATAATAAATTTGAAGGAAAAGCATCCCACACTAGTAACTAAATTTAAAATGGGAATCTCAATTAGGTTGGCCCTATTGAACAAGCTATTTAGCTACCCAAGAATTGAATTCCTTCATTTAGAATGGGTTATTTTTCTTAAATTTTTAATGATATTAGATTTGAACTTTAGTCTAGGTGAAGTGATTAGATCAGGGTTATGAGAGAAAATATTACATAAGGAAAAGAGGCCTCCAGGAGGTCACTTCTATATGAAGTCTTACTTGATGCAATCCTAGGAATCATTTACATTCACAATGGCTAACTCTAGAATCTATCCCTAGACTACATAAATAACTAGATATGTGATTCTTACTCCATGCACATATATACGTACACTCGCAACATCATTCACATATCTAAGGATGCTTACCCATATGTATGGATGGTCATCCATGAGTCCCCCTACCTAGAATATCAAAGAACATTGAAGATACATTATTGATCAAGGGATACTACTAGTTATACCTTGATTACATGGTCATTATTATTATAATCCATAAGGTTACACCATTTCACCTCCCCAAGTATGTTTTAGACAAGTTGGCAAAGTAGGAAATAACCTAGCAGTTATGGTGCAGCATCGACAAGGACATGCAAAATAAAAAGAAATATTACCTTGATGGCTCTCACCTAAGGATTGGAAGGATGTGCTACACCAATCGAAAGTAGTTCCATGAGGCAGAAAAGTATAGAGAATACTATTCCTTGGTATTAGAGACTAGGATCCCCATGGATAGGTATAAAAACATATCCATAGAGTTGGCATTAAATATCAACATGAGCTCTATGATCATGATTTTTTTCCTCAATGCTTAGAATGATGACCAAATATTAGATAGGGAACAATCTATTTAAATTAAAGAATACCTTGTAAAACTTATTTAAGGGGATCATTCCCTTTCTATATAGGAGGCATGAACTAGACTCCTGCCAACAAAGTGATGGGATATATCATAATTATAGAAAAATTATACCTTCTTATCTATTAGGGGAACAAGGTAAACCTTCTTAGACACCCCATGTGGCACTTAAGGTAGTAAATAAAGAACTAAGGGTGTCAGATACCTTATTTGGGGTAAAGTAAGATGAGCCCATTTGTCTTTATTCTTTAGATTTTGAGGTGCCTACCCAAGATGATGTTCCATCATTTATATAGGTTATTGCTATGGTTAACTCAACCACATAATTGGCTCCTTCCATAGATATTAAGACAATTATCTTTTATATAAGGAAGCCAAGGGATCAACCCCCTCCATAGAGCCTAGTCATGAAAGCACCATCAATGGAGCCATCCACACAAGAGGTAGATGAAGGGAAAATATCTAATGAGGAGGTATAATTAATATTATAAAAAAATTTATCCTACATGATTCAAAGGGAAAGGCACCATTGCATAAGCAACATCAAGTGAGACAACACGCCCTCTAATTTCCATTACCCTTACTATTTCTTATGTTTCTCTTTTTGTAGTTAATTCATTTGACCCTATTTCATTCACCCCTCTTATCCCCCCTCCTATTTTTGTCCCCAAGTTGGAGGTTTCTTCTATTCAACCCCTTATTCAACCAACTCTATTAATTATAAAGGTAGAGGATCTATCCTATACCCTTATAGTTCTTACTTCTGTAGTCGGTATTCTTCTAATGTCTCCTCCTACATCAACTCCTATTATTCTAATTGTTATGCCTTGTAATACTATTCAACCCCCCATAAAAGCTAATAAAAAGGCCACAAAGAAAGTAAAGAGAGTAGTAGAAACTCCCAAATTACATTTTTCATCTACAGAGTTAAGTCTATTAGTTTCTCCTTATCCTTCTCAAGAGACAACTATGATAACCACCAGGAAGGCTGAGAAGAAGAAAAAAATGATATACACAATCCATCCACTACCACAATATGGTGGATTGGATTGGTCCAAAATAATCTGGACCTCACTCCTTGATCTCTTCCTATAGTAAATACTTAGGCATACATCAAGAGAGATATTGGGTGAGACTACAACTTTGACACTTAACCCATGGGCTTAGCCTAGCTAGTCCTCCCATAGTAGGTAAAAGACATGCAATCAAAGGCTTAAAATTTTACTAATATAGTAATTAAAAAATTTACCACTATAAGTAAAGTATTTTAAAATTATATATGGAGTGTATAGAGGGTCAAAAAAGAGGAATCTCATAGATGAGACTGTAAGAGTAGTCAAAGTGGAGGAAAGGCAAGAAATTCTCACCTTATCCAAAAAGAAGGATAGAAAACTAGGTAAATACCCATATATAGAGGATTTTAAATCCTATTTTTAAACACATAAGGATGATCTAGTAGAGATACATGAAGGAACTGAAATAGCATAGAGAGAACTAGAGATAAAACTAGAATAACTAAGAGAACAATAACAAACTATCCATGTTCCAACCCAAATTGAGATAGAGGTCCAGAGTGCTACATCTAAATTATATAATAATATTGAGACCATTAGTGTAATGAGGGTAAAATCAGTACCCCATATAGTAAAGTCTACCAAATTATTTAATTATTTAAAGATAAATGAGAATAAATTGAAATTCCTTATTCTTTTTATAATCAACAAGGCATATACACACTTTAACCTAATGGAACCATTAGAGGCTACCAATGGCCTCAACTTGGTGGTCATAAAAACACAAGAGGATAGGGAGTGGATAGATTGAATTGAGATAATGATGCCTAAATACTTAGAACATGAAACTCTCATTTGGAAAATTTTAGATGAACTAAAGCTCTGATAGGCCAAGGATTCCACAAAGAGAATTAAAATTAGGGCCAATTTTGATTAGCTCTTACAACAATCTTCAAAGAATTTCAAACAAGATATACAAGGGAAGATGATGGAGGAAATAAAGGTTGAGCTCAAATTTTTTAGGAATAAAAGTCATTAAAGTTGAGATCTTCATGTCTAACTTCAAGACTACAAAATTTGAACATGCAAGGTTTATAGGGTAGGTAAATAGGGTGTATATGCCTTCGCTCCTTAACATGAACATAATCAGATATCAATATGACATTAGGCACAAGAACTATCAAGATTTCTAAGTGAAGAATAATGTTCGAACTTCAACTCCCAATTTAACACAAGCATCCACTTAAGTGCCTCCAATAACCTCATATTCCATGTAAGCATAGGGTCAACCTTGAGTTGAAGTCTAATTTTGTATGTATACATGCACAGTTTATTTACACTTAGAACATATATGTAAATTTTCCTAAACTATTTTTAATTATGCACACATTACATTGCCTTACATAATCCAACTAATTTTGACATAAATGTAATTAGCTATAAGCATTCAAAACATACAATTTTAAGACTAAATTTAGAACCGAGGTTCTAACTATGACATGTAAACATGAGTTTACGTACACTTAGAGGATGAGGTGTCCTCTCCCCAAATATATAAATTTATGTAATTTTACATTCCAAAATGTAAGAATATTTTATCAATACAAGAAGAAATCAAATTTTTATTTTCATTCAATTGCATTGGTGTTCTCTCCTTCCATTCATGTGATACTTAGGTTTAGTTTTTATTTTTATAATAATATAGTAATTTGAAGTGTGCAAATATATGAATAAATTTTGATTATTTTATCAATATATATTAACTATAGATATGCAAACTCTATTGGAAGTTAGTATATCTTATTAAGAAATTATTTTAAACTATGTTAATATTCTTAGTGTGTATTAATGTTTTCTATTGGTATAGTTTTCTAAGCATGTGCAAAAACTACCTTAGATGCTTTCTTGGTCAAAGTTGTAACCTTGTAATTAAAGGTGTGCAATAACAACTCTAAAAGAAGAAACCTTTAGTTGAGACCATCAAATTTTATATAAAACTCCTACATAAACTTCATAACTGTGTTCACTTGTGAGTTTGCAATAGATGTAAGGAGTAAGCACTAGTTTTGAAAGCACTTGTCCACTAAGAAACCAACCAAGGAAGTGACCCTTTAAGATCATATAACTTTATTTTTATCTTTACCCTTCCCCTCTTTTGAAGTTTATCTTATTGATATATACCCACTCTATATTAGGTATCACCCATCCATCCCACTCACTTAGGTTTGATTTCTCCACTAGGATTCATTTCAATACAAGCAAACCTGGTTAACAACCTACATACTCTACTTGTTATTCTACCACAAATGTTTTTAACCCATACCTACAACTTATGCCTTATAATATATTTTACCTCTATTGAGATCCTAAAATGTTATAGGCTACCTCGTTTAAACTTTGGTTGGTGCACAAGACCCACATCAAAATTATCTTTTGCCAACTAATTATGTTACACTTAAGTTCACATTTTATTATGGAAAGGGTGATTTTGAATAACATCTCTAATATTTATATGTGGCATGCCTTGATTATTCCTCCAATGATAAATGGTTGACAAAATTACTTTTAATAATCCTAAAGGACTATGCTTTATAATGGTTCTATGATTTACCAATCCAATCAGTGACAACATTCAAACCTCTAGCAAATCAATTTAGAGCACCTTTCTCTATGAATGTCATTGAAAGTATGGTATTTGATCAAATTGAAAAGATCAAACAATGATTTCATGAACCTTTCAATGAATATGTTTTGAGATATAAAATAATGTTGACCAAAATGACAAATCCAATGGAAGATAAAGATCTTTAAGACATACTCAAACAAAGTTTACTTTCCCCATTACTTGAGTCCATTATTTTCAAGAATTTCAAATATTTTAACAACTTATGCCTTATTGTTCAATATCATGAAATGAAAGTTATTTCATTTGAAAAACCTAATTATGTATCAAACACACTAACTATATCTAATACCAACTTTCATATCAAATCAAGAATTAAGGTAAAACCTACATAACATAAAAAGGAAACAACCATAATGGTTAATGTAATGTCACAATAACTTAATGAAATCATCTTATCCAATGCACTTAAGAGTTAATTTACATGATTACCTGAGTGTCCAACTTATTTACTTAATAAGTCTATGGAGTGTCATCTCATATCTCTCCATCCTTCCATAGAGATTGATGAGTCAACCTTTACCAAAAGGATATGTTGATAATGCATATTATGACTATCACCAAGGCCCTTAGAATTCTAATATCTAATTTTATACCTTTAAGCATAAGATCCAAGACCTTATTGATGACCAAAATATTACCTTTGATGATCCTCCAAATGATTTAGGTTCGCAACTTGATGATCACAAGAATCAGAAGATATTTAACAATCCTTTGTAAGATCATTATAAGGAAGATCAAAAAGTGAAAATGGAATATAATTTACATCCTCTTCCTTAAAATTATGAACACCCTTTAGATGAGAATATTTTAACTTATACATGCATAATATATCATATGGTTCAAAGACATTCTATTACATTTGATGATAGTGAAATAGTGGATGATGACTCAGATATGTATTTATTACTTATTATAGTATACCTTTACCATTAGATTATATATAATGTGATTATTTATAATGGTTATAGTGAAAAAATATGTACCATTACATCACTTACACATTTTTAATATATACATGATTATTTATACCCTCTGACCAAAATATTCAAAGCATTCGATGGGACATCTCAACACGTTATTGGTGAGATTGATTGACCTTTATATGATGGGCCAACACATGTGGTTACTAAATTTTAAATTATACCATATAAATTAATATTTGATATGTTATTGGGATGATCTTGAATACATAAACTAAACACATTACCTTTCACACTGCATGGGTGTAATAAATACATTCATACCAATAGGTATTTAAATTTTCTAAAATTCAATATGAACATCCACTTGAACAAGAGAAGTTTATTCCAAGATAGCTAATTATTAAATCTAATAAGGTCAATCCTTTAAGAAAGGGTAATAAATAACCAAGGATATATAGTGGATTCGATCGAATCCTCATTTACTCTTACACAACATATTTAGTTATATAGAGAAACTAAACATGTTCCAATTACTAATATTCCAAATAAACCATAGAGAAATAAATGATGGGTTTTATGAACCCTTACTCCTAATATTTATTCATAACCTTAGAGTCCTACTATACATACACAAAGCCCCACATATTTTATAGATTTAAATATGACATCTATGCATGCTCATTGGTAATACCACTAATTTGATTTACCATATTATGATTTTGGAACTGCATATGAACATTCCTTCAAAGGGATCATAATCTATCCTATTCTTTTCAAACATTACAAAAATACAAAAAAAAATATATTCAATAAAATACAAAAATATTTAACCTTCCCATGTTTATTAGCTAATTAGAATATATGGTATTTATATTATTTTAATAGATAGTGTGTCAATAGAATGCAAAATTCTTAATATTTTCACTTAATTTTAAAACACAAGCAAAACAATAAAAATATGAAAACCTACACCTAAGACCTCATGATTAAAATAAATAACAAGGCAACAATGTTAAAGATGAAAACAAACATAATGAAAACTTTCATTAGAACTCATCTTTATTGGGTTTTATATTAGATGTAGCTTTAGATGGTCTTTATCAATTCAAATTTCATGAAGACATCTCCATAAAAGTTATGAACCATGTTAAAATGATCATAAGAAGAAGGTTGATGAGAAGTTAGCTCAATAAAATGCCAAGGTTTCGTTATAACTCTTGAACATGATGAATTAAAATGCAAAGAGGTCTATGTATAACAAATTCAAATTAGTGAGAATCCATAATCTTGAACTCAAGTTGAATGGTTGTAAATGAGTCTTCAAATGTGCACATCGATTAATACATGGATCACTAATGTGATCCCGTAATCTCAATCAAGATGAAGGATGGAGGATGATCTTTGAAAATATGAAATGAGAATTAATATAAGATCTTCATCTTTTTTCCAAGTTGAAGGGTGGAGAATCATTCCCAATAAAAACAAATTTATAACAAATGTGGTCCCTTCATCTTATTTCCAAGATGAAGGGTTGAGAATACTCCTAAAATATCTCACAAGTTTTATTGTGGGCCCTTCATCTTGTCTCCAAGATGAAGGGTTGAAAATAATATTGTATATTAATTCACTTTATAAAATTGATTATATCATAAAAGAATATTCTTAGAATTTTAAGCTCCTTTCTTTGCATGAAGATGCCCATCTGAAAGGAAAAAGAGGAATTAATTCAATGAAATGAAATTATAATTCTATTTGTAATAGAAATATAATTTAGAGGAATGATTAATTTAATTAATCAAAGATAAATTTAATTAATATAATGTAGGGAATTTAATTCGAATAATTTTTAATTAAATTAATCAAAGATGAATTTAATTAATTCATTGTAGAGAATTTAACTATAAGAATGATTTAGAGAAGGGGAATTAATTGTATTAATTTATTATAGAAGGATAAATTATTAAATTGACTATAATAGAGTAATTAAATAGATAATTTGACCAGAGTGGATAATTAAATAGATAAATTGATCAAATTGAACAACTGAATAGAGAAATTGATTAGATGATGATGATTGAATAGATATAATATGGAAAATTAGCTCACCTAGAGATGCCCCGAGGTGAATTCAAACACGTATATTATATGAATAGATAATTTTAAACCAAATTATGTGAAACTATGGGAAGTCATTCCATTTTGAAATTTGACATGGAAGAGATAAAATTGGAGTGTCTACATTTGCCCATATTTGAAAAGGCATTGTGAGATGTAGATGAATTAACAAATTTTAAAAGAATAAAACGCTGTAAAAATGATCATAGAATAAAATTGATAGATGTTAATTTTGATGAAACTTGTTAAAAATACTAAAAAATAGGTTCACATATACCCCAAAGTGATGTTTGGTAAGCCCTAGATTCCCCTCGAGGGAACATTTAGAAAAATATTTGATCGAATAAACCCTTGAAATGATGAAATAATAACGAGTTGTATCTAAGATTAGGAACATGTATGAACATACATCTAATATTATGATCATATATGAAAATGCATCTAAGATTAGGAACATGTATGTAAATGAATATAATATTAGTAAGAAATTGACAAGGGTGACTAGGAACTTATTGAACAAAATGAATAGATTGAATATATCAATAGAAACATATTGATAGATAGATAGAGATGTATGTGATTGATGGCATTAACATTGTAATAATTTTAAAATTTTATTTTTTATATTATACATGATAGTATGCATCATAATATATGAAGGATCATGATAACATTCATTTGTCAAAATGCATAACAATTTGAATTCAAAAATATAAATCTATACAAGTTAAAACAAGACATGGAAAATCAGTCTTTAAATGTACAACATAATATACTTAAATCAATTCTAATTTAGATACAATTTTTCATAATTCAAAATCATGATATAAATAACCAAGACTTAAGTAGAAAACATAATGTACTAAATTAAGGCACCTGAGTAACAAACAACATATTGATAAGAAAAAAAAATCAACACACAAGTGAAAGTAAGTAACTATTCAATTCAAAAATTAGTATGTGTGATAATAAATCATTACTCTTTGAGACCAAGGGTACAAAAAAATGATCATGACCAAGAGAGAGATATAATAATAAGGAAAAGGGTGGTTGAAATAACTCTAAATTCTCAAAACAAGTGGATGCTACCTACATAGTTCCATGGACATTGGGTCTAACATGAACTTCAAGACAAATGTAGTTCTCCCAAGGATTTGGGATTAAATAAAATTGATGATACGTTAAAAAAATAGATTATAGAAGGAAAAAAGGAATAGGAAATTGCAAAAGGGTGAGATCATATAAGGAATAGGCTTGCCAAAATGGTAAGAGGTATAGTAATAAAACACTAAGAATATGAGATAAGGGATGGTTGAGCTGACCTTAGAAAATTGAGTAATAGCTACATAAACCAATTGGACCTTAAGAAATTTATAGTTTGACCATAAATTGAGCACATAAAATGATAAATATGATCAAGGATGATAAATGAATAATTTAAAATAGAATGGTAATGCTCAAAAAATAGTGAGAGTGTGAAATTAACTTGAAAAATGGTGAGAGCATGGAATTGAAATTATAAAATGATGAGATCATGGAATTGAAATTTCAAAACAATGAGAGCATGGAAATTTATTCCCAATTTTTGAAATGTCATGCTCACAAGGAGATGAAAATCACCAATGAGGTATATTAGGATGGGTGACACCTAAATACAATCAACTGGAACCCAATTTGATAAATAAGATAGCCACTAATCAATTATGAGAAAATTAGAGATGGGTAAAAACTAGGATAACTTTAGGACATTGAGTCACGTCATTTTTTAGCGTTTTCAACATTAGAGAATATTTGGATGTGTTTGGATTTTTTGAATATGATATGAATAATAGTATTTTGACCATAGAATGATTAGATTGGATAATAATGGATAAGTGGATAAGGAATCTTCAAGGACCATGTCATGTGGGAACTTTATGGTCATAAAAGTGTCACTAAGAGGATATACCAAGAGATTTTTCAAAATAGGACCCAAAACAAATTCAACCTTCTTATTAAGACCAAGACGAAAATGAAAAGAGGACCAGGATTGGATGAATAGAAAGATGGTTCAAGATAAGGTAAAATGGACAATATGATATAAATGGAATGGATTTCAATGCATATAAGGATGCCCCCAAGTGTCAAGTTACTTGTAGACAACAAATTATTTACACATGATGCCATAAATCTAGTTTTCATTATGGTACTTTCCTAAAGTACCACAAGCATAATTTTCACTGTTGGACAAATTATTTATCTCTCTTTTGATTTAATTTTGATCTTTTTTAATTTTTTTTACTTTTATCATGTCAAATCAAGAAGTATTATGAGATGAATATTGTTGAATGTTTTATCTCTAACCCATACCGATTCTAAATAACTACTTTATGATAGTTTTGTTATTGATGTAGATTGTATCAAAGCTATTGTGATCTTCATTGTCCATTGATTATAATTCTTCCAAACTTATGAATAATGTGTATTCATAGTATCTTTGAAAAAGAGTGATGTTAGGGAGTGTACAGATGGATAGGCATTGGATACATGATATCATTGGATAATGGAATATAGGTATTGAATGAATAATAGATCATAATGAAATGTATAATAGTTGGGGGATAAATAAAAATTAGGACTTTCAGTCACACACAATGTTATTGATTTTGGGTTTGACTTTATTTTGGTTATGGCAAGACCAATATTGACTTCAATAATGTCTTCATCAAGTAATGAGAAACTAATTGTCTTAGCTATTGGTGCCTTGAATAGGTTTTCACCAATAAATTCTTCTTGATTGTTCTGACTCAGATTGTCCAATAATGTCTTCAATAATATTTCACCAAGGGATGTTGATAAATCATTTTGATTGTCCCTTAGCACCTTAAGTAAGGTTTCACTAAAGAATTGTGATTTTTTATCTTACTTATTATCTAGCACCTTAAATAAGGTTTCACTATAAGATGTTGAGTTTAGACTTTGGTTATCCCCTAGTGCCTCAAACAAGGTTTTACTAAGATAGTCTTCTTCTATCTAAATATTGTATTAGATCACTAGAGATTCTGGCATTGAAATGTCCCCATGAAATAAGTTCAACAATGTGATATTTCATTGGTCTAATTAATATTTTTGGGAGGTGGAATATCAATATATTGGCTAGGATTCTTAATGTTAAAGTCATGTTTAGTGTCAATGGAATGGGAAAAGGTATCACAAATCTTGTAGAGACTACTATAACTTATGTCAATATCAAAGGAAGCATCTTTGAAAAATGTGGAAGGATCACAAATATATTCAATATGATCTGCAATAAGTGTGTAAATGTAATAATGTCTAATAAGGTATGTTGATTCTAACCCAAGTGGGTTTGATATAAGTGTATAACTAATGTTGTGATATCCACTAATATATTCTTATTCTGAAGCTAATTCTGACTAAAGAGGATTTGAACCTGATGTTGAGACTGACATTGATTCTACTTCTGATGCTAAATCTAATAGTGGTTCTAGAATGAAACACAATTTTTATATTGGTTCTAAAATAGAACCTGGTTCTAATGTAGATGTTGATTTTAATTTTGCTTTTGATGTGGGCTCTAAAATTGAACCTGATTTTGATAAGAAATTTGATCTTGCTTTGGATTCATCTACAAAGAGGGCTTATTGAATTACATTGTCCATAAGTACCCTTTTCACTATGTGATTAGAAATAAAGGTTTTGGAATGAAAGATTTTTTAGAAATGAGGGACTTTAGAGGATAGGATAAAAATAAACTATGGATTAGTAATGGGTTCTCTGAAAGCAAGATCATTGAAGAGGGGTTTTTCAAAGATAGGTGAATAGTTATAGAGGGGCTCTTCAAAGAAAGGCTTGTCAAAGATAGGAGGATGATTAAATGATGACTCATAAAATATGGGTGATTCAATGATAACATAAAAAATGGGTGATTTTTCTTGATTTTGAATTGAAAGTTAATTAGTTTGATTATGATTGGGAAAGTGATATTTACATCTTCCTAACAAGTGATTCTTAGACATGGATGAAATTAGATCTTCAGTAACTGATGGCTCTTGTAGTGGTAATGACAAGACATGATTGGATTGATCAATTTTTTGTGGTTCCAATACCAAAATATGTACTAGAGATTTGGACCAAGTGTCAAATACATAGGCAAAATTTAACAATCTTTGGCCAAACTATTGGACTATCATAACTTAATTTAGAAATAGGCCTAGACTTAGTGGTTGAAGTGTTTGTTGTGTGTCAATCATGTTATCTCAACAATTAATTAAATCTTGGACAAAAATATTGAACCCACCATATCAGTTAAGTGAATGGCCTTGAATATTTTAATACTCACAATATTCTTCTATTCAATACCACTTAGGATTTGACTCATTTTCACCAAAAGGCTTGATATGTGGATACACAATCATGTTGGCTATGACCAATTGGTAAAATATGTCTTCTTAGGTTTTATTAAATGGATTTAACATTTGATGTGGTTTTTGGGTCTCAATAATGATATCTCCATGGTCAATCAAACCTTGGGCATAAATCCTAAACTTGCTACATTAGTTAATTGAATGGCTTTAAATCCTATGATACCCACAATATTCTTCTTTTTGGTACCACTTAGGCTTTAGCTCATTTTCACCAAAAGACTTAGTATGTGGATACATAATCATGTTGGCTATGACCAATTGGTAAAATATGGATTCCAAAGATTTATTAAATGAATTTAGATTTTGACATGAATGTTGTAATTTAGAAATCAAATGGGTGTGGGATAAAGGTACTAAAATGGGTTCCCTTCTGCTAGTATGACCATATCATTCATAAGCTCTATGAAAATTTACAATGGACACCATTGAAAAAATTAAAAAAAGTGATAAAACATTGATTGAAGGATGTCCCCAAGTAAGGATTCATGCAAGGGGAAATATTATATTAGAATTGGATTAAAACTAGAGAAAAGATGGATGTCATGACTTTGTCATTCCCAATAGATAGGTGTAGGAGATTGAATATAAAGATAAGGATATGAATTAGAATATATATGGAAACATGATTTGAAAAAGAAAATTAAAAATTTGACTCAAATAGAGTTAACTTCAAAATAACTTGACTTTGAATAGTTGATTTTGAATAGAGATAACTAGATTAGACTTGAAATTGGAATAGACCTAGATAAAAAAATATGAATACATATTGTAAATGACCATATAAAACCTTGGATTTGAATAGAGTTTACTTGAATACAAGGGAATAATATGGAATCTCAATTAGAAATGATCTTGTTGGCCAATTTTGGCCCACATACCAAATTTTTGCCCAGATGGACAAGTTAAGCAAAGTTTCAGAGCTTTGAAGGTCAAATAGTAGTTTTGTGTACAAGTTCAGAAGGGCTTACAAACCTTGGAAAATCTAAGTGCAAAACCTTTTGGGCTAAGTCTTTACTTGGCATTTCTTTCATCCTTTTTCATTGCTAATATAAAATCTTTGAGACCTTTTTGGGCTAAGTGTTGAATATTATTTCAAAAAAAGTGTATGAGACAAAGTTTACAAAGGCATGATTTCTTTCAGACAAAATTTTTAAAGTAAAAGGTGAAGACAATTTTCTCTTGGGGAAATTGTTCTGCAACAATTTCCTTGAAGACCTATTTTTTTAGAGAAATTATCTGCATCAAAAAAGATTAAGTGTAAATTTTCTCTGACTTTTTTTTTGAAAAAAATCTTGAGGGTCATTTCTTTCAAGAAAAGTGTCTCAAACACTTTTTACAAAGGGTCTTTCTATAGGAAAATGATCTGAAGCAAAAATCCTAAATGACATGTTTTCAAGCAAAGTGTCCCAAACACTTTTTTTGAAGGGTACTTTTCTTTGCCAAGTGGTTCAAAGTAAAAGTCCAAAGGGTCATTTCCTTAGCAAAGTGTCCCCATAGTAAAAATATTGAAGGGTAATTTATATGGAAAATAGATAAATTCAAAAGTGTCTAAGGACACTTTCAAAAAATTACAAGGGTAGTTTTAGAAATCCTAAAGGGTAATCTTGAGGGGTAAAGAGCCACTTCAAAAAGGTCGAAAGGCAATTCTAAGGGCACATTTTTTTTGAGAAGATTATTTTTGAATTTTAATTAAGGCATGAATTTTTTCAAGGAAATTATTCCACAAAAATTTCCCCAAAGACTAATTTCTTTCAGATAAATTATCCAAGACAAAGCCCATAGATGAATTATTCTAGACAAATTACTTCAACAAAGTTGATCCAACAGATTGGTGATAGTTTTGCAAATGTCAAATTCGAGCACAACAAATAGCCATTTTATTTAAAATACCATTGGAGCTTAAAATTAATGTTTTTATGCACATAATTTGATGAGGTCATGAACATATTTGATGGCTTTGTAGATGTAAAATTTAAGCCATAGTAAAAATAAATCCTTTGAGTTTAAATTTAATGATTGCATGAATGTCATTTATGGTCTTGCAAACATCAAATTTAAGATCATGAAGTAGCCATTAGAGTTTAATAGTGGGTATAATAAAATCAATGGTTGGAGTTTGATCGAACATCCAAGATCAACAGTATGCAAGTAAGTCAAAATTTCAAGGGGCTTAAAGGCCACCATGTGGCATAAGTGTAGGAGCAGATAGATTGGTGAGAAAATATAAGGATCAAATGCATAGGTGCCAAGTATTAATAGCATGTTAGCTTAGGCATAAGATCTAATGGCATGTATTCAACCTATTAGAAGAGATTTGATAGTGTGATTAAAGGTTAAAGGGTTAACAATTCGCGTCATTTTTGATAGCCAATAGCCAAAAGGATCAAGTTAAGACATTTTCAACTAAGGATGATAAAGTATTTTGACTCAGACATAAGCAAAGTAATAGACCCAAAATGGTGAAAAATACAAGAAGCTAAGCTCAAGCTTGACTTGAATTAAACCAGGATAAGAAACAAGGACCAAGCTTTGCCAAAAAATCCCCATAGAGGTAAAATAGGTCTTTTAGATCTAATAGGCTAAAACGGTGCTAGCTTATTGTGAAAAGGACCAGGCATCAAATAGAGTGCCATCTATATAGACTATAGGAAAACCAATAATCTTAGATTGATTTTCCTCTATAATATACCTAGGTTCAATTTTCAAAGCAAGGAATAGCTATGTGAAATCAATGAAGGAATGTCTTGAGTCATGCTACTGACAGATAGTCACCCAAAAGTAAAAATAACCAAAGCTTAGTCAGGTTATAGATATGAGGATTTTTTCCCTATACATAAGCAATCAATTAGAAGATGGTGTGAAGATCAATGATAGATATCTAGTGGCTAAAAAATTAGTAGATTATTAATTATTTTCAAAACATGTTCCCTCTTCTCTCTTCTCCTCTTCTCTGATATTATCCCATTCTCTTCTCCTTTGTAAAGGTTCTCAAATTTTAGAATTTTTATCTTTTTGGGAGTTGGGTAACTCTTTGGGATACTATAAAGTATGCTCAGCTTAATTAGGCTTGACCTTGTCAAGCATTTGTAAGAACTAACTCTTGGTATAATATAAGACTTTATTTACTTATCTCCTACCTTAGATTTGGTTTGGTGAGTTGTGCATGATGGCATTGTGTGAATGAGAATATTCCTCATCCATTATCCTCCTTTTAGACCTTGTTTAGGGAGTTTTCAATGTTTTTTGTAGGTCTAAATTAGTGATCTACTCTAAACCTCTTCTTTGAAATACTTATGAAAATTAGCTTGATTTTGAGGTTGTGTGAGCTAGTATTGTCTTTATTAGATGTAGTGTGGGTTCAATATTATGGGATTTTACCTTTTAAATTTGGTGCATCACTTGGTTAACTTTCTTGTAATCTGTTATTCTCTTTCTAACCCTTTTCCCTGTGAAGCATTAACATAACATTAGTTTAGGTGGAAATCAAAGAGGAAGTTGACCTACTCTAGAGGTTTAGCCCCAACATAGGTTACTCATATCCTAGGGTTATCCCAATATTATAGCTTAGTTAGAGAGATCCTGAATAACCTTCTCCAAGGGTGTAAATTAAGCCTATAACAAATCTTAGAATAAGAACTTAAGAACAAGACTAGAATAGGTTCATACTCACATGGATAGAGTAATAATATGATTTCAAATATGAGAGGTGTGGTTTGAGACACAATTTGGACATAAGTGGTAGAAAGACTGATTTGGACTTGGAACATGAATAAAGTAATAGTACACTTTCACACAAATGAGGTATGAAATGTGCAATCTTTAAACAGGTTGGACTAAGAACACATAAATAGTAATGCCTTTGTGTGTAGGTGTATATAAATTATGATAAAGTTTTGACACCATAATAAATTAATCAAATACTCAATATAGAAACCCTATTTTAGTGAATAACATAGAATTAATCCATATTCATTGAGTGTTTTGAAATACTTGCCTTGAGAGAGGATAAAATTTAAGATTTATTAAATAAATTATTACAATTATTGGTAGGGTGGGTTGTTAAGACCCCCTTTTTTCAAAAGGTTTTTATGTAAAATATATCTTCAAGAGATGTTAAACTTTTAACCCATAAATCAATGAATGTTTTGTAGACAAAAAGTCTTAAGCTAATGTTTTTAAGGGATTTATAGATGGCTTGATATACCTTACAATATGTGGGCACTTTAAAATAATCTATCAATTTGATTTGAATATGACTAACTTTTTACAAGATGGTCTTATCCCTTTCATAACCACTTCATCTATTAAATTGCTTAGTGAAGTACAATGTTTATAATGTGCATGCTTCGATGATTTATTTAACTTGTTAGGTTAACCGCTCAAGCACTATTCAATCATAGGGGGGTTGGTATGATGTTGGGAGATGAAACCCTAGGTTAATGTACCCATATAAAATGTGTGAGGAGGAAATGAACTCCTTATACTAATCTAAAAATAAAAGGAAGGTATTGTCATCCTGATTCATGTAACTCTCACTAAGGAAGAGTGAAGAGCATAATAGGAAAATCTTCAAGTTTTAAAACAAATAAAATATTTGTGTTTCTAAGTCATCTAAAAGGGAAAGCATACACTCAAAATATCCCCACTTCACACTCAAGAAGAAAATAATAATAATTGCATGAAATGAAAAATCTTTAACAAATAAGCAAGTTTTCTTAGAACCCAAAATGAAATGTGACTTGATTTTTAAGCACCAAAATGAGATGTGAATATAAAATGTGATTTTTTTGAATAAATCATCCCACATTTTTTGAACCTACAATAAAAAAAGTTTTTACTTGGTGGGTATTTGGCATGCGTAAATATTGAAAAAAAATGTCAAAAGTATCAATCAATAGTTTAATGATAACTTAAAAACTATAAATAATTTTTTCATGAAATTTTTAGAGATATTTTAGTAATTTGACCATAACTCAAAATATACATCAGTTTTCAACAAAATTTTGAAAAGTTTTTGATATGACAAATTTACACATCCTTACATAGATTCAAATTAATTATGATCATTTTACTAGCCATTTTAACCAAAAAAACAAAATCGTAAATAAAAAGTGTTAGTAATTTGAACATAACTCATAAAAAATACATTAGTTTTAAACAAAAATTTGAAAGATTTTAGATATGATAAATACGTAGAACCATACAAAAAATTAAATTAAAAAATATAATAAATCAAAATTTATGAACATTTTACCATTTTTTTATTATCAAAAATTAGATTTTCTTCAAAGGAAGATTGTTAAAGAGGCTAAAAAAAAAGGTGTGGTTGATAGTCCTACTAGGCATGTCATATGTGTTGATACAATGCAAAATTATCAATCTTTTCACTAATTTTTAAAACACAATCAAATAAATCACAAATATGAAAACTTGCACCTAATATCTCTTGAGCAAAACAAAGAATAAGACAATAATGCTAAAGATTCAAACAAACATAATGAAAACCTTCATCAAAACTCATCTTTGTTAGGATTTGAATCAGATGTAAATTTATATTATATTTATAAATACCAATTGTGTGAGTAAATATCCATAAAATATATGGATCAAGTTGAATTGATCATGAGAATAAGGTTGATGAATAAGTTAGCTCAATAAAATGACAGGGCTTTACTATAACCATTGAACTTGATGAATTACAATGCAAAGAGGTCTATTTATAACAAATTCAAATAAGTGAGGACCCTTAATCTAGAAATCAAGATGAATATTTGTAAATGAGTCCTCAAATGTGCACATGGATTAGCACATGGATCATTAATGTGAGCCCTTCATCTCAATCAAGATGAAGGGTGGAGGATGATATTTGAAAAAATCAATTGAGAATTAATAAATCCCTTCATCTTGTTTAAAAAATGAAGGGTGGGGGATTATTATCATAATATCTTTGTGAGATTCATTGGGGCCCTTCATCTTATTTCCAAGATGAAGTGTGGAGAATCATTCCAAAAAATGTCACATGGATAAATAATATGGGTCCTTCATCTTGTTTTCAATATTAAGGATTATGAATACTCCTAAACTATCTCATAAGATTTATTGTGGGCCCTTTATATTATCTCCAAGATGAAAGGTGGAGAATAATCTTATATATTAATTCAATTTATCAAATTAATTAGCACATACAATAATATTTCAAAGAATCTCAAGATCCTTTCTTTGCATGCAAATGCCCACTTGAAGGGAAAAAGAGGAATTAAATAAATGAAATGAAATTATAATTATATTTTCATTATAATTCTATTTTCAATAGAAATATAATTTAGAAGAATGATTAATTTAATTAATCAAAGATAAATTTAATTAATATAATGTGGGGAATTTAATTAGATGAATGTTTAATTAAATTAATCAAATATCAATTTAATTAATTAAATGAAGAGAATTTAATTATAAGATGAGAAGGGGAATTGATTGTATTAATTGATTAGTGAAAGTGAAATTATTGAATTGACTAGAACAAAGTAATTAAACGAAGAATTTGACTATATTAGATAATTGAATAGAGTGGATAATTAAACAGTGAAATTGATCATAGAATGATGATTGCTCATATCTAATATGATAAATTGACTCACCTAGAGATGCCCTGAGGTGAATTAAAATACATATATTAGATGAATATATGATTTTGGACTAAATTGTGTGAAATTTTAAGAATTCATTCTATTTTGCAATTTAACATAGAAGAGATAAAATTGGAATGTTTATAGATAGCATATAATTTAATTGATATGCACAATGTTTCACACATCTTTAAGTGTGATATAGGCATACCCAGATACATGGTATATTTACTTACAAACATTGGACCTCTCTTCTAGTCATATCATATAGTATGTTAGGGCACCTACTTTATTTGATAATGATTGATACATGTTACATATTCTTTATGATCATTTCTACATTATCATGTTTGGGTTCATATACTAATGCTTACACATATCTATACCCATGCTCGTATCTTTCATAGTGTAATTGTTATGTTATGTTACATAGCATTTATTACTAACATATATATGTAGGGACTAGTATGGTATGATTATTTTAGTTTCTTATACTTCATCTATTCATTTTTTTCCTTGCTTGAGTGTATTTCATTGATTTTTATTGTCTTTATTGTGGAACATTTGAATATATTCCTTGCTTATTTTCTCATATACCATTCTATGTTGATTGGACATTTGAATATGTCATTTTATGTTGGTTGAGAATTTAAATATGTCATTCATTTCAATTATATGGAATGAAAACATGCCCCTTATATGAGGTCTCATTGGACTATTCTTTTGCATTACATTGAGTGTTCTTGTGTGTGTGATTGATTGTTTATTGAGCTTGTATTATTACTCTATAGATGATGCCATGATCCACATCATACATCTTAGGTCTTGATGTGATCATATACTATGATCTTCACTGATATAAATGCTTAGACACATTACTCCTATATGTTACATGATTAGTACATAGATTACATAGTTACCTTATCCTTTTGAGGTAAGGTACCTACCATATTCTATCTCCCTCACCTAAAAAACGGGGGAATATTAGTGGGGCATGTCATAGAAGTGTGATATATTATTTTTTTCACAATATTCATATTTAAATGGGGGCATTTCATAAATACATGACCTCCACACTTGTATAATCTCCAATTTAGTTTCATGATTCATATATACACTTGGGTCAGAATCATATACATTATACTAATTTTGCATAGATCTAAAAAATATTTTTTTAGATTTATGACAATATAATCCAACTAAGACATATTATATGTGCATATGCCATGCTATTGAACTAAAAATTTATAAATTTACCAACTATATTATTCACTAAAATGCACCAATTACACTAGGATATACTATTATCAAGCTTTTTTTGTTGCATTAGTTGGTTCATTTTATAAGTTGAAGTGATTAAATAATTCAATCTCATCATATTTATAGGTTGGAGTGATTAAATCATATAATATCACTATATTTATAGGATTAGTTGATTAAATCACTCACCATCACTATATTATATATTCACACTTGAGTTGTGTGATTAAGATATAATGATCTCAATGGTCATGTCACAACTCATCCTTGCACCAAATTGAGAGAATAATACCTTCCTATATACATCTTCAAATTCTCAAAAGTTTAGGTTTGAACCATTTTTAACTCTAATTATTCATAATTAAGTATCTTTACCAAGTAAAATTATCAAGAGGCAACATATTTGCATTGACACATATGTGTAATTTTTTGCTCTCTTTATTTTCAATCATTTCAAATATTTAAATTTTTATATATATGCATTTATTTATATTGTAACATGATCTTGGTTAAAATTAATACACTATAAAATAATTCAAAGTGGTATCAATCAAGGGAAAGGTGTGTTGTACACACCCAGGGATGCATTTATTTCTTTTAAACTAGTCATTTCATCCTTATGCATAACTATATTAAATGGTGAAAATGTAGATACTAAAACTAAATATTTATATCTTAGTCTTATACATTTGACAAATATCAGTTAGATATCTACCCTATAGTTTTATACCTCTTTACTATAGAAATGCTTGAATTCACCATCTCATTATGCCTAAATGCTTATCACTTAGTAACCCATATCATTTTGATGACCGAGGTATTCTACATTTCACATAAAGCTTTAAACCTAATAAACATCTTTCATTGTTAGTTATAGATTTGTACCTATTTTATAACCTTATAAACACTACCATCCATAAAGGTACATTACCATTTATAGTATCATGTAGAACCTTAATTAGTTTCTAGTTGCCAAAATTCATCTAAATTACAAATGTTTCAAAACCTACAAGTCAACCTAGTTTTTTTATTTAACCCTGTCATGAGATATTTTCAAAAGGTTTGGTATAAATATAAGTCTAAGCCTTCTCATTTTTCATCTATAAAAATACTAATATAATACCTACCAAAGTTCATTCAATCAATTTCACATCAGTTATTCTACCCTATTCTTCCATATATATTTAAAAGTCATAGGATCAGTCATACAAAAAATTTAAAGCATTAAAAGAGTAGCCCATGAGTGATATTTTATAAGTTTCAAGTTATATCATTGCATTCATATTCATATATCATGTTTCACCGTTATGCACACACATTCCCACACATAGGGGAGAACTACATAAGTCTAAGGCCCTCTTTGGAGTATCAGCTATGTAGGTAACACTCGGTGATAGAGGATTCATTGAGATCAACTCGACACTATGAGCCCACTAACCCAGTTTTAGAAAAAATCATTCTAAGGGTGAAGAAGGGTGAAGATATAAGGTTTGATCAATTAGAAAATAGTAATATTCATTTATCTAAGTTTGTAATTAATTGGTTTTCTATAGATTAGTTTTTAATCCTTATGCTTTAATTATTTATATATCCTTAACCCTATCCAAATACATCAAATTTAGGGTTAAACAGCTTGAAATTACATGATAAGAGATAGTAGATTGGGAATATTTAGATTCATCCTCTATTTATTCAACACCCTCACTTAAGGTGTCATAATATCCATCGTATTCATTGGATCCTTCAATGTAGAACAACCTCTTCTTAGCACATTTATGTCCTTTACTTAAATTTATATTACACCTAAAACATAACCATTTTGTGCACTTTTCTTAAATCTACCAAGGGGTAAATCTAGTAAGATGAGAAAAATATTATGCTGGGGAATTATGTTCTCATCCATCAATGAAATACCTTCATTTGAATATATCTCTTTAATCTTCCATACATGTCAAGACTATGGATTTAACTACTAAAATTGGATTAAACATGTAAACATTAATTTGGATGTTATACGTGAGCCCACCTAAGATTAGGTCGTTCATGTTATCCTCATTGATGGAAACCATTTCTAAGGATAGGTTCTATAATTGTTGAATATAATCCTTGATAGGCCTTTTTTTGTAACTTTGCTAACTAACTTAAGTAGTTTTCAATGATGCTATTGTGATAGTGCATATGTATCTCATTAATAACCACTTACCAAGTAACATGAAGGCCTTTATTTTTTATTTTGAGAGCATAACCACTTATACCAAATGAATTGTTTAAGTTATAGATATAGAGATTCCATGGCCACCTATTGTGCACATGGTGTTTGATTTATATCAAATAAATTTTCCCTTTGATTGATCCAAGTGATTGGATCCTTACCATCAAACTTGTACACTTTCACTTTTGGTAGCATGTTATTTGATATGGTGTTTGAATTTTGATTGTTTTAGTTGGAAGAACCTGAATGTAATGGTGGAGGATTATTTGGTTATGTAATATGAGTCAAAAGTGTGGTATGTCCCATTGATATCTTATAAATAATACTTCACAATATCCATGTCCCCATTTACCACATTAAGATCATCTTTCTTCACCATGCTTTGCATATCTGACTGAAGTTGGTTAATCAACCCAAAAACCCCAAACTTCAATTTTTCCAAATCCATGTCCTCCTTGTCAGTCATTTTTCCTTGAGTGTTTTGCCCTTTCAAATGGTCATGAGTGTTTGGACCAACTGTGCATGAACCTAATGTTTAGGGTTTTAGGCCCAAAAAAGAGTACCATAAGATTATACTATTATGATCGTCTCACCAAGATGAATCTAATGACTTCTTATTTTTAAAAGGGTGTGAAAAAAAACCTCAAATCATATTACAGTGATGAAAAAAATCTTCCTAAATCACAAGCTATGTGTTTAATCCTTCAGTTCTTAGGACAACATCTATATCATATCCAAAAAATTACACCATAGAAACTTTACCAAATTGAAGCTCTAATACCACTTGTAATTAAATTACTTAGATGGTTCACACCAATGGAATAATATGCCAAAGAAATATGAGTAGAATAAATATACCCACAAAAATAATTGATGAAAGAAAAGAATACTTTATAAAAATGATTGAGCCACTTCAATGGGAAAACCTCCACAACAATGAAATAATATCATGATTCATAATATGATATCCAAATACTAACCACTACCTCCTATATATATAATTTATTTAAGCCATGGTTATTCTTTATATGACCCTACTAAAAATATAAAAACATACAAAATGTTACAAGATAATATGAATGGTTATGCAAGCCATAATTTAGCCACACATATACATAGACACGCTATAGATTAAGGGTGTAGCATGGCATAACTGATGTAAGTAGATCAATGTGATAAATAGAAAAAAAGTAAATATCCACCATATAAATTTTTTGTATAAATATTCCCCAAGGTAGGGTATGCCACCAATGTGATAATTCCCTCCAGAATGAGGGAAAAAGAATAGTCATGTTGCATTTTAAATTGTATCGTCATGTGTAGTATGTATATCCAATTATCACCCATTCAAATTTATACCATGAGAATCACATGTAAAACATGAATTAAAAAATATATAGAATGGCTATATATGTATCCAAAAAAAAATCAATATTTTTTATTTTTATATTTTACAAAAATAATGTTTTATAATTTTTGTAGAAGAATGTAGAAGATGAAAATAAGAAGGCTTATGGGAACATGCTAGAAACAACAAGGCTAAAATAATTAAAAATAAAATCCAAGTGAGTAATCAAAATAAAAATTAAATAGGTAGGCCTAGGGGCGAAAATAAGAGAAAGATGAGGAGGATTCCACATAACCTATAATTGTCCTTAGATTTTAATGTATGCTAGGATGGAAGGTATCATTATATATTCTTTTATCATTTATAATTCAATGCAAGTTCTTGGAATGGGATCAAAACTTAATCTTAGGATTAAATATTAGGATGTATATTATTATATATCATAGACCTTAAAGGTGCACCTATATGAATCAAAGCTCTAGTATCTCTTACACTAGATGGTGGTTTCTTAGAATAAAATACATAGGAACCACATAAGAAGTGCTATAATAGTAATATGTATCACATGAGGGTGGATGAGTCATTCATTTTTGGGTTTAAGAGATGGTTCACATGTGATATATGAGGTTTAATAGGTCACTTATAATTTTTATATCCATCAAAAAATAGTTTACATTTTTGTATTTTATTAAAAAAATTGTTTCATAATTTTTTTAAAGAAGATATAAGATGAAAAAAAAATCCTATGGGCACACATTATAAAAATGAGTAAGTATCATAAAATAAAACATATAATCTAAGAGTTGCAATCATAATTCCTATGGGCACACATTATAAAGATGAAATAATTTTTTTAAAGAAGATATAAGATGAAAAAAATAATTCCTATGGGCACACATTATAAAAATGAGTATCTTAAAATAAAACATATAATCTAAGAGTTGCAATCATAATAAATATTTAATAGGCATGCCTAGGGGCATAAATAGGAAGAAGAAGATGAGGAGGATTCCAACCAACCTACAACTTTCCTCATATCTCAATGTATGTTATGATAGAAGGTCTCAATATATATGTCATCATAATCAAGAATCCAACACAAGTGATTAGAATGGGAACAACAATCAATCTTAGGATGTAGATGGTTATGTGTCATAGATTTTTAAGGTACAACCATAGGAATCAAAAATATTCCACTAGATGATGGTGTCATAAAATAAAATATAATAGTAACCATATATAATAGTGTTATAAGAGTATAAAAGATCACACAAGGGTGGATGCATTTCTCATTTTAATTTATAATACGTGGTTTCACATGTGATCTAAAATATTGGATAGGTCATTCATAATTTTTGTATAAAATGGTATGTACCTCATTATTATGAAAAAACTTAAGACAATGGTGAAGTGTATAAGGTATCACTCTCCATTAGGGGAAATTTTAATTATAAAAGTCCTCAAAAAAAAAATCCTTAAAATATAAAATGACATATGAATAAAATGTAAATAACTTAAAATATGACATCATACCTTAGGGTGGCATCTCCTAAAATAAAAATATAATAATTTTTATTTATTATATAAACTTCATTATATAAACAAACTAACTCACTTTGGTTAAGATAACCCTAATTATTTTATCCCATCCCTTATTTTAATGGAAATTAAATATATTTTTTGTTTTTTCATATTTAATGAAAATATAAGGTGACAACTTTTTCTTTTTCACTCTTTTCACATAGAAAATTATATTGTGTACATTTGTTTTTGGATTAGGTAAAAAAGTGGGTTTTGGTAGGATCCCAAAACCTTACATAGCCAAAATATTAAACATTAAAACACTAAATAGTTTGTAGTAAGAAAAAAGCCTTCAAATAGAAGCCCAATAAAAATTAAACAGTGATCAAATCTTTAGCCAAAACCCAAAGAAATTTCAACAAGATTAATAGCTATATAAAAATAAAAACCTAAACATAGAAAACTAACTAGTCTAAAGAGTCCTCCAGTTATTCATGTTTTTAAAGGATCTTATTCTAGGTTTGAGTGTTGGCTAGGAGATGTTCCCATCTTTGGTGTTCATTTTTTCCACAAAAATCTTCAGGTTGCCCATTGTCTTTTTTCATGGGTCTTCATTATTATCCTCCTCTTCCCTCCTCTTTTCCTTTTTATGTTCATCCTTTTTATTTACCTATTGTTTATTTTTACCCTTATTTTTCATTTATTCAATTAGATCATTGTCTTTATTCTCATTATTGATGTCTGCTTTATCCTATTTAATTCTCTTTTCAAGAAAAGGGTTTAGGATGTTCATGGGATTCCTCTTAACATCCCTTTTTTTACCTTATCCAAAAAAATGAATTTATTTTATTTCTTCCCTAATGGCCTTGGCTTCCTTTTTGAAATATTTCAACATATACAAATGATTATTAATACTTTCCTCCATATTTTTTAGCTTGAAAATCAATGGACCCATCTTACTAGTGGAAATAGTGGCATGGGTCTCCCTTTCAATCTTTTTTAAAACTTCCTTCCCTTCAGGGTAGTTTTGGCCACAAATTTCCCTTAAATACCATGGACTTAACCTTTCCCATACCCCATTAAAGTTTCCTAAGACTAAAATTATCTTACTTGAGTTTCAAGAGGGTTTCTACTTCTAATTCATCACTCGCAAGGTTCCTAATCTCCTCCACCTCCTTAGGCTAAAAATTTTCCTTATATTATGAGACCTTACCTTTACCTTTTTTGATATTATTAAATTCTTGGGTAAAACTCTCCTCAAACCCTCTAGAAGATTCAATATAATTGTCCTCACTCTTATATTGTGAGTCCAAATCTCATATTCTTCTTCACTGACCTCTAAAGACTGAATGTCCTAATCCTCAAAGCTAGAGGCCCTAATTAGTCTATCCATACTAGTTTGACCCATTTTTAAGAGGAGGATATTGAAGGATTGGTGAAAATGGTGTCATAACTATTTATTTGGTATGCAATAAGAGAATTTTTCAAGAATCTAAGAAAATAATAGGGGAATCTAACTAGTATCTAATGCTTAAAATGATTTAATAGAAGAAAATGGTGTGAATACAATAATCTATGCTTACCTTCAAGATTTAGGTACTTTTTGATTTGAAGGTACACCTATGACCAAGGATATGGCAAGTACATACATAGAAATACCTATTTGGTTTTGAAATTTTTCGTTATAATTGAATAAAATATTGATGAGCTCATTCTTTATGTGTTTGTCTTTGAAAACTTGCATCCCCTCTCAAGACAAACCCATCACCTCCACAATGAATTCTTTAGTGATGGTCATAGTAATGTTTTTAATATTAATAGTCCTACCATCCCATGCCAAGGTGAAATATTTGGAAAGCCTAGGATAAAAGCCCATACTATGCTCCATAAAGGGTGTCAAGCCACCTCTTTTCAAAATTCTCCAAATAGATAATTTTTATTTTATATCCACAATGGAGATAGGCTCATTGTGATATTTATCACCCCATTTGGTTGGCAGCAGTCTTGTTGGCATTTCACTACACCTTATTACTACTAAAATTATTAGATTAGAAATCAATACCTTCAAGAATCCACTTGAATTATTGAGTGAGAAAAATGATAAAATGATCTTCATGGATTGGATCCCAACCTCCTCAATATTCAACCCTATATCCCATGTCACATTATGATTAAAGGTGACATGATTGCTCATGGTGAATGCATTCAAAACATTAATAATAGTATTTCCCTTCATATTTTTCATATTAAATCTCCCTCTATTATAATTCCTTTCCCTCATTATTTTTTAAATAAAATATGAAGGCATGTCCTCCAACTTCATCCAAGTTTTGAAATTTTGACCACATACCCTAATGTTGGCCATACACTCCACACAATTATTCCCTTCCCTATAGACACAATTGATGTTAGCTTTAAAGAACTCATAAAATATTTTCTTTGCATCATTAATCTTATGTAGGACTATTCAATATGGATTAGACCTTTATTTAATGTAATTTATGATGTTCATAGAATCACCTTCGATAATAAGTTTATTGATTTTTAGTTATGTGGCCATTCAGACTCCATATATCATTACCCTAGCTTCCACAAAGTACTCCTTACTATCTATGATGACACCAACCCATAATTTTAACCCTAATTTACCTTTTTCTACCCCATAAAAGTTGAATTTGAACCAATTGGTTATCATTTTACTCCAATTAACTTAACTTATATACATTTTCTTAGTAAGGCTTTTTATGACCTTTGGAATCTCAACATCCCAATTCCTAAGAATACTCATAGCATCCCCTATTAGGATAGATTTATCTTTGTTATTGATATATAAAATAATTAAATACACCTATTTTTCCTTGGAATATTTGAGGATCCTCAACCTAATTAAAACAAGACTATTTTTTCCTATTCTAAAAAATTCTTGCATTTATCTCCTTACATAAACCCTAAAAAATGAGGTAGGGTCATATGCTAAAGGATATTTAACTTTGGTTATCTCTAAGGAGGTATCCATTATGAAATTAGGTCTAATAAATATTTGGTCCTTACCTAATAAAAATTAATCATCTAAAGGAATAAATCTAGGATTTTTAATGCAAAGGGACAATCAAGGAAAATATGTTTGATCAATTCCTCCTCTCTTTCACAAAGCTAACATCTGTTGAGGATGGATAGCCCTCTCTTCATGAGGTTGCCTATAGTTAATATTATGATTTGGGCCATTATAAATTATAAAATATTTACCATTTGGGTTAAATCATTTGCCCATAGTTCATTACACTTGAATCATTCTTCCCATAAGTTCATATTTAGGAAATAACTAGACTTGATTGTATATTCCCCCACATTTTCTAGGTTCTAAATAGAAAAAACCTCTTTTGGGTTTAGGATTATTTGAACCTCCTTTAAATTTTGGTTTGATGAGTCCAAAATTTAAATGTAAGCCTCATCCTCCAATTCTAAATGAAGGGTCTTCCAAGATGAGCCTCCTTTAGTGGTCTCCCAATAGTCTTTGACCTTAACACTTCAAGTGCCTTTGAAAATTTGGCTACAATAAGCCTAGGAACCTTTGGAGATCAAGGGAAAAATTATTAACCATAGATCATCCCAAAAATCAACTTTATTCTTGTTCTCAATGCTCCACTTATTTCCTCTACATAATAAGTTGCTACTTTTCATCAAAGATTTCCAAAAAGTAGACCTTTTGCTAGGCATTATTTCCATTAACATACTATTTTTGACTTATCACTAAATGTCTTGGTCCACTTGGAATCATATTTCATCACTTTTCAACCCATTTTGGTAGTCATTAAAACATCCATACTTTTTATCCTTCTTAGACCCAGTCCCCTTTTATTCTTGGGATGATAGACGTTGTCCAAGGCCACTAATGAAAACATTTTCTTAACTTCACTTCCTAACCAAAGGAATATGTTATGAATTTTATCAATTATATCTAATAATTTGGATGACATTATTAAAAGTGACATTAAATGAACCAAAATAATTTGAACAAAGCTTTTAACCCATTGGATTTTACAAGCTTGAGATAAAAGATAATCTTTCCATTTTGCTAGTTTCCTTTGAATCCTATCAATTAGTAGGTTCCAATAGTCCTTGTAAATTATACCATTAAATAGATGAATCTATAATAGAATGAGGGAAACTTTTGGATTTAGAATTCAATGATTATAGAATTTTTTTGGAGAGACTCTGAAGTATTAATAAATAAGAAATATCTTTTTGAGAAGTTAATAGATTGACCAACGATCTCTACATATAATATGAGAATTAAATAGTAATATTTATCTCACCCCATGGAAGATTATCAAAGTATGAAAGTGTCATATACAAATTATTGATGAGTGATAAGATCCATAAGAGGAGTTATTTATAAACCCTTAACCTCATCTTACACTATGGCCTTCTCCAACCTCCTCCCAAGAGCTTCCATCATTATAATGAATATGTAGGGATAAAATGGGTCACCTATTTCTATAGAAAAGAATATTTTTTTGGGACCCTCTTTCTATAGAAAAGAATAATTTTGTGGATCCACTCACCAAAACTAAGAATTTATGTGTCAAGATGCAAATAGAAATTAAATTTCTAAACTTGGGGCTGAAACCAATTTTCTCATAATTTTATCGATAAATCTCCAAGAGACTCTATCATAGTCCATGTTAATATCAGAAAAAACCTAATCTAGTTGATTTCTCCAAGGAATGAAAATCATCATGAGCCAAGATGATTCCATCTATGATCTGCCTTCTAAAAATGAAGGCCCCTTATTGTTCTAAAATAATTTTAGTTAACAAAGCTTGAATTATTAACAAAGTTTTGGCATAAATATTGTAAAAATTATTACAAAAAATTATTAGTTTAAAATCATTTAGCTGATATGATCCTTTATATTTTGGGAGTAAAACCAAAAATTTGTTGTTAATCTCTTTAAGTCGTTCAATATCTAAAAACTTACTTGACCATAACCACCACTTATATTTGAATAACATCTCAAAATTGTTTAAAATATATTAGGAAGAACCCATTCATTCTAGATGTTTTTTCCCCTTCCATGGTGAATGTTATAAATTCAACTTCCTCAAAGGTGAGAGGCTTGAGTAGGTCATTATTTTCCTCTTAGCTTGTGATACTATAGAACAACTCAATGGCGATTATTCCTTCCCCTGTTAGGGTTAGTTAATATATAAATAAGGTTATTAAATAATGAGATGGTATCCTCTTTCACCTCAACTTATTCCTTGTAGGCAATGTCATCCTCTTTTACCAACTCTCTAATCCTAATTACATTTTAGTTCTTGAAGGTTGAGTGATGAAATAATTTTTTATTTTTATCACCTTATTTTATCTAGATGTTTATCTATTTATGCCTCCATAAGGTTTCCTCCTTGGATTCTAAGTTTTATAAGTTAATAATAAGGTATTTTTATTTTCACAAATCAACCTGATTCATCCCATTACTTTAGTTTTCCTTTTCAAGCTTCTATATATCTTCCATTATTATTATTTTCTCCACTAAAATGTTCTTGAAAACTTCCTTGTTCCATATTTTGAGTTTATATTTTATGTTCTTTATCTTGAAAGTGAGGATGAACACATATAATCCCTATAAATATTCTTTACACCCCTTGATGGAATCTAAGACTTTTGGGTGATGGGTCCACATTTTATCGAATCTAAAAGGGTAATTTCTCCCTTTGTCCTCATTGGTCCCAATGAAGATAAGGGGGTTATGATCATACCCAATCCCATGGATATCTTATGATCATAACCCTCATCTGATTGGATGTTTAGGTTTAGGTCATATTTTTTCCTCCATTTTTGTCTCTCATCTTGCTTAACTAATTTCTTTCTTGGGCAAGCACTTAAGTCATGCCCTAGATTGTTATATTTCTTATATATTTAAGAATATATTTCATACTTGATCTCCTGCCTCTACGATTTTTTTTTACTTTAATAGGATTGACTATGGGAAGGGTTTATCATTTTGTATATAGGCATTGAATCTTGTTACAATTAACCTCCTCTTTAATTTTGTTACTAGGTATAGAGTTATTAGTTAACCAATAGATTTAGTTATTCCCATAATGATTTATTTCTCATAGAACTCTAGGAAAATCCCTGAGAGTTTTATCCACATCAATATCTCATCCATGGAGACATTATTTAGGTTAAAACCAAAGTTCTATTTTAGTAGGAACAAGTATGACCTGTGCATGAACCATGGTCCTTCAATCAGGGTCTTAATGTAGTATTCTGAATTGGAAAAGGAGATGAGAAAGAAAATTTATACCATATATACTACATCCATTTGTCCTTATAGCTTCCACTTTCAATTAGCCATACTTTGAAGAAATAAATATTGGGTCTGAAACCATTAAATTTGGAAAATAATGAATTATCAAGCTTTGAGTTAACTCTTTCAATCTAGAAGTCTAGGATATCTAGGCTCACTTGTTTTTACTCTATGGTGGGATCTAATGGAAAATTTATCCCTTATTTATTCACTAATATTTTTCCAAGCACACTATCTACCCATGTATGTACCTGAATGGGTGTTCCCTTTTTTTACATATCACTTTTTAGCGCATGTGCATCCTCACATGGGTCCCTAATTTTAGTCTCCTTCCCAGGGGGATTTATGATGCACTTCCTAGGGATATATTCATATTCCCCTTCCACCTCTTCCTACTCAACATATTCCCACCCATTCAATAATTTAAATTTTATTCCCTTTATAAAATCTTTTGCCTTCACTTAGCCATGTCTTATTGAATTTCAAGATTGTTGGTCTCACAATTTTTATAAAGGATATATAACATATATTGTTTACATTTTATAAACATAATATTGAATTTAAATTATTAGAGTTAAATAAAATTAAATACTATATAAATTATAGTGAACAAGTATTTTTATGAATCGTTATATAAATATGTGGCCCCACTTAGCCCATGTAGTTAAGTGATTTATTTTTATTTTTATTTAAATTCTTTTTGAAATAAAAAGCAATATAATTTTATTATGATTTATTAGGATACCCATTTTACATCTATATTTTCTTGAATGATTTGCTTAAGCTAAGGGCATCCAAGTTAAAACTTATGTGATCCTATATTTGATACTAGATAGGACCAAACTAGGAGGGTTTGAAGACTTACTACAATTGAGAGGGTAATACCACCTAAGGGTGTGCATGTATTATCATTTTAACTACAAAGTATCATAATTATACCAAATAAACCTCTTTGAGTATAGCCTCAACTAGATAGGAATGACATAAAAATAAGGTATTCTCTACAACCATTGTCAATAATAATTACATGTGTGATATAATAATAAAATTCAACAAAACCATGTATGTATAAAGGACCATTATTTTATCCATCATTAGGTAGCTTATGATTATATAATATGTTGTAATAAAAAATTTGTTTAGATATCGAAACCATGCCAATAATTTTGTAAATATCATGTTCAGATGGATAACTTGAATGATATATAGATGTTATATGAACATTGTTTTGCTTTGGGTAATTATGATTCGGTAATGGATTTTTAAATATTTTCAAGCAATGGTTGGGCATCACAATAAATTCATTCTATTTATAATTATACCCATCAATTTTAATAATGTTAATATTGACTATACCCTGAATATTATGTCATAATTTGAAATATTGATGAGTTGCATGTCCTAAAGCTTGATGGTAGTTGTATACACATAATATTTTTCACTTTAAATATTTATTGATTCTTTATTTTCAAGTAAATTGTTGAGTATTGATCTCACTAAGTGCACACCTTAAGTTACACACCAAGAAAGGGATGGGCATGTTCATATATCTTTATGAGATATGTTGTTATTATATCATGATCTTATCATTCATAATACCAATCTAGCTTCTTCATATTGTCTTACCATTTACCTCTTTCCAACATATCCTAAGTAGATGTGTCAATTTCTTATATTCTATGACATCAGCCAATTAAATACCATCTATTTAGCACCTTTTCCTTTCATGTATTGTATCAGACAACTTGATGCAATTTGAATCCTATTTTCTAACATTTATATTATATGGACCTAGCTAAAATCATTCTATGTTAGCTAACTTCTTTAAATTTAATAAAATTGGTTGACAGTATCATCTTATCATTTCAGATTGGTTCTGGGTACTAGATCAATATACATAGGGGATATATTACATTTGAAACATATCATATACACTCTATTCACTTTGCTTTTACTCACAATTTTATCCTAAGTCACATTTTGAAGAGATAGAAGTAGAAACTTATCTTGAAGAAGCTTTTATTATGGTAATATTTAGAGATTTAGTAGGAGTCATTAGGAGTTTTCTATGTCTTGTAACAACATTTGAAGTCTTCAATAATCCATAATATCTCTTGAAAATCTCCACTTGATCAAGAGGGAGATTGATGCTCAATGATTCCAATCCAAGATAAGTATTTTTAACTCTATAATCTTTCTTTTATTTACTTAGTAGTTATATGTTTCTTATTACTTAGTGAATTAATGTGTGTGTATCCTTGTATAGGTTATCTCTACACCTAATACTAGTGTGGCTATATAATTTTTTACACTTTCCATATTACATTTTAGGTTTCTTAGACACCCATTTTGTTAACCATGGCACATTACCAATTACAACCATTATAACCCTTACCCCTTTAGTTTATTTTTAGTTTACTTTCACACTTACTTACATTACTTACTAACAATCAATTATTTTCATAGAGAGGTATAGTGAGAACTACATCTTTGTGTCATAGGCTTAGGATTTGGACTCTTTCCTCTTGATGACAAAATTTTAGGTTACCATGTACTATATATATGGATTTCATTGGTCACTAACTAAACATCAAGTAACATGGACTCTATTTTATCAACCTTCTCTGAATATAAATCTCTTGAGATAGGATAGTTTTAGGCTAATCCTAGTCCATGCATACAATAGTCACAGTTTTTTGGATCATACCCTTTAAATAATGATCAATTTATATCTAATTTATATGGATTTGGTAAGAAAATCACATTACATTCAAACATGAACTTATGTATCTTTTGAGGTGGGTCTACTAATTCCATAAAATGTCACTTGGGTGTAGAAGTAGGAAAGTTAATCTATCATTCAATTTTGAAATAGAGTTTACTATTTTTGCATCATTAGTCTTAGATTTAAATGTTTTAGTTCCTTGATATTTAGGTGCAATATATGTAGAAAAAATAGATGTATACTTTGACATATTGGCATAAATAATTTTAACCATAATGGTGTGTAGCGCATGTAAAATCTCATGAAAATAATCACAAAATTCAAACATAACTTTGTCTATATGCATATTGATCAAATTTTTTGAGAATATAATTTGAAGCTCACTATCAATTATTTTATGTAATATTTTTGTAAGCATGGTCTTAAATTTAATCACATAGTCAACAATGTGATCATTAGGTCCTTATTTGATTTAATAAATTTGAGATAATGTGACCTTTTAAATATATTAATTTTAAAAACACTAATGAGATATCAATTAAATCATGTAATCTATGCATGTATCCCATATGTAGGGCATATAACCAATATATGGCATATCTAGTGAGACTCTTAGGAAATAATTTGATTATATGAAATTTATCATGTTAAGAACCAATACAAGACATAGATAAATCCCTGATGTGTTGTGATTGGTCCCTATATACACACAATATTTTTAAACTTTATCAATTACTAATGCTTTCTCTCTTACAAGAACCCATCGAGTCTCAATCTCTTTGAGTGCACACCTTAAAAGGTGCACTAGGAAAGGGGTAGGAAGACCATTGGTTATTCATAATATTTTTATTCCCTATACCACCACTTGAAACCAACACAAAATTCTACTATACATTTTCCTAAGCTTTGACACCTCCATTACACACTTCTCCAAGAAATTCACTACCTCAAACAACCCCTACCTAGGCCAAAACCTCTTTTTATCATTTATTATACAAGGATGGCCTAGGTCGACCTTGTTCATAAAATATAAGCATGTTATGGGATTAGGTCATACCTATCTACCCTAATTCAAGACTTAAAATATTTATTTATTAAATAACATGGTTGATGGGGCCAAATCTATTAGCTAAAACTTTAGAATATTTTAGGGTTAGATCCAGCGATATGAACACATCCTTTTCACAATTTCATTAAGAGAGATATAGATTTAATGATTTATTTTTTCATCTTATTATCCACCATTCTATTTGAGGAGCCATTACTTAGGGCTTGATACTAAATTTAGAGATAAGAATCTTGTCTTGTGAGAGAAGTATTTAGGATGCATAGGAGAAGTCATGTAGCCTAGAGATAACCTATATTTTTATCTTTACAAACATAACAACCTCTTGAAAAGAACCTTAGCCAAGAGAGAGATTGCAAATCAACAAGTTCATCTTTAAAATAAGTTTTATCACTCAATCTTGTACCCTAGAGAGGTTTCTCAAGCCTTCTCTAGATTGAGTGAGTTTCTTATAATAGAGGTAAACCTCTAGGTTTAAGGGCTATCTCCCTAGATTAGTCTTTGATAGCTTATCACCTACACTACTTGTTTACTTGGATGAAATGGGATAAAAATAACACAAAATTAACCTATGCTATGAGGTGATATACTATATTAATCTCCAATAGACTACCATACACTTGCACTATGAAACATGACTCACAATACTAGTCTCAACATCCTAGATTGCTCTAACATAAGTGTTTCAAATATGGAGGTGATATGCATTGTACTTATCAAAGTGAGTGCATAAGAGGTCAGATTACAAATATTAATGATACTCCTTACACTTAGAGATATATAATACACTAGATACACTTCATGTGACATGTTAGAGGGAGAACTACTTACACCAAACATGAAAAAGTAAGGAAAACATAAGGATAGATAATTATCACTTATCATTCCACTATTCACTAATTCACACACTTAGACAAGAAGCTATGAACTCAAAACCAGATTTGGAAATATTTATTCAAAGGTAAATATAGTATTGAAACTAGTAGGAATTCACCATACCAAGTGTGGATTAGATACAAATGCCAAAATAGCTTGCATATATAGAGCATAGGAGAGAAGAGAGAAGAAGATAAGTGAAAGGGTCATAAGGCCAAGTGTCAAGAATTGGAAACTAGTTACATTTCAAGATAATGAAATATAAAAGAGGTTAGATAGTGCACAACATCTGTATAGATATGAGTGAATAAAAATGGTTCTTGAACTCCTTCTAGGCATTCTAAGTAGGCTTGGGACCAAATTAGGCCAAAATGAACAATTTGAGATATTTATCTTCAAATTGATGGATCTTTTGGACTATCTACTCTCCCTTAAAGGTCATAAAATGTCTTATAAATATCATGTGGTCATGTGAAACAATTAAGGCACCTTGAGGGTTTAGGCTTAGATCGAGGCCTAACAGACCTAGACTATGTGCTTGTGTGTATGACCACTTATAGGTGTTTTCATTGAATTTGAGTGATTATAATGTTTAAATTAATAAAAATTATGTAAATATTCCAATAATAACTCAAATCTCTACCCTTAATCCCTTCTTCATTCACACATTATGCATGCAGGGTGGTCATGAATATGGAGTGCCCTCTATCTGAGACAAAATAGAGTGAATCTCCCCTATTTGTCTGACCAAAATGAGATTATATAAATATATTTCAGGTTATTTTTATGATATATACCAAATTTCATAGCTATATCACATCCATATACCCTTCAACATCACAAACCCCAAAACTAGCTTCTTAAGCCTAGTGACTGTGCAAGGTTTTGACTTGATTGAGTTTGAGGTTCAAGAACCTAGTCATTGATCTATATCATTTACCCATGAAAGTAACATATAAGTTATATCATCACTCTAAGGATGCATTCAACATATTTATCCACCTTATACCTCTACCAACCTTTCAAACTAGCTTCTCTCTATTAGTTTGAACTAGTCTATAGACTTATTTCGACTATGTCATCTATAGGTGGAAATTTGGGAGGTCAATGAAATCTTGTAGGTGATGATACATTGATTGGAAACTATTTTTAAAATTTTTATATTCCCCTATATTCACTAGTATCACTTCATTGTATACCTTTGTTCATCAACTAACTAGCATCCTTCATTGCTTAGGCTAGTCTGCAGGATGAGAGTCCAAAATGTAGGTGTACATCTTAGGGAATATGAAATTCCTGTAGGTGGATATTTATTCTTGAACATTTTGTTTTCACACATCCATATTTTTTTGAGGTCACTAATGTCCATTCCACACTTGAATTTACTTATCTCATGCTTTGAAACTATGCACCATTCTCTATTCACCAATGCACTATAAAGCCATTGTTGCACTTCATCTAGGTTCATTTGGGCCTAAAAGACACTATAGATCTTTGATCATCTTTAGTAATAATTTGTTCTAAGTTTGAAGTTACTCAACCCTCATTCTCTTGACCAAACAACCATTCGTATGTCAAGATGTGATCTATAAGGCCTAGATTGTGAGGATGAGGCCATTTAGGCTTATAGAGACTTCATAATCTCATATCATATAATGAAAATGTACATGACACATTTTCATTTTGGATAAGTTAAGGTAATAATCCCCTCTAAGCAACTTTCTTACTCTACACTTCTATGAGTGGTAATGAAGGGTCTGGGTGTATATTTGATTGTGTCTTAATTATTATAGTCCTTCAAACCAATTTCAAACATTACAAAGATCCACAATGAAGTTCACATCTCCTATCAACCACTGTTTAAACATTCTTACATAGTCCTATAGGTGATAGTCATATTTAATTTTGATCAATCTTTACCCATTATCTTAGAATCCCATCTTCATCACCCTTTAAGTCCTTAAAATTCAAATCTATCATGGATAAACTATCTTTCATGGTTTTAGAGGAGAGACATAGGTGCATTACCTTTGATATGAAGCCACTTATAATAAAATGATCCTCTACAGCTAAAAATAACTATTCTTTAGACCATAATATGTTCATCTTATCATAATAAAGGTGATCCTACTTACCAATTCATGTTTCACATGTGCAAACTAATTTGAGAACCACATGAGAAGGATGAGCATGCTCTAAAAATATTCTTAAATTACTTTGAAATCTTATACCAATGCAAATAGAGGATAAAACTGAAGGTGCTAGGGTTATGTAGGTAGTTTTAAGATGCTAACAATCTTAGAGATTGTTCATAGAGAATAGATCACCACTATTGTAACTATTTCCATGTTATGGAATTTAAAAGGGAGTACAAATAGCCACCAAATTCACTTAGCTCAACTCTCCTCCTATCCATACTCAAGGAAAATTGGTTAACTTATTTGACCTACCAAAGAGAGAAATGAGGGAGAGGGATCAGTTTTCACCATTTTTAAAGATGTCAAAGCTTCTTGAGCATGGAGATGATTTGTGGGAATATGAAGGGACACCTTTGAAGCCTTCACATGTGATATAATGACTACATAGTCTGTACAACCACTGAAAATCCCTTTATTTTTAGATAAACCCCTTTTTATATGTTGAACCTATTGTCATAGCTTGGAATTGCACCCTTGTGAGAGAGTTCTTTAGGCTCCCTCACTTATATATATAATCACAGGGACAACCTCAGGATGTGGGTATCCTATGGTGAGGTTGAACCTCTAGGGGTTTTTATGAGGCTAGTTCCTCAAGTACTTTAGTTCAGCTCTTGATCTCACAATAAAATATACTATTAAGTAAGAAAAAGGGATAGGAAGATTACTTGAAAAGAAATATAAGCTAAGGGAGGTGATGCACCAAAATAAGTGATCCACTTAGTCTAAAAAAGAGCCAACTACTGATGAGTCCAAATAAGACACAGGCTAGTCTAGTTTTATCTCAAGGTCATAGGCATGGAGGTTAGAGAGAAGCCTTACCCCTTGAAGGATAACAAAATAGGTCTAGTGGAGACACTATAAACCTATAACACTTCAAAGGGAGCTCAACATATAGACACTTCATGCAATCCTAGACAAAACTGAAGGATCAAAAGTAAGGTGTTGAAAATAATTGTAGGTGATGAATGAAAATCACACATTTTATAAATGAAACCAAATGTGCACACTTGTTTTAACTCGAAATAGAAAAATCTTCCTTGTATTGCTTCAAAAGTGTGTTTTACAAAGTAATTTCTACAGAGTGATTCTATCACCAGTCTGGGGATGGTTTGATTGGCTCCAAGGCCTCTATTTATATATAAAATGGGGAAGAGAGAAGGGGAAGAAAGAAGTCATTGATGGTGGGAACTCTCACATTCTACTTCCTTATTGCCCCTAAATATGTTGTTTAAGATCACTCGACAATCCTTTCGAGCCCCTCCCATCTTTAAGTTTTTTTTTGGTGTATCTGAGAAGCCATGTTATGAGTATCTAAAATGTCTCTTCTTGGCATGACACATTTAAGAATCGAATGGAAATTGTGGAGAGATAACTATGGTGGATGAGAGCCTTTATAATTTCTAGTTACTAGCCACTTGGACTCTCCCATGCGTATTGGTCATCCTTGTGCCACTAGTCCTTTAATGATTGGTCCTTTATGATCTATCTTATGCCACATGGTAGCCTTTCATTTATTACATCATAATTCTCATGTTTCTGAACCAAGCTTAAGTCGAGCACTTGGACAATCTTGGCTTACTCTATGTAGAGTAATTCAGGTTCTTTGATCTCTCCAACTTCAAGCTTTTTTAGATCCTTTACTTATAAACCCTTTTAATTAAAGTACTTGGAGAAACTTGATTTACTCAGTGTAGATTAATTTAGGTTCTCTAATCTCACTTACTTTAGACTTGTCCATCTTGAAGTCTTTTCACTTTGTTATTTCCAAGCCTTAAGACTTCAAACTTTTCAAACTTGATTACTTCCAATGGCTAGTTGTTTATCTTGATTTTGACATCCATTGGCTCATCATTTCCTTTGGGCACTTGGTCTTGGGCTTTTATTTTGGAGGAATTCCTTTGGCATTTTATTTTGGGCAAATCTCCTGAAGGAATCTCTTCGAACAATTTATCTGAAGGAATTCCTTCAGATTTTTTGTCTATGTTTATCTTCAAAAATTACCCTTCAGATTTTTCACAATGGACTTTCGTGAAGGGTAAGAGACCTTTTAGGATTTCTATGTGTCCCTTCAGACTTCTATGAATGATCCTCCTAAAGGGAAAGATACCATTTGGGAATTTTGAAATGGTCCTTTCGAAGGGTAACATATCCTTCAAGAAACTTACAACTATCCACTTGGAGAAGAAAAAGGCCCTTCATATTTATGAAGTGTACCTTTGGGTTTTTGAAATACCATTCAAAAAATTTGAAGATGACTTTTGGAAAAGTTGACTGGTCCCTTTTTCCCTAAAAAGGCCCTTCGGCATTTTGAAAATGCCTTTTGGATTTTTTGAAAAAGAATCATTCCTTGAAGAACCTAAGAAGCACTATTTTTTAAGACTAAATTGAGTTTGTCAAGCCCTTTTACTTATTTTGGGCTTTTGACTACTCACAACTTATGAATTAATCAAGTAGTGCTCCTTAGAGAACCCAAAATACACTATCCATGAGTAATTTAGGTTTGTAAACCCAAATTAATTTTACTTATAAAACATTTAGAATTTAATCATTGTTAGAAACCTAATTTACATTGTGCCCTTAGAAACCCAAAGTTATCATTACTGGAAAACCTGAAGTCCTCCCAAAGACTTACCATTTTCTTTCCTAAAATATCCCTTTTCATACTTATGCAAATTTTGATATGTGGGCCAAAATGGCCAACATTTTTGGTGACTCACAGGGAAGTATGCATGTTATGCTTGAGAACCCAACTCATTTAATTCATCAATCCATTGGGCACAGAGTCACTACTTTTATACAAAGCTAGATTTATATGGAAATCTCCCTTGAAGCAACAAAAACAATTGAAATGAAACAAACTATGCCCAAGTCACTTAGGGAATGGAAACCACACAACTAAATGGATGTGCATAAGGCACTTAGAGAAAAACATGAAAATATATACAAAAGGTACAATATATACAATGACTAAAAACTCCTTTAATAGTAAGTCTTTAGATGGATCTCATTGACTAAGATGGGTAATACATCCCCATCTAGTTAGGCAATCTAAAAATTATTATGTTGTTTGTGTTCATGGATCACATAAGGGCCACTCCAAAAGCTATCAAACTTGGTATGGTTGCCTGGTTTGGCCTTTTTTTAGTTCCATTTGAGAACTAGGTCTCCCTCTTTGAAAGTTTTTATTATGGATCTCTTGTTAAAATCCTTTTTGACCTAGGCTTGATGTGCCTCTAGCATCTTCATTTCAAGTTCCCTTATCTCCTCAAGTTATATGAGTTCTACCAATCTCACATTCATGGGTTGATTTTCTAGCAGCTCTAGCTGATGGGCTAGCTCTAATGCAGCTCAAGGGAAATGGGTAACTTGGCTTCCCTTACATATATTAGAACATATGGAGAATTTCCAACAATAGCTTTAGGAGTTACCTAATCATCCCATAAGGCTATCTTTAACTTGGTGTGCCATGTCCTTTGATTCTCCTCCATTGCCCTCTTGATAATCCTTAGCAAATTTTTATTTATGGACTCAGACAGTACATTTCCTTAAGGATAATAATTTGAGGAAGTGCTAAGGTAGATGCCCATTTTGAGATCCTATTAACTTATTTTTAAACTAAGAAAATCTAATGCACTATCAGATTTGATAGCAGATGGAATACCAAACTTGGTCATAATATTGTCATAGAAATCCAAGATTACATTTTCGTTTGCTTCCTTCAATGCAATGGCTTCTACCCACCTAGTGAAGTAATCTTATGCCTTGCACTTGATGGGGGGTTGATCACACCAATGAAATCCAAACCCCACTGCATGAATGGTTGTTATACTTGAATCAAGTTGAGAGGAAAAGCCACTAGCCTTTGCTTACCCATGAAAAGAGCACATTCCTAACACTTCCTCACCCATACATAATCATCCTTGAAGAGCCTAGGCCACTAGTAACCATCCCTCATGATCTTTGCTGTAGTAATCCTTGGAGCAAAATGACCTCCTAAAGGCCCATCATGGAAATGCTCCAAAATCTTGGCTACTTGATCATCATCTACGCACCTCAAGAGCACTCCATTAAGGTCTCTTCTGAACAAAACACCATCAACTAAAGTATAAGGTATGGACTAAAGTCTAAAATACCTTATTTTTGCTTTCTCCATACCTTGAGGGCACTCACTTGTTAGCAGAAAGTGTGTCATATCATGGAGCCATCTAGTGTGAGGTGGAGGTGCATCTGCTTGTAGGTTATCTTGTGTTACTAAGATGACCTCTTTGTCTTCATGAAAGTCATCAACCATATGCTCACATAAGCCTTTATCTCTTACTAGCTTAGTGACCTTGATCTTCATGTCATACTCCATGACTTTAGTAATCCAAATAGCTCTTTTTTTATCAAATTATTGTTAAGAAGGAAGTGTCTTACTCTAGGAAGAAACACCATAAGGTGGATGTTACTGTTGGATAGCATTGGCCTAAACTTCTTGAGGCTCCTTACTATTACAAGGACTTGATTTTTTACAAAGGTATACCTCACCTCATACCCTTCAAGCCCTTAACTAAAAAATGCTAATGGATGCTCAAGTCCTTCACCATTATTTTGCATCATCATAGCTGATATATTATCAACATTGGAAAAAGCATAAAATATGAAATCCCTTGAGAAATTAGGAATTCATAAGTGTGGGTGCTTGAGCGATGGCTTGCTTGATAGCCTCAAATGTTGACTTGCCTTCATTTAAATAACTGAACACTTGGTTCTTTTTTAGAATAGCAGTGATGGGTCTGACCAAACTTGCAAAACTGGGGATAAATCTTCTCATGAAGTTTATCTTTCCAAGGAAAATTTGGAGTCCCTTCTTATGCTTGGGTATGGATAAGGCCAAGATGGAACTTATTCTCTCAGGATCAATGAACAACCCCTCATTTGAGATGATGTGGCCTAGTAGCTTGCTTTTGTGCATGGAAAACATGCACTTCTTGGGATTCAATAAAATCATATAATCTTTTCACCTTTCAAAAATCAACCTTAGGTGGTCCATATGCTCACTGGCATTCTTGGAGAAAACTATAATGTTATCCAAGCATACTAGCACCATTTGGTTTAGCAACCCCTAGAAATCCATGTCCATGGCTATTTGGAAAGTAGCACTAGTATTTGATAGACCAAAGGTCATCTTTTGGTATGTATATGTGCCCAATTTGGTGGTGAAGGTAGTCTTTTACCGATCTTTATCTTTCACCTAGACTTGGTTGTAGCCAAAAAATCCATCAGCAGAGAGAAGAGTTATAGTCCTGTAACTACTTGGAGAAGTTATTCCATAGATGGCAGAGGGTAGTGATCCTTAAAGGAGACTTTGTTCAAGTCTTTGAATTCCACACAAAGCCTAATATCCCCACTCTTTTTTCTTACAAGCACCAATTTGGCAACCCATGCTGAATGTTTGATGGAAAAGGTGATCTTGGACTCGACCAACTTGGTTAGCTCCTTCCTCATCATCTCTTCAATCTTGGGGTTAATAGGCCTTTAATTTTGCCTCATGTGCTTGGCATTGGCCTCTAAATCTATGGTATGTTGAGCTAGCTTAGGATCAAAACCATTTATGTCACTGTACTCCCAAGCAAAAATGTTTACATACTCTTGGCAAAGTTCTATGAAATCATGCGTCTCAGCCTTGTTGCTTACCTTCCCAAGCTTGAGAAGCTTGTCCTTGAAGATGAAGACTCTCTCATAGTTTTACTCAACAGTTGATATTACTGCCTTGTCTTTCCTCATATGGTCTTCTTCATGAAAATGGCCCTCAAGTATAACCAACCCTTTAGGAATTTTGTTTGACTTTAGCTAAACAATCTAATCCTCATACTAATGTTGTAATTTAGCTTAGTTGGAAGAGGAGAACTCAACTTCTTGCTGTAAGAATCAAGAAATTTTCTTATCACTCTTAAAAACCTACTAGTGGGCCTCATTATCTGGCATTGATGGCCTCACCACCACCTTGACATATGGCTAAACCTTGGTTTCTTTTAGCTCACTTGGAGTGTCAAACTAAGCTCCCATGACTGCCAACATGTCAACATGTTGGTTCTAATTTCTTGGGAAAACTTGAATGTCAAAGGCCTCAAAATATTTAATTAGGTCTTGTTGAGATGAACACCCCCCCCATCATTTTTTTTGAAAGGGGGCCCATGTGATTGTTTCCTAAACTTCTATATCCTGGAATAAGTGTAAAAGATTGTTTGATTATGTTTTTGATGTTGCTAAAAATCATCTTGAAGGTTATTAATTTTAGGTTCCATGAAATAATTTAGGGTTCTCAAACAATAAACCTTAACAATTTGAATTTAAATGTTCATAAGAAATTCTAGTAGGAAATTTTATGCATAATCATGTTTTAGCTTTAAGTTCATGCACTTTTGCAGATCTAAAGCTTTATGCTTGTTCACTTAATTTGATCTAATAGTGCATCAAGCTTGAAGTCTTTTAGAAAGGCATACATTTAATGATCCAGGCCCTAATAAAGATCCAATGATGATCACTTGATTGGAGGTTTTAAATCTAATGGTGTGAAAGAAAGATTTCATTATCTTAAATTTGGCAGGTTGAACCCCATCATTTAACATCTGTGAGGACATATTTAATAGAACCAAACCTATCAAATTTAACTTAGACAATCCTTGAAATTTTAAGATATCTCGATGGTTTTACATGTGGAATTTAGTTATTAGATCAATAAGTTTCATTGTTATTAAATTGACAGGTTTGCCCCCATCATTTGACATCTGTGAGGACATATTTGACAGGATTGAACCCATCAAATTTAAATTGAAATAGGAATATTTTATTGTCTTAAATTTGACATGTTCACCCCTATCATTTGACATTTTTGAAGATGTATTTTAAAGGGCCAAACCATCAAATTTAACTTAGACAATCCCTAAAGCTTTAAGATCTAATGGTTTTACACATGGCATTCAGTTATTAGATCAATAAGCTTCATTATTATAAAATCGGCAGGTTTACCCCCATCATTTGACATCTTTGAGGACGTGTTTGATAGGATTGAACTTTTCAAATTTAAATTGAAATATAAATATTTCATTTTCTTAAATTTGACAGGTTCACCCCTATCATTTGACATTTGTAAGGAAGTATTTTGACAAGATTAAACCCATCAAATTTAACTTAGAAATTTTTTTAAGCCTAATCAAAGGGGGTATTTATAAAGCCTTTTTAATAAATTCTTAGTTTTCTTATGAAGACAAGATTGAGATATAAAATCTTCACCTAAGTAATTTATTAATTAAAAAGGTAAGCTTCTTGCAGGATCTAACGGTGATCGCTTGCTCACTAGATTTGATCCAATAGTGCACATCAACACGGAAGCATCAAGATCTCTCAAAAGATATAATGGTGGTCACTTACTCATGGGATTTGATCCAATGCTTCAAGCCAATTTAATACTTTTCAAAGGCCTTAGAAGCTTGATAGATGGCATAATCAATAAGCTTAAAGATCAAGAACCAATGAAATGCAAGGACCTAGATTTGACTTTTCAAAGAAAAATAAAATGGAATTTTGAAAACCAATGGTCACTCTTCGAATGACATTTATGAAAATTTCTATGAAAGGCATGAAACCTTGCCACATAAGCTCCATGTAAGTATGGAGGATCCAAATGAAAGATATTTCATGATTGAAACATAGAAGAGAGATGATAAGAAAGGTTCCATCATATCTAAGGCATGTATGAGATCAAAGTTGGATGTTTTGGTTATTAAAGTATAAAAACCCTAAACCCTCCATAAATAAGGCTAGAATTGGTTCAAATTGATTAGATGACACTTGAGATAATTGCAAATTGAATTCAGAGTAGGTGCCTTAGTGAGAACTTTGATAGCTTTACAATTAAAATATACTATTATCAATGGAAGTGGGTAGGCAATAGATGAATATTGAAGTAGAGCTTTATATAACTTCAGATGGTGAAGGAAAGCTCTTTAGAGACATAGAGTTAGATTCAATAGCATTTAATGTGTAAGGAATCAGGAATTGGTTTGAATTATTCTTCTTTATCGAAGAGTTATAATTAATTTCTCAAGAAGAAAAGAGGAATTCTTTAGTGTAGTAAAGATACAAGGATTTAATATCAATTCAAATGGTAGACCTTCATCACACAACTATTAAACCAAAGGTAATTCATTTCATTAACCTTCTTGTTCCAATTTTCATTAAATGTAGAGTAGATGGAGAATGGATTATTCATAAAAGAAATGTCATTAAAGTTGCATGCTAGCTCCCATGGCCTTTGAGACCTATTATAAGCTCCCTTTACCTCATGTTGATCTTCCTTCCTTGAGAGAATAGACAAACTCCCAAAACTTGGATTCAGTTCTTTTACCTTGGTTAATCCAAGGTTCCCATGTTTTTAGGACCCCTAATGATGAGATTCCTATTACCCAATTTAGGGAAGGTGTTAGGGTAGCTATGAATTTATTGAGTAGAGACTTTGGCAATTCTTCTAAAACTTATGTGAGTAAGGTTTAGGTGTCTTATGTCCATTGCATGTTGGAGTGGAACCTAACCCCTCCCATTGGAGACTTGATAAGTTTCTTCTTGGCCAAACAGTTTACAACCATCAAGAAAAAGACCTCCAAACATTTCTTTATGATGTCTTACCTCTTAGACTCAATTTTGGCCTCTATTAATTTCCTTAGCATCCAAAATTGGTCCCATAATGGTAGGATTACAATTTCCCATCATTACTCCAAACTACATATTTTCAAATATAGGAATCATATGTAATTCATATGTGATGGTGTCTTCTTAGTTATTTTTGAGACAATCACTGGTATTCCTCTGCCTAGACTTCATCCTCTAATCAAAAAATAAGTGGAGACCATGGGGATGTGTGGTTCTATCCATATTACACTATAATAAAGATATAAGGAATCATGGTCCAGCCATATAGACTAACCATATATGTTCCCAGTAAACTTGAAAAGTAAGAAATTACTTATCAAATCATCCAATGCATAGATTGGCATTGCAAGAAGAATAAAAAGGCTCAGTGTCATCCCTTCCCACTAAACATTGGTAGAATTATAATCAAGGATTAGAAATAGTTGAAGATCATGGTGGTACACAGGAACTCTTTTGATTTTCAATTAGATGATCTTAAGATGTGAGACCCCAATAATAGAGTGGCTAACCATATTTAGGATAAGAAGGTCCCAAATACTAAGTACAAGCATCAACTAGGTGTGGGGATGGTATTTACACAATGGCAAATAACTTTTAAGAAGTCCTATCTAGGGTTAAAAACTATAACATAACCTTAGAGAATAGGTTGGTTAGGGACAATAAGCCTTCAAGAGAAATATGGTAGTTACATCCTATATAGTATCACTTGTTGCTAGGACCATCTAGAACTGCACATCAAGTACCACCTATTAAGGGACAATATTCTAAACCTCAACAGGGAGAATTGATAAAGTTAGCTTAGTTAAGCATCTTGAGGATGCAAAAGGAAAAGGTAAAGCTAAAAGTGAGGAGTCCAAGATTGAGAAAAGACCTATTGAAAGCTTCCAAATTCAAGCATCCCTACTAAGACCTTCTTCTCCAATAGAAGTTATCAGCTTAATTACTTTGGAAATTAGAAAAATAGTGGAGAGTGCCCTTATTAAAATCATGGCTACTTATGGTTCAGATAAGGAAGAAGACCCATTTGAGGAAGTAGGTAAAGAATTGGTTCTATTGAGAAGTGGAAAGAGATAGGCAAAATTAGCCTTAGTTCTTCTAGCTCCAAGAAAGAGGCCTAGGTTAAATTTCACTCACCCCACTAGTGAAATAAACCTCTTTAGTGATGAGAATCCTATTCATGGACCAACCATTCTTGATTAGTTTGTTTATGGGAAGTTACAAAAAATCCTATCTCTTTATCCTTCATTGGCTCTGACTCAAGTGGGCATAGGTGTTTAGGATATTGTCAAACCATGGATTCAGGATATATTGAACAAACAAGTAGAGAGAAGCATCTAGATTCTTCACAACAAGGAAATCCAATGTTTTAGTACCCCAGGGGCCTCTAGGAATTCAAATGTAGAGATTCCTAAATAACCACAGGTGAAAGAACTTTATCTTTAAGTTCAATTTAATCTAGAAACATCAACTCTTGAAAGAGTAGTGACCAATAAAGTCACTATTGGTACTGAGGAGTTCACCTTGTAAAAGGTGGAGCCATTTACAAGCTTAACTCCTATTCCAAGACAAGCAGCAAGGGAGCATCCTATTTTTCAAGAGGATGTAGCTAGTGTGGTACTGGTTCAATCAATAATGGACTTGGCTAGAGTTCAAGGATTGAAACAAAGGATCCTCAACTTAGAAAAAGAAAAGCAATATTTGGAAGCTCGAGTCTTCTTGACAATTCCTAAAAATATATTGAAAATGCTGAATAAATCCTTGATAGATGCAATCAAGAATTTGAAAATTATTAAGTATAGATTGAGTGTTTTAGACCATCAAGTTGAGATGGCACAAACCTTAATCATTTAGTGGTATAATTCTCAAGCTCAGATGGAGGAGCTCATCAAGGTGCATAAGACAAAGTAGGCCTTAAACTTCAAGATTATCAAATTCAAACATCTGGACATCCTCATGGTAGTTTTGGTAGATAAATAAGAATATTTGATCACCTAGAGTGGTGATGTTAAGGACTTTAGCAAAAGAGACATAGATTTGGTAAACTAGATTGAAAAACTTCTAGGGAATCATTAAATAACCCTTCTCAAACCACTACTTTAGGCTTGATTGATGATGAAAAATTTAAGTAGAGGGTTAATACTCACATCCAGGGCATCATAAACAACCAAGGACAACCAAAAGACCCTTGATACCATTAATTTTGTAGGGAAGAAAATGGAAAAAGTACAATGTGTTAAGGAACTTGTATCTTGTACAGATAGTGAATTTGACAAGTTGGTGGATAAAGAAGTGGATTGTTTAATGAAGCCTACAGTGGATTTGAGCTGATCAAGGAGAAATACACCAAGGTGAAGGAATTTTTTAAATAGGGTTAATTATAAAGACCCACCAATGAAATTCCTAAAGGAATATTCTTGTTGTAAAGTATATGATAGCTTGTTAGCATATACTCTTTCTTGTCAAGTTGACATGTTTTTTGTCACATTATGGCTTTGTATCAAGGATAGATATCCTGATCCACATCTAGATATTTTTAAAAGTTAACCAGTTAACCACCTATGTTTCCTATAAATAGGCAAATGGTTAAATTTTATAAGGAGAGAGTTTTTGAGCAATTGATACCAAGAGCATTTAATACAACTAAGAAATTTTGAAAAGATTATCTGATCATTTTTGTTAAATGTCTATGTTATCTATCAATTACAGGAGTTATCTTGAATTTGAATGGTTCTTATTGTTCGAGTTACATTCTTTGTCATAGGGTTGTTAATTTGTGCTAAATTCTAAATTGATTGTAAATATCTCAGATATACTTCATTTTATTTTCTCTATATTTAGATGTACTTAAGTTATCTAGATCATAATAGCAAACTTTTAAAGTAAATTTGGTTTTTACTTATGATTCATATTTTTCCTTTTAATTTTGCCTGAATTGTGATATAATTTGAGCTTATGCTATTTTATAACATAAATTGGTTTAAATTTGCTCAAAGTAATTGGAATTTTTTCATAATATTTGAGATGTAAACCTGCAATCATGTTTCTTTCTTCTTTACCCTTCCTTTTTTCTTATTTTTATCAAGATTCACTCTAGCTTAGAGGTCATTGTTAATAATCATTTAGTTTAACTACCGAATCCTTAGAATTATTAAGTATTAAAATAATATAGACCTTAGTGGCTCCCAACCACTAAATCAAATAAATATTGTGGATAGTTTTCATAATTTTCTTCTATTCCACCATAGACAATCAATGAATAGTCACAAACCACAACACATGCCATGGATTCTCAAAATCCTAAAATGAGAAGTGTTCTTCAACACTAAGAGCACTTATGGTATAATTAGAAGCATCAACAGGTCCCACACTCAATTTTTGTATGATCTCATCAAGGAATTCTTTGTAACATTTAGGTTTCTAACTTGGTTTACTATGAGCTTGATATCACCATAAATTTGTAGCAGTTTTATTATTCTTTTATTGGCCCATTGAAAGCCATGGATCAAGCCTTCATATTATATTTCATTTGAAGAGTAATTGAAATGGAACTTGTAATAAGAGAAAAGCTTATTACCTGAGGGTGAAACCAGCATTTCCCCAACACCTGCACCATTTTTGATCTTTGATCCATTAAAGAATAACTTCCATAAACCATTGGGGACTTCTTTAGGTCTAATGAGGGAAGGTATGGGTTGATTCTCTTCATGTAGTAGATAGACACCCATGTCTCTTTCTTCAACACCTTCCAAACGGTTAAAAAATTGGTTATCTCCCCATAGCTCATCTAAGAACAAGTTTGGAACCTCTTTAGGATGAGTGTTTAGCTCCTGGCCAATTGTAAACACATCCTCATCAAGGATAGTACAATTGAGATTTATGTTATCTGGCTGATGGGGTTTAATGTGGAATTATGCCATGGGTTTAGCCTTGATCAAGATCTTAGTCCCATACCTTGTTCTAAACACCATGTAAGACCAATATGCTATAAGGTAACCCCCAATCTTGGTTATGAACTCTCTAAAAAGACATAATTCAAAGCAAGGGGTGGCATCCAGGATCAACACATCTTACACCATGGACACGCTAGGATAAGCATGCAAGGTTAGGCTTAAATTCTTGATGATACCTGATGGCTTTGTGGAAGAACCGTCAACCTATAGGACTCCCTTGATTTATAGCTCATACTTGAGGTTTAGTTGGTCATCAATAGACTTTGTCATGACTAAGGTGTTGGCCCCGCTCTCTACTAAGTAGTTGTGCAATAAGGAGTCACTGATGATTAATGAAATGTATAATAGGGGGCTTGGTCACACTACTTAACATTTCTATCAAAGGACTCTTGGCTACATTAGTGAATATTTCAGCTTCCTTGCTTGGTTGCTTACTTGAAGTTGTAGAAACACTCATCTTAGACAAACCTTCCTAAAGAATGTCTACTTGGTTGAACATGGAAAGCATGTCCCACATTGGTATGTTCATGCTAGATTTATTCATTTGCTCCACAATGTTGATTGGCATACCCCCAACCTTTGTCTAGGTTTTGGGAGTAAAATCTACTGGCTTTGTCAATGAAGGAGTGGTGACAAGAGGTTCTTTAAAAGCTTCATGATTGTCACCCATATTCCTTCTCTTTAACCTTGTGTTCATAGAGACTGGGATGTGGGCCAAACTGAGAGTGGCCTGTGGATTGGATGCATAGCACTCCTCTTGCTCATTGATGACCATTGAGGCTTCTAGTTAGTTTGATCCTTGATTCAAGCCTTGTTATTATGAAGTTTGCTCTTACTTTGTTATCATGGGCACCTCTATACTTTGGGCCATAAGATCCTGGTTATATCCATAAGCAATAGCTTGCTACCATTGATCATTGAATGTCTAGTTAGAGCCATTACTTGGGATAATGGATTATGTAAAAGAATGATTCCAAGGCATTGTCCCTTTAGCCTCTTGAGCCACATTGTTCTGAACTAGGACCAAGGAATTGGAAGGACCTACAACATTTAGATTATAATTATGTTGCCTAGCATAGTTAGACTTCCCCTATCTTTGGAAACTTCCTTTGTAGGGTGGTTTATTATATTTCTAAGATTATTGTTGAGGCTGATATAGAGCTTGATAAGGCTTGTTGTAATCTTGTTGCTTCTTGACATTGACCACATCATTCCCCAAAGATTGGATCATGCTTTTCAATTCCAAGTAATTCTTTTACTCTTGGGAGTCATTAGATCCACTAGTAGAGGCTTTCTCTTGCTTAGGTGAAGGCACAATATCAATTGTTGGCATTGGAAGTTTAACATCAAGTGGAGGAATGAATGCAAGAGGTGGTCTAATTTCTAGAAAAAGAGGCATTGTGGGTCTAGGAGTAATCTTGTCAACTTGAACTAGGCAATTTTCTACCTTTATGGCCACTTCATATGCATTTGGAAGTATGTCTCCTCCCATATACTGAATCATTACATCTATGTCATTATTGAGAGCCTTCAAGTAATACAAGAAAGCTAAGTTTGTATATGGTCTAATAGCTACTAGAATTTTATCCTATGCCTTCTAAAATCTTTTATTGAAGTCTTTCATGACTTCATGAGGAGCTCTCTTGATTATGGTCAACTACTTTATAAGTGATAGATGATCACTCTTATCTACAAACCTTTTACACAGGGCTATTCCTAGTTCATCCCATGAGTGGATAGAATTATGAGCTAGCCCCCTATACCAATATAATGTCTTTCCTTTGAAAGATACAAAAAATATCCTAGTAGCCACATTCTCCACTATGATATTGTGAATGTTTTAGAAGTTGGCTATGTTTGTTATGTGCTTAGTAGGAATTATAGTTTGGTCTCCTATGTAATAAGGAACAATTTTAAGTGTTGTTATTGGAATAGGATGATACTATGGTAATTTCAAAGGGGTTTGGCCACTGAAGCCCACAAAATCTCTTTGGGGAATCATAGCAGCAAGAGGGACTGCCAAAGGTCTCCTTGTGTAAGTATGTTTTATGATTGGTCTAAGAGGAGGGTACCCTGCATAAGGGTGAGTATGGGAAAACATTAACCTTATTATTGAGTTCAAAGGTAATTCAACAAACTCAAAATGAATACCTGTATAAGTTGATCTTGTCGTCATCTTTGGCATGAAAGATAGCTACTACTCTGTCACCAGATAGGTGTTCTTTAGAGTCACCAGATGTTGGAAGATGAAACCTACCACTATTGTAAATTGATCAAAATAGTATAAAATTTGACCAATCTTCAATAAAAAATGGAAATAAAAATGGTAGTTGTCCCACCGAGCATGCCAGAATTATTATAAATTAGAATTTCACCCTTGTGAGAGAGTTCTTCAAGCTCCCTCACTTCCAACTATAAGCATGGGGACAACCTTAAGATATGGGTATCTTATGGTAAGGTTGAACCTTTAGGATTTTTTATGAGGCTAGTTCCTTAGGTGCTTCACTTCAACTCTTGATTAAACACTAAAATCTACTATCAGGTAAGGAAAAGGGATAAGAGGATTACATGAAAATAAATCTAAGCTAAGGGAGGTGATGCACCAAAAGAAGTGATCCACTTGGTCTAGAAAAGAGCCAACTATTGATAAATCTAAACAAGATGTAGGCTATTATAGTTCTATCTCAAGGCCATATATATGAAACTTTTACGTGGAGTTTGGAGAGAAGCCTTATTCCTTGAAGGATAACAAAATAAGTCTAAGGGAGACACTATAAACTAGTACCACTTCAAGGGGAGCTCAACACATAGACACTTTATGCAATCCTGCACAAAACTGAAAGGATCAAAATCAAGGTGATGAATGATAATCATTCATTTTGTAAATGAAACCAAATTTGCACACTTTTTTTAACTAGAAATAGAAAAGTCTTCCTTGTATTGCTTTAAAAGAGTCTTTTACAAAGCAATTTTTGTAGAGTGATTCTATCACCAATCTAGGGATGATTTTCTTGTTTCCAAAGCCTCTATTTATATAAAAAAGGGGGAATAAATAAGAAGTCATTGATGGTGGGAACTCTCACATTTTACTTCTTTGTTGCTCCTAAATACACCACTCAGGATCACTCGAAAATCCTCTCGAGCCCTTCCCATCTTTAAGTTTTTATTTTGGCACATCTAAAAAGCTATGTTATGAGTAGCTAGAATGTCTCTTCTTGGCATGATGCATTTAAATTTAAAATGGTGATTATGAAGAGTGAACTATGGTGTATTAGAGCCTTCATAATTTTTATCTACAAGCCACTTGGACTCTTTTGTGCTTATTGGTCATCCTTGTGCCACTAGTCCTTTACTAATTAGTCCTTTCTACTCCAACTTATGTCATGTGGCAGCCTTTCATTCTTTTTATCATGATTTTTGCATTGCTAGACCAAGCTTAAGTCAAGCACTTGGAGAATCTTGATTTACTCTATGCAGAGTAATTCAAGTTCTTTGATCTCTCCAACTTCAAGATTTTTCATAACCTTTACTTATAAAGCCTTTTAAGTAAATTACTTGGAGAAACTTGATTTACTCTATACTTATTAATTTGGATTCTCTAAGCTCACTTACTTCAAACTTGTCCATCTTAAAGTCTTTTCACTTTATTGTTTCCAAGCCATAAAAATTTGAGCTTTTCAAACTCGATTACTTCCAATGACCAATCTCTTATCTTGATTTTGATGTCCATTGGTCCATCATTTACTTTGGACACTTGGTCTAAATATTTTATTCTAGAGGAATTCCATTTGCCTTTTCTTTCTAAAAAATCTCTCAAAGGAATCTCTTCAAACAATTTGTCTAAAGGAATTCCTTCAGACTTTTTATCCGTGTCTATCTTCAGAAATTACCCTTCAGGTTTTTTGTAATGGACTTTCTCGAAGGGTAAGAGACCCTTCAAGTTTTCTATGTGTCCCTTTGAAATTCCATGAATGATCCTCTAGAAGGGAAAGATACCCTTTAGGAATTTTGAAATGGTCCTGAAGGGTAACATACCCTTCGAGAAAATTTTAACTGTCCACTTGGAGAAGAAAAAGGCCCTTCAAATTTATGAAGTGTACCTTCAAGTTTTTGAAAGACCCTTCAAAAAAGTTGAAGAGGACTTTCAAAAAAATTGATTGGTCCCTTTTTCCTTAAAACATCCCTTTAGCATTTTGAAAATGCCCTTTGGATTTTTGAAAAAGACTCATCCCTTGAAGAACCTAAAAAGCACTATTTTTAAAGACCAAATCAAGTTTATCAAGCCCTTTTACTTATTTTGGGCTTTTGACTGATCACAACTTATGAATTAATCAAGTGGTACTCCTTAGAGAACCTAAAATACACTATCCATGACTAATTCAGATTTGTAAACCTGAATTACTTATACTTATAAAACATTTAGAAGTTAAGCACTACTAGAAACCTGATTTGCACTGTGCCCTCAAAAACCCAAAGCCATCATTGCTAGAAAACATGAAGTCCTCCCAAAGACTTGCCATATTATTTCCTAAAAAATCCATTTTCATACTTAGGTGAATTTTGATATGTGGGCTAAAAATGGTCAACACCTACATCATGTCAGTTCCAAAACTACTTTATAACATTCCCTGACATGGCATGCATTCACTTACACTTTGACACACTTGTCCTGTAATGTAAAGCCATACAATTTCATTAAAGTGACCAAAAAGGACATAAAATGACACTAAGGACAAATAAATAAGTGTGACCAAGATTAAACATATCATGACTTCATTTAAGACCATGGTGGACAGTTTCAAACCTATAAGACCTTATGAAAAGTTTGGGTATATATGGGACTTGACCAAATTTGACCTAAGGTCAAATTTATTCAATAGTAAGTATTCCTAACTCTTACTCCTCTTTATTAAGTAGATATATTTACATTTGTTAGCTTGTGAATATGTTAAAATCTTCATGCATTAGGATTACCTATACATTAATTTGAGTAGAGTTCTTCTATGCATGTTTAATTTTATGTTTATTATCCCCAATTTGTGCCATATGCTTTGGTGAGGACTAGACTAGATTTACTTTATTTTGTCAATTACTTTTATAAGAAAACATATAACTTAGTTATATTTATTATGTGGTATTGCTTGAATAGAGTATTTGGAATCTCTCTAGTAATATCATGTGGTAATACACCCCTTAGTTATGTCTAGCATATCCATATTGGTCATGACCTTGATTGTCTAAATATACCAACAAGTGGAAGGGCTAGTGTGATTTATCTTCTTTGAGCTAGGATTGATTTTTAGATTAACTTCACTTTCCCTTGTTATACATTCTAGTGAAATCAACATGAACTAATCCTTATAATTTTTACTTGACACCTTCATTTATTATCATTTATTATGTATTTCATTTTTACAGTCTTGGATTGAATCTATCGACTCAGTCTAACATTCTGTGTGTAGATTCAACACACAATATCTTTGGTTGACTCTATATTTCTCTATGCAGGTCATCTTTAACCACAAGTAATTCGGTTGATAAAATCAACTTAGTTTGATGCTTTATGTACATTTTTAAAACTCATTTGACTCAGTAGACTTTGTTAGTAGGCTAAAAATAATCATCTAAATAATATAGTATAAAAACTATAATTTTAGCATCTTCAAAAATTATCATGTTCATTCTCACCATCTCAGTCATTTATGTTCTTCATTATAATCCTATTTTTCAAAGTTTTTAGTCTATAAAATTATATCTCTATAGAAAACTAGGTCAACTAGATCAACATAGTTTTTTAGCTTGATTTCCTACCTAAAATATTCAGTCAACTCTTTCGACTGTGTTCTTCTATCTCTTGATTTAATAGATAGAATCAACCTAATTGATTCTATTTTATAACATTTGCACACATGGTCATCTAAACCAACCTTGTACTCTTCAAGCAAAGGAATTAACTTATTTTATTAGTAATTAATTCACTTTTCATGTTGTTTCTTGCTTGTTTAGAGTAGCACACATAGACTAAATAGTAAGTTTTAATTTATCAATTTATTCACACTATTTTTCTTTTTCACACACTTCTAAATCACATAACATCAAAAAACATTAAATAAATTATACCCAAGTTCTACTTACTTAGATTTCATCTCCAAAGGGGAAGCTGACTTGATTTTCTAGCTGAGTATAAATACATAATTGATGGTATATATTGGTAAAGCACCTAAAACCTTTATCATTGTAGGATTATGAAGTGAAGGGGTAGGCCCCAATACCAATCCATTACCATCACCAATACATATCCCTTTCAACCTTAACTACTTGAAACCATCCTTTATAGTTACTTCTTATAGCCAACTCTCTATCACATTTATTTATAATAATTATAAGTTAAAACATTCAAGAAAGACCACATAGATTAGAATTTATATTTTTTCTACTTGCTCTATGATAATTATATGTTGTATTACAAAACATGTGTTAGCTAATTTTGGTGAAAGGTTTGTGTTATGTTCCATAACTAGATCGACTAGATTGATACAATTATTTGTGTATTTATTTCAAAATATTCCATAAAATAACACTAGATCATCTATAGTCATAACTATCAACACCTGTCTATACCTTCAGAACAGAGTCGATTTACTTGATTATGTCTCATACAGTGTTTGTTTTCCCATAGGACATAGTCACTCCATTCAACCTAATCTCTTACATGTGGCTTGTTCTGTTTTCCTTCAACACATAGTCGACCTATTTAGTTATGTGTCTTTTAAACTCCCTTAGTTTCACCATCTGCACTACATAGTAAACCAATTTGACTGTGTCTTTTATAGCTTGTCCTATTTACTATCCTACAAGATAATACTAATTAGTTTGACCTAATATCCTCTCAATTAACCTTGATTTTTATCAAGTTTTTATTTTACCTCTTTCATCATGAATTTTTTGCTTGAGAATAATACATAATTGAATAAATCAAACATGATGAGCTCTACCAATCCCAATAGGTTTCCTAAGACACATCTTGTGGCACCCACTATGTATCAAAGCAATATCCATGTTGCCACCCACACTACTAATTATGGGACTCCTCCCCATTCTTATTCAACACTTAACCCCTTGTTTTATTTAAAATATGAGCATGATCTTGAATACACAACTAAAATTCTCTTTTTCATCAATGAAAACCCTCAACACAGAGGAAAAGATCCTATAACCATCTATAATCTCTTGATGGCACCTTATATAGGATAATCCCATTCACCTTCCCCTACTTTTTCCCAAGGATTTTAGGGAAGCCCTTTCTTTGCATCCCAATCTTTCCCCTCTATAATATCTCCTTCCTATATCGTGACATCATATTTTATGTCTTTTTAAACCTCCATGTTAGGTATTTCTACCAACATGGCAGGTTTAGCTTATAATGGGGATCATCAAAACACCCACATCCTTAACCATGATACTAATGTTTCCTTTGCTACCAATGATTCTTTTTCTACCCATGTTACTCATGTCACTAGTGAAGTGCATGCTACTACCTTATTGCACACTCATAGTTCATACCAAACTCTTACTACCTCACATATTACTAATGCATCACACATGGAATCCACTATCTAAAATACTGCTCAAACTATTCAAATTTTATTACAAACACTTAACCAAATGCATAATTTTCAAAAAAATAATTCAAATAAGATGATGCAAATGAAAAATCACCTCATACATCTCAAAAACCAACCTCACCAGGTTTCATGGGGAGCATAAAATCCTAATGCCACCCCCCCCCCCCACTTAGGGATTCCCATGGTAACCTCATACCACAACCTTCACTTATCAACACAACCATCAAACATTTACAAAATAAACCTATAATACCTCAAATTTCCAACATTGAAATAAGAGGTATCACCCCCACCATCACTTATAATGGATATACAGATCCTACCTTGTATTTAAAAACATTTAGAAACCTTTACAAATATTAGGTTAAGCTTAATAATTTCACTACCAATAAACTCTTGGCTTAAATTCTCTCAAGAGATGTTTTAGATTGGTATAATCAATTAAAAACCCACTCTATCACTATCCTAGAATACTTGGTTAGCTCACTGGTCCAAGAATTCTAAACTAGTGATCTTACTAAAACCAACTTAGCACATTTTATAAATTATAAAGAAATTGAAATTGAAATGACATTTCATCAAATGATGTAAAAAATTATCTAACAAATCTGAGCATAATATGGTGGATGATAACCTCTTCCACTTATTTACCAATGCTCTCCACCCTAAATTATAATATCACATTAGGATCCTCTCTCTAAAAAATTTGGAAGAAGCTCTTAACCAATCCAAATGATAAGACTTCCTCATGTGTCAATTTGAACCACCTCAACCTACAACAGGGACTCACATGCTCATCAAAAAATAAAAATTTCCATGCAACCAATGATGGTGTTATCAACACTTATGATACCATACACACCATCCAATCTATTTATCCAAAAAACACCATGGATCACGTTCCTCCCCTTAACAACAATTCTAATCATACTCCCACATTTTCTCATTACAACCACACTAATGTGCATAAACCATTATCCCTAGCATAAATTCAAAAAAAGTCTTCCAAAACCTCTACCATAACATCTTGACCCCACTTATTCTATTAAATCATGGTATGATCCAAATAAATTTTGTTGGTTTCATGTAAGTTGGGGCCATTTTTAGGAAACTTGTACATCATTAATAAATATTTCTATGTATTTTCCCTTTGGTCCTAAATTTGACCATGAATCCCATATTTGAAAACATAAACAAGATTATGACATAGATATTAAAGATCATGAGACTCAAGATAATCATTAAGCTTTAAATCAAGCTAATTCTCATTTAGTTATCTAAAAACATCCCATTCCTAACCACCAACACAACATTTATCAACCTATTCTTACTACTAACTATATACACATAATATTTTCAAATTTTATCAAATACTAACGCTTTACATCTTAAAATAACCTATCAAGACTCAATCTCTCTCAGTGCATGCCCTAAGGGGTGTATCAATAAATGGGTGGGAAAAACATTGGTTCTTTGTAAGATTATTATCTCTTATTACCACATTATTACTAATCTAACTATATCTTAAAACCAATCCCTAAGCTATTATTCCTCCCTTTCACACTCCTCCAATTTTTTTCCTCTTTGCATCCCTCTTTTCCTCACCTTGATCCCCTTTAGCCAGATGAATGTACTAGGTCATTAGGTTGAACCTATATATTTTTTAGCCTCTAATTAATGTACAGAGTCAACTAGGTCGACCCTATACTATTTTAGGTATTTTTCATTTGAAGTTTCATTAGCCCTTTAGCTGACCTAGCTCAAGACCTAGTGATTTATCTCCTGAAAACATATAGGGTCGACTAGGCTAACCCCATATAACTAACATATTCAGAAGGATTTAGGGTGAGATATACCTATAAACACAAGATCATTTCATCATAATTTTAATATGCAATCAAGAGTTAATATTTATTTAAGCTTCTTTACAATCTACTATTCCACCATTCTACTTGAGGAGTCTTAGCTTAAGTTTTCTACTTAGAGAATCTAATCTTGTGGATAAGTCTTGAATGTTTTGGCCTTTCTTAGTGATCCTTAAAAAACACAACCTCTTATGAATCCCCTTTATCCAAGGGAGAGATTTAGTATCGATGGGTTCACATTCAGGTAAGCATATTCTAACTTTATTATCCTCTCTTTAGTAGATAGAAGTAGCATAAGTATTGGCTCGAATAATATTACTCTTCATATTCCATGTATTAGGGTCTTACTCATACTTAGATTTATTGATATTTTCTTATACATGTTTTGATTATTTTAATAACCCCTCATATTGTGTCATAATCTTTGGTGTGCACTAGATTAGATTTACTTTCCTGTTTATTAGATATAGAGTGAACATTAAACCTAAGACTCTTTTAGGGTTATTTCATGATTGTGTTAGGTTGTAGGCTTTGGAACCCTTCCTAGCATGGTGTATTTTGATAAGTGATCTCCTAATCAGGTTTACCAAATTCTCATATTGGTCATGCCCTCACTTAATAAATGTATTCCCAATCGAAAGTGTAGGTATGCTCTATCTTCTTTGAGTCAGGATTGATTTATAGACATGATGCATTTCAGATTGCATACATTTTGGTGAACCCAACATTAACTAACCCTTATAGGATTTGTTTACCTTATTTAATTTCTTTCATTCTTTCATCATTATTTTTATCATATTTTTTCCATACTGGATCAACTCTATCGACCCAGTATCTAACTTCTATGTGCAAGTTCTTAGGTACAGGCTACTAGATCAAACTTGTCGACCCAGTATAGGTTTTTAACTTTTTAGACTTTTAGTTTAGACTACTAAGTCCACCCAATTGACCCTATAAATTTTTAGGCATCCTATTCATTCTATTCAGCATACTAGCTTGACCCAATCGACCCTGTACATTTTTAGGCACTTAGTAATAAGTTTATGTGAATCTTGATCGACCCAGTTAACCCAATTACTAGAATTTTTAAAAATATACCAAGGTTATTAAACTATAATATTCATTCTCTTCATCTCTAATCCACCAAGGTTCCTTTTTATCCTCTATCTCTTTATTTACAATCTTTTCTTTTATAATTTGTAGTCTTTAAAACTCCCCTGCATAGTCAACTAGATCGATCCTACAACCCAATTTTGTGTTTTGTGTATTGTCTAGATAACAAAGTCAACTATGATGACCCTAATCATTCTTAGACCTTGATTATGTAGTATAAGATCGACCTTATCAACCTTTTTCTATATTTTTTACATACATTATTGACTATATCAACATTATACCTTATTTAAAGTTAAAGTAACCTTATATTCTAGTAATTAGTTCACACTTTCATTTCTTATTGTTTTCATGCTTAGAATAGATCACATAGATTAATTAAGTGATTTTTAATTAATCATTTAGTTTCACTATTTTCTATTTTATGCACACACAACCAAATCATAAAATCTAAACAAGCATTTTAACATTTGTCTACCTAAGGCCAACCTACTTGAATTTAATCACCAAAGGGGAAGCCAACTTGATGCTCTAGTCAAGTATAAATCATGGTTAATGGTATATTATAGCTAATCACCTAACACCTTTATCACTTCAATGTGTGAAGTTAGGGGTTAGGCCCTAATACTAATCTTGTATCATTGCCACTACAACCCCTTTCAGCCTAAATTACTTAAAACTATCCTTAGATTGTCATTCTAGTTCCTTGCTTATAGCCAACTTCTCATCACATTTAAAAACATATCTAATAATCTAATTAACATTTAGGTTGACTAATCAATTATCTCTTTACTTTCCAATTTGATTACTTTCTCTTTGCTCAATTGTATTTTGTATTTCAAAAACTTGCATTAGCCAGCATTGGTGCAAGGTTTTATGTTGTGTGTTTTAATTAGATTGGTCAGCGTTAATCCAATTGTCTATTTATTTCCTTTTAGATTTTCTTTCCAAGTTACTTTAAAAAGTTATCTTGTTTCATTTTTCAACCTATTATAAGCATTTTAATTTTCCCTATTTATTGTACTGGGTCAACCCAATCAACCCTGTATCTTTTTCTAGCTTTTGTTCACTATAAAAGATCGACCTAGTGGACCTTGTATTGATTGTAAACCCTACTTTTTATTTTCTAGCCTCTATTCACTCTACTAGATTGACCTAGTTAACCTTGTATTGTTTTTAGACCCTATTTTTTATGCTTGGTTGAACCAGTCAACCCTGTACTGATTTTTGCTTTCCTTTTTTATCAATCTAGTTCTCTATTTATCCTTCTTTGCATTTTTTCATTTCTCTTCAGTCATAATTAAGTCTCTTATCAAAATATTCTTGGAGAGATTGAATCCATTTAGATACTATATGGGATGTTCATTTGCCCCTCTCTTTTCTTCCCAAGAGCACCATCACTTTTGGGGCACCACTTCTCCTCCTTCATCAATGAACTGCAATATGGTGCAAATAACACCTCAAGGTGAAGTTGATGGATCTAATCCTTTACTTACTTATCAATAAACTTCTCATATTCAAAATATTTAAAATAATGTAGGAGTAATTGATACAATCTTACTTAACAATGCCACTAATAATCCTTCTTCTAGTAGTCCTCCCCCTAACACCAATTTAGGGGGTGTTCCTACCAACACCAACCCACCTCCTAATACAACTCAAAATTTAGCCCAAGTTATCTAACAAATGAAAATAATGAAAAATTCTAGGATCAACCAAATGATGCAACTTCAAAAACATTTAATTAGTGTGGCTAATCAATCTCTGACTATGCATCCTCAAGCTAATCCCAATTTCATTCCTCCACCTCTTTAAGATGCCTCAGAAAATATTATTCCTCAACCCATAATGAATAAAAAGATGATTCAAACCATTAAAAATGATCCTTTATCCCCCTTAATTATATCCATTAATATTGGTAACATATCTCCAACTATCAAATATGATGGGACTAAATACCCTACCTCATTTATCAAAGCCTTTAGTAACCTTTACAAAGAGTGGATCCAAACTAATACCTTCACCATAAATAAAATTTTAGTGAAAAACTTCACTAGAAATGTGTTATAATACTATAATAAACTTCCCCAACATTCTATTTGGAAAGTTGAAGACTTGGTTAATCCTTTGGTTAAAGAGTTTCAACACAATGATCTTCTCAAAATTGTCTTAGCCACTTCATCAATGCTAAGTAATCTCCCACTAAATCAACTCATGAATTTATTATAAAATAGAAATATTTATCTCATAAAGCTAACCATAACACAATTGATGATAAATTATTCAAACTCTTTATCATTTCTTTAACTCCCACTCTCCAATATAAGGTTTAAACATTTGCTCCCCGAACACTTAATGAAGCTCTTGATCAAGCTAAACATCAAGACTTTCTTATGAAGTAATTAAAACCTAATCCTAAATTTTTTAATGGATATTTACAAAAATTTAATGATATCATTATTAATTCTCTATAAACCAAACCAAGAGTTTCCAAAACTGATATTCCTTCACCTTCTTATACACCTCTTTTAGTTCAGTAAATGAAACAATTTTTGCCGCCCTCAAAACCTTTCTTCTATCCCAATGCTCCTCCTAAGTGGTATGAGCCCAATATATTTTTTAGTTTCATGATAACATTGGTCATTCTCATGAATATTTTAGAGGTCTCACTAAATTTTTATCTCTTGTTTTCTTGGTGATTCATTCAATCATGAAGTTATGATCAATCTTCTTCGTCAATAATACACCACTACTTTTCAAAAATGACAAGCTTAAAAATATTATACCTCAAATAATAAAAAATATTCTTCAAATAATCAACTAAATACCAAGGATGTTTGTTCCATTGATGCCAATTACAACTAATATTTTAACAATTCTCAATATGTCAATAATATTAAGGTCAATTACCATCATAAACTAGTTCACAAAGATCTTGTTACCAAACCTAAGAAGTCATCTTTAGAGGAACAACTTCTTAAATATACTACCACTACTAATGTTTCTTTTTAATCCCAATAGGAACCATATCCTCCTTTTGATCCTCCAACTTCAATTATTCCTCCAAATTCTAATTTACCTCATAAACCTCATGCTAGTTCTTCTAAGTCTCATTAGAATTTTTTTGAAGAACTCAACTTTATGCCTTGTAAGATTCCACTTATAGAGCTGATAAACACTTCTCCATATCATCTTAAATTATTTATGCAACAACTCCAAGAAATTGATGATCCATCCTCTTTAGATGAAGAACCATCTTCTATTAAGTCTCAACCTACAAACATAAATACCATTGAAAGTATGTGTCCTTATTCTAAACCCTCTATTGAATTCCTTGAAGAGGACATGATCAATGATGAAATTCTCTTTCATACTAATGATCCACCACTTTTCATCAAAGTATCCATTAATACCACTCTTATCCATAAAATTTTAGTTCATGAGGTTTTTGATATTAATGTAATATCTTTATGGCTCATGTAATAACTCGATTATAACAATGATCACCTCAAGAAAACCCATCTTACTTGTCATGGTTTTGATAAGTCTAATCAAAATCTCTTGTTTTTATTTAGCTTCCATTAAATATTAGACCTAATATTATTTAAACTAAGCTTATGGTCCTTGAATTACCCCTATCTTACAACATACTCCTTGGTTATCCATGGACTCATCGAATGAGGGTCATTTCTTCTTCCAGTAGTCAATGTATTAAATTTTTACATAATGGAAAATGATATAAGCATGAAGCTAATCCCAACCCATGGAGCATTCAACTTCCTAATCCTAAATCATAATATCATATCCCTACCATTCTTAAATTCAATAGTGCTTCTTTATCCAGGTTAATCAACCTAAATCCTAATTTACAATTTATGCTTGTGGATTTCAATGATGATAAACCTAATGATTTACAACATATTTATAATACTACCAATTTACCTCCTTACATTTTGCAATGGTTTCCTCCTTCTTTATTACCCAAAGATCATACTATTCCTCTTATTGATGAGATTACTAATTTTACATCTTCATAAAATTCTCAAAAACCTTCTTTACCTAAAGATTCCTTCACTTGCAATGATTTTAGAATGGCCAAATTATTTCAATATCCTCTCATCATGTCTCCTCGTACATTCAATAATATCAAGATTTCACCCTCTAAAACTTTCCCTGATTCTCAAGCATGTACAATTTCTATATAATGACCCAATATAATGGCCCAAACTCAATTTAGAGACTTGTATGTCCAGCATTATCATAAAACCTTATCCCAAATTCACACTTTTAATCAAGATGTTCATACCATTTCTATAGGTCATACCTTAGATATTAAGTATCATGTGCCTCCTGCCAATCCTATTCTTATCAATACTCCTTGGGTGGTAGAGCAAATTATACCTTCTAAACCTTAGAAAAATTCTATATCTCCTTTACCACCTCTCGATCCAATCATTACCTCTAATCTTTCTCTTATCATTAAACCCACTGATATTCCAACCCCTTCTGATCCATCTACTTCTACTCCTAAAATTACACTAGATGCCAAGGCAACCGATGTCCATTAGCTACATTCTAAGTATGATCACCATGGAAATCAAATTCTAGATATTGAAATAGATGTCAAGTATTATGTCCCTCTTCCTACATTGCCTAGTGATGAATATCTCCTTGAGTTACTTTATGCCCAAGAACCTCAGCTTCCTCAATAGCATCACAAACTTAGAAATTTGAAGACTAAAACTCCTTGATTCAACAACTTCATTACTAGCATTGACCCTAAAACAAATCCCATTTTTGACTTACCTAATGCACCATACCACTTTCAAGACAATAATGCCATGCTTATTAAAAAAACCACTCACATAGAATATGGTACTCTATCTTATCCTTGACAAATCATTGTCTCTCATGAACTTTCACCTACTAAACATGATAATTTTAGCTCATTCTTTAACAAATGTCATGAGGCTTTCACTTATTCCTACGAGGACATGCCTGGCATTGACCCTAGCATTTTGGTTCATAATATCATTACTTATCTTGATGCCAAGCCTGTGTGTCAAAAATAAATAAAATTGCCACTTGAGGTTTCCACTTTATTTCATAAGGAAATCATTAATTTACTCAATGCTAAATTTATCAAACCAGTAGATTATTCTAAATGGGTTTCCAACATTATTCCCATTCATAATAAGGTCACTATGATCATTTACATTTGTATTGATTTCCATAATCTTAATCTTGTTTGTCTTAAGGATAAATTCTCTTTACCTTCAATAGATGCCATTGTTTATTCCATGGTTATTTATGAAATGTTATCTCTTATGGACATCTTCTCAATATATAATTGGATTCATATCACTCCCAAGGACCAACATAGGACTACTTTCACCATAGAATGGGGCACTTATTACTATGTCAAAATTCCCTTTGATCTTAAAAATACTAGAGCCACTTACCAATGAGTGATGACTCACATCTTTCATGATCTCATTCAAAAAATTGTTGAAACCTATGTGGATGATCTCATTTCTCAATCCAAACATTGTAAGAATCATCTTTATGATCTCTTTATCATCTTTGATCATCTCCTTAGATATAAAGTTAGGCTTAATCCTTACAAAAGTGTCTTTGGAGTCACATCTAGAAAATTGTTAGGATTCTTGGTCTCTCTTCATGACATTGATGTTTACCCTAACAAAATTAGTGTTATTATTAACATGGTCATCCTTGTTCTATTCTTGACATTCGTACTTATTTAGGCAAACTTGGGGAAATTAGATGATTTATCCTCGATATCAAATTTACTCTGTCAATTCACTTCTCAAGAAAGGTACTACTTTATAATGGATAGGTCCATGTCAAAAATCCTTTGATAATATGAAATATTCATTATTTCATCAACCTACACTTTTTCCTCCTTCCAATGATAAACCTTTGATTCTATATACTTCTTCCACACCTATTTCAGTTGGGGCAATGTTTGCCCAACAAGATGATACAAGAAGAGAGTATGTTATCTACTACATTATTTGAGGCCTCGTCGATTATGAAACATGTTATACCAAAATTGAGTGTGATTTCCTTGCTATCTATTTTTTAGGTAAAAAACTTCACCACTATATGATTTACCAAATTACTTATGTCATTGTTCATTCAGACCCCCTTCATCATTTCTTTTCTAAAACATTTCTTATCGAAGATAGAATTGGTAAATATATGGTCCTCCTTATAGAATTTGATCTTTGCATCATCACTTAAAAATTGTCAAAGGGCAAATCATAGCTGATCAGCTTGTCATAGCTCCCATACCAACTATTTCTTCTCTTTAAGATAATCTTCCAGATGACAATATCCTTTACATAGAAGGTCTTAATCAAGTTATTTCTCTTAAAGATTATTTTTATATCTTTACCACCAATCTTAAATCCAATAATCTTGATGAATCTATCACTCCCTTTAGTACTACTAAACCAAAATTAGTTATCAAGGATCTTCTTAAAATTAATGTCAACTTGTATGAGGATACTTGGACCCTTCACTTTGATGGTGCTAAATGCCTTTAAAGAGCTAGGGTAGGTTGCATTCTCATAAGTCTTCTTGGCAAGATCAGTCTTTTATCTTTTTACTTCACCTTCGATGTCACCAATAATACGGTTGAATACAAAGCTCTCATTTTAGGTTTGTGAGTTGTTCTTAACTTAGATATTCAATACCTTCATGGTTTAGGTGCCTCTCAGTGTATTTGTCATCAAGTAAGTGGTGATTATCAATGTAAAAGTGAGAGACTTATCACATATCATCAAATTTCAATCACTCTTGCTAAGGATTTCATCTCTTTCACTATTGAGCCTATTCCTAGGGATCAAAATTCTATTGCTGATTCTCTTGCATCTTTAGACTCCCTCTTTTATCCACACCAAGTCCTTGTTGATCCTACATTTCTTATACAAATAAGAAAATATCCATCCTCTACTCAACCACCAGATTCACTTATCTATCAAATCAAGGTTGTTACCATTTGATAAAGCCCATGGTACCATGACATCATTTAATTTTGGAACATCAAACTTATCCTCCTAATTTAGACTCTTGTGAAAAGACATGTATTCATAAATAAGAACTCAAGTATGTATTTATACATAACATCCTTTATTATCAAAATGTTGAAGGTACCTTTTTTTATTGTGTTATGAAAGGTGAGGTCCCTCCTCTTCTTGAACAAGCACATGGGGGCATTTACAGTGGCCACTATAGCAGACATGCTATAGCTCATAATTGCCTATGGGTTGATTTTGGCTTAATTTTGAAAAATATGTAATTGAATATGCTTAAAAGTGTAATCCTTATCATCTTCATCATGATATAATATCCATTCACCTCTAGACTAACTTCAAACTATCAAATTTCTTTGGCCATTTTCCACATGAGGATTCGATCTCATTGGCAAACTACCTCACTCCCAATATGGGCATGTATTTATCATCACTACTACCAAATATTTTATCAAGTCAGTAGAAGACATGTCCATTGTTAACATCATCAGTCTTATCATTTCCAGATTCATTACTCATCAAATCATTTTCTACTTTGGTGTTACCCATATAATCATTTTAGACAATGGTGGTAATTTTAAAAATAAACATGTTAAACAACTTTACAATAAATTCAAGATTAATCATAAATTTTCCATGCCTTATCATCCATAATATAATATCCAAGCTAAGGCCACTAATAAAATTCTTAACAAAATTCTCCAAAATAAAATTTATGAAACCTGAAAGGATTGGCATCTTCATCTTTACCTTGCATTTTGGGCCTATCAAACAGCATATGTACTACCACTAGGGCAACTCTATTCTCGCTAGTCTATGGTTCTGAATTAGTTCTTCCTTTAGAAGTTGAGCTTATCTATTTTCATATATATTTTCACATTATTATTCTCAATGAAGACTTATGTGAAGCTTGTCTTCATGCCCTTGATCTACTTGATGAACATCATCTTTCTTCCTTACAACATAATCACCAATACAACGCTTGCATTTTTAGACAACATAACAAATGTGTTAAAGTCCATAAATTTAATTTTGGTGATCTTTTCCTTAAATTAGACTACACCCATGATAAAGAAGGTAAATATGCCCAAAAATATTGGGGCCCATAATTAATCAAATATATTCTTGGTCCAAGCATCTACCACCTTCATACCAATGAAGGCCATGTTTTCAAAGAGCCCACCAACACACAATTCTTTAAAAAGTACTTTTTCTAAACATTTCCTTATTTTCATGTTTTTTATCTACATTTATCGAACACTTTTTGTAGGTTACTTACATGGGTCTCTCCCTCTTTATAAATTCTTTCCTTTCACAAATATTTAGTCATCCTCTTTAATCTTTTGATTTCTTGATATACCATAGTCTTTTTATCTTCTTGCATTTTCTTTTTTTGACACCCCTTGGGTTTTTATTTTGTGAGTTGCTTCATAAGACCATGGATAAGACCCAACATTCTTCACAAAGTTACCATATTTAACTTATTTTGCTTACCTCATTTTATCTTTCACTTGTTTTTTGACACCCTCATGGGTTTCTCTTTTATGAAGTTATAGTGTAAGATCATGGATAGGACCTGGCCTTCCTCATAAAATTATCATCTTTTCATGTTTTTATATCATCTTTGTTTCTCAAAATTTAGATTTTTCTTCTTTTGGTAGATGGAATTTGTGAAAATAATCTATGTTAACATGGTTTTCTCCATTTCCCTCATTTTTATGATAAGGAATCACACTTTACTGTGATTATATCCCTTTTTTTTCCTTTGTCACATTTTTTGTGATTTAAAGTAATTCAAATTGTTTCATGTATCACTCATCTTGATTTCCCCTTTCTTTCACTTGGAATTAGTTAAAACAAAGTCAAAGTCAAGATAGCACTTTTATTTTACCTAGATTTACGAGACTCTTAGACCCCATGCTCTTTAAAGTTCTCTCTTAGCAACCAAGTCCCAAGTATTCAAGTCAAAGTCATCTTTAAAACCTATGTTTGGTTTTCCAAATCTGTATAGAGGAGGAATAGAAAAATCCATCAAGAAGTTAAAATCCAAATCATTTGAAAAAAAAGGTAATGATATCTAAAAGTAAACATACAAATCTCAAAATTTAACATCGCTCCAAAAGACATGATTTCAAGCACATCTCTTATCTCTAGTCAAAGCTCAAACTCCACAATTGGCCTCACATAGAGCCAAAGTCCTTTGTGGTGTGATAGGATAGTATATTGGAATAGGGTAATTCAACAAGCTCTATGGTGTTACCTAATTTTTCACATAAGTACCCAATCTTCGTAGTAGACAAATAGCTTTATAAGGGGTCCTGAGGAATAGGGAACACATTGTGGAAAGGTATGTCTATTTTACTTTTCATGCATATAGCCTTCATGAGATGATCTATATACTCCATTTATTGACCTAAGACTTGTATGGCTAAGATAAGTTCTTCAGAGTCCTTAAATTTGATAGTCCTCTTATTTTTAAAAACCTAATTTAAGTGTCTTGACTTCGATAAAGAGTTCCTCTATCTTGGTTTCTCCTTAATTCTCTCATCCACCTATTTCATTTCCCCCTTGATAGGCAAATTTTGATTCCAAATATGTTTTTCCTTCTTTTTTAATTCCTTCTTCTTCACCTCTTGAAAACATGTTAATATTACTTTGTTTTAGTTTTATCTATCTTTAGAGCGAAACATGTTTGAGTAATTATGGATTATGTTCTTTTTCGCCATGATTTTACATTTATATGATTTATTTTAATTTAATTTTACCATTTATCATTGTTTTACTTTCTTACTATTATGGACATCTAAGTTTGTACCCTTTTTCCATTGTTGAGTGAGGTTGGCTTGTTACTTCTCACTCAACAATGTTGTTTTCCTTTTTATGCACCTTTTTCCATTGTTGACTGAGACAAGGATTGTTACTTCTCACTCTTCAATGTTGTTTTACCATTTTATTTCTTCTTTTTACCATTGATATCTTTTATTACCATCGTATTTGACATGTATCCTTGGTTTGACTTGGTGAGTTTGCCTTTCTTACTTAAGGATAGCTTGTTTGAGTTTTTTGGTCTTTAGTAGCCTTGGATTTTTGGTTACCCAATTTACTATTTTTTTTTACTTTGTCATTTGGTATAACATAGAACCTATCACCCTATCTTTCAAAATTTCCCAAGTACATTATGTCCTCATAGCACTAGCCATCTTGGATTTTCTTACATTTGTTTGGTTTTGCTCTTTAGTTTTGTATTCTTAGGTTTGTCGAAAGCAATCTCTGTACCTTCCATAATCAAAACTAAAAAGATAGTATAAAAACATACTAAAATAAAGGTAATTCAAGGTATGCATTGCATTTAATTTTTATTTATTTACTTTTCAATCATTTACTTTTAGTTATTTTTGCTTTAAAATATTGTAACTTTTTTTTACCCTCAGCATTATGTGTCCTTCTATTCTTTCTCAAATCACCATCCCCTATTGCACCTTAGTGACACATGATAATATTTGAGTGAGGAATATGTATACACATAATATTTTTAACTTTTATCAAATACTAACACTTTACATCTTGTAAGAACCCTTCAAGATTCAATCTCTTTGAGTGCATACCCTAAGGGGTAATACCCTAAGGGGTACACTAGTAAAGGGGTGGATAGACCATTAGTGTTTCATAATATTTTTGTCTCTTATTTTCACATTATTACCAATCCAACCATATCCTAAAACTATTACCTAAGCTATTAACCCTCGCTTTCACACTTCTCCAGTATTTTTCCTTTTTGCATCCCTCTTTTCCTCACCTTGATCCCCTTTAGCTAGTTGATTATACTAGGTCAACTGGGTTAACCTTGTAAAAATTTTAGCCTATAATTACTATACAAGGTTGATTGAGTTGACCCTATAATATTTTGGGTAATATTCACTTAAATTTTCATTATCCCTTCAGCTAACCTAGCTTGGGACCTAGTGATTTATCTCCTAAAAACATATAGGGTCAACTAGGTCGACCTGGTATAACTAACATATTCAAAAGGCTTTAGAGTGAGATCTACCTATAAATTCAAGATAATTTGATCATTATTTCAATATGCAATCAATATCTATTATTCATTCATGTTTCTTTACAATCTGATCTTCCACCATTCTACTTGAGGAGTCTTAGCTTAGGGCTTCTACTGGGATAATCTAGTCTTGTGGATAAGTCTTGGATTCTTTGGCCTTTATTAGTGACCCTTACAAACCAAAACAACTTTTTTTTAATCCCCTATTGCTAAGAGAGAGATTGAGTCTTGACTAGTTCACATTCAGGTAAGTATATTCTAGCTTTGTTCTCCTCTCTTTAGTAAATAAAAGTAGCATAAGCATTGGCTCGTATGATATTACTCTTCATATTCAATGTATTAGGGTCTTACTCATACTTATATTAATTGATATTCTCTTATACATGTTTTTATTATTTTACTAACCCTTCATATTTTGCCACAAGCTTTGGTGTGTACTAAATTAGATTTACTTTCTTGTTTATTAGATATAGAGTGAACATTAAACCTATGACTATTTTAGGGTTGTTTCATGATTGTGTTATATTGTAGGATTTTAACCCTTTCTATCATGGTTTATTGTGATAATTGATCCCCTAATCAGGTCTATTGTATCCCCATATTGGTCATGCTCTCGCTCAATAAATGTATTCCCAATCAGAAGTATAGGTATGTTCTATCTTCTCTGAGCCAAGATTTATTTATAGACATGATATATTTCTGATTGCATACACTAACAACATTTAAATTCTCATATACATTAACACCAATAATTAAAATGTGGTTAATATGACTAATATGAGTAGATTAATTGTGTGTATTGATTTAAATACAACACCTACACATCACACCTCTCTACCATTCTACATCATTTAAGACACTTCCCTATCCCATCTCATGGAATTAGGGAAATAAGAAGCAATACCCATATAAACACGATTCCCAAAAATAAAAATTAAGCATACCTCTTATACCATTGATATAACTTATACTCTTCTCTTATCTTTCATACCACAAGACATCACACCTTAAACTTCCACTAGTATTTCTTCTACTCAACCACAATAAATACCTCAACCAACCATCACATCATCTAAAGTCACTCAACCCAATTGAAACAAACCTAAACCAAAAATACAATATCAATATAAGTTTAATTTTACCTCCAACCCTCCTTTTTGGGAACTTTTGCAACATTATGCACCTATATATAACAATCTTCCCACAGGTTATGATGAATGGGATCCTATTATGGAACTTTCCCATCTCTCATCTTAAATCCCCTTCTTATAGATAATAACTTTTCCCTATCATAAAAACCACTTAATGTAATTTTTGTTCAAAATGAACATACCTCATCTTCCTCTTCTAGGACAAGAAGCTACCTTATATGGATCTGATGATATCATACTTCAAAAATGTGAAGAGATGTGCATCCATGTCGATGAAATAGCAAACACTTCCCTCTAATTTAAGTTCCCTATCTCTTCTATGAAGCTTAATGATATATTTCTTTACGTGGATGATCTTATTTTATTTATTAGTGTCTAAATCAGTGATATCTAAGTTAAGCATGCTTTAATTGATGAAGGTTTAGGCACTTGTGTTTCCTCCCTTGACTTTATCAAAACACTTGGATACTCTAAGTGCAACCTTGAATCCACATGTAGTACATGTTAAGGCTATGACAGAATGAAAATTCCTCCTATAGGTTGTGTTATAACTATTACCATCTATGTGAAAGTCATGATCTTTAAATTTATACTTTCTTATAATATCTTACTTAGTCAACCTTGGACTCATCATATGAGAGCAATAATTTCATCTGCATTCCAATGTGTCATATTTACTCAGAATGGTGTTATCTACAAGATTCAAGGAGACATGAATCCTTATAATTTTGAATAATTCCAATAATGTGGTGTCTTTAAAAAACCCACCCTTAAATCCTTACCTATTATCCCATTTTGAGAATATCAACACTTCAACTATCTAGTTAACTCCACTAGAGGTTATAATAGTCACCCTGAATTAATTAGAAATATTCCACCTAACCTCTTATACTCTGATGATGATGAGATAAGCCTAAAGATCAAAAAAAATTATCTTTCCCCTCACATCATCACCCAACTTCCTCCTCTTCAACATCGATCTTGTCAGTAACCTTCTAACAACATTTCAGTTACCTTAACTAAAACTAGACACTCCATTCACAATGAGTTTTTGAATGATAAAATAATTCATACATGTAATATTGACTTACACACACTTAAGTATGATGACATTTATGATTTAGATGACCCATTTTTAGTTGGATTCATCCAAGATATGTATTTTAAAGTTATTATATATCTCTCTTCTTTATTTTAGTCTTTTCATTCTTCTTCTAGCATTCCTCATTTTATAGTACTTAGTATTAGTTTTCCCACTACTATTTACATGGTAGAAATAGATAACTCACATGGTACACCTCTATTCATAGTATATCCTCTTAGGAGTATGCTCATGGATCATGCCATGACATTACCTTATCATTTTTTAAGATATCATGGCCCTTCTAGTCTGCTTCCTCAAAAGATGTTAGCCATTGTGTTTAGACCCGTTGCACAACCAACCTTACCTACAAATGAGCCTAGTTTGGTTATCACTCTAGCTCCCTACTTCCTTGGTGATGATCTTCTTCCCTTACCTTAGCTTGATCTCTTACCCACATAATGAGAATATCATCCTTATTGTGATATTCATAGAGTTGTGAGTCACTGAACCAAAGATGACCCTTTATATCAGCAACTCTAGGCTTCTTCTCCTACCCCTTCAACTATTATACCTTCATAGTCTAATAATACATGTATTTGTTTCTTTCATGGGATAAATAACCATTATTCAACCCATTACCAAAAACTTAGGTAATACATTGACACATTATGATCCATACTACCCATCCCAAAGACAAGACCATACCTCCTCCTAAGCTACTTTTAGAGTACATCCCTAAATATAGGAAGTATATTGTCTTTAGAATCAGTGGGATACCCATCATATTGATTGATACCAAGTGATCTAGTGGCATCTTCATGATTTCTAAAATTCAACACCAGCACCAATTATTTCTCATCCTATAGGTCACCTACACAAGAAGGTTCCTCCTTCTCTGCTAGTTGCACCTCCTCCTATCTCTACAAATACCACTCCCATCAATAAATCCATTTATCATATAGATTATCCCACATAGTATATGCCACATGATCATTACTCTTCTTTTTCTACACCTACATTTTTAGTTGAGATGATATGGAACGAAGTCTTTTAACAACTTTCCACAAAGATTGATGAGACTCTAGCTAACATTAGAATTTAGTTACATAGATATGTTTTAGATGTTATGGATAACATTTGTGGTAAAATATATCAATATTTATGAACATGACATGGTGTTATTTCATGTTATCCTATTTTATGATTTGGATTAGATTTATAACCCATTTATATATCTTATCTCTGTAACTATGTGTTAAACATGATTTCACTTATCTATTTTGCATGAACCATTATATTATGCTTTATATTTTTTACATGGTTTCATTATTTTTCACTTTTTATTATGGCTTATTCTCTTCATGAGTGCAAAATCATGTTTATTAATTCACTTCTTTCATGGATTCCATTATTTTCTCTATAATGATTGTTTGTTATCTTTTACACTCAAATTAAAATAATTATTATTGTGGCTTGGTTATACAACCCTGATTCCCTTGGTATTTTAAATCTACCACATGATCAGTTAGAAAATAAAACTTCTCATTGTACTACTTTTATACACCAATCTATTTTGATGTCCTTTATTCCCTTGTTTCCCTTTCACATACTAAGCATACATATGGTTGAAAATTGAGATTACATACTAGTTTATAGGTAAAACTAAGTTATTTGGTTAGTCATATCTCTGGTTACTTATCATCCTTTAAACAAAGTCTAAATCTCATTCATGTGTATCACTTATATCACTCATGTTAGTTATACCAAATCTGTATGGATGAGTAATCACAAAATCCATAAAAGAGTTAAAATACAAATCATTTAAATAAAAGGCATTGATTCAAAAGGAAACATACAATCTAGAAGTCTAATCACACTAAAAGATGTGATTTACTATCTTTATCACATCTCCTATTTCTAATCAAATCTCAATATTACATTTGGCCTCATGATAAAACCAAAGTCCATTGGGGTATGGTAGGCCAATGGATTTGGATACGAAAATAAAAAGTCTATAAGTGATACCTACTTTCTCATACAAGTACTCAATCTTCATAGTAGACTAATGACTCTATCAGAGGTCTTGAGGAATGGGGAACATGTTGTGGGAAGGTAGGACCATTTTAATTTATTTTTTCATATAACTTTAATGATTTGATCTTAGTATCTAACCTATTTACCTATATATCTTTATGATTATTATGATCAGGTATCCTTTATATTTTGATGGTCACTAAAATCTTAGTGTCTTTCCTTCTTACCTAGTATACTTCATCTTTACAAATGTTTTCTCATAATTGTCTATGTCATATTTTTTACATTCCCTATTTAATTACAACAATCCTAATATTTTTCCTTGATGAATAATGTTTTGTTAACTAATCCTACCCCATAGGGTTTCCCTTTGTGAGTTGTATTGTAAGACCTTGGATAGGACTAGGCATTCATCACAAAACTTTTCCTTATTTTTTCACTTATTACCATTTACCTCATTGGTGTTCACCTTGTGAGTTGCAGTACAAGACCATGGATAAGACTATTCTCTCCTCATAAATTACCACATTAAAATATTTTTAAATTATTCCCACCTTTATCTCCACCTCATTGGTGTTCCCTTTATGAGTTGTAATGTAAGACTTTGGATAGGACCAGGCCCTCCTCACAAAATATTCTAATAAAAATTTCATAGTATAACCAAGTCAAAATAAAATTACATGCTTCAAATTTGAGATAATTTGTGTTAAATTATGATTTACACGTCATTTACATACTTTCCATCTTGATTTAGTAGGTTTTATGCTTACTTCATTTTTATCTTCTTATTTTTCAATTATGTGTATGTTTACAACCATTTTATTAAGTTTCTCATAATTCCCATCTCGATTTAGTATAATTAATTTAATTTATACTTAAATTTTGTTTTTACTTTCATACTTCCCATCTTGATTTAGTATGATTGATTAAATTTATTGTTCATCTTTTTTTATATCATTGGTTTTCATGTGTTCTCCATTTTATTATAAATTTCCATACTTTCCAATTTAATATAGTATGAATTTTATTTGTTTTAATTTGGTGAAATTTTTACTTATACATGGTTTGAAACTATTTTATTACCTATTACTTTACCATCTTTGATTTCTTATATTTATTCATCTTATATTTTTATGCATTTCCCATTATGATATATTGTATGATTATTTATACTTTTTCAAATCATTTTGATTTTATTTTTAAACATGCATGTGTATCACATAATTCTATAAAATAAAACATACATCACATATTTTCCATAGAATATAAAACAAATTAAAATACATGTGCTAGAAAATAAATATATCCATACATCCATCCATAAACAAATACAAATCATAAACCAAGAAATGTCCATATCAATATATATAACATGAGTTCAATACAAATACAAAATATAATAGCTAAAGATCTAAGGATGAGCTCCATCATGTCTATCCTACGGCCAAGCCATCCTACCCATAAATTCCTATGACTGACCCCTATGAATGGTACACTATAATGAGGAAGTATGAGATCTCAAGCCATCGATCTATCCTTATAGATTGGCCACCTAGGCTTGCACACATCCAAGTGCTACAATGGTAACCATATGAGTGGATTGATCCTATGTCAATGCCTATCAAGATCAGACCTATACCTCTCCTACTCTTATAGGTGGATGTGAGCCATCTCCTTGCACCTACAGTTGTCGAGTAACCTCCAACACCAATCTAAACTAGATAGCATAAGTTGGGATAGATGGTATCATAGGGTCTACCAAGGTGGATGGATCATAATGCGACATCACCCCATCCAAAATATCATGGTGTGTATCTAAAATCATGGCTCCCCATATGATCTCCTCTACTATAGTACCTACAAAATAGAAACTAAATATATATTAGATCTCATGTATGTATATATGTATATATGTATGTATATGTATATATGTGTGTGTGTGTCTCAAACCATCTATATACATAATTTTTTTACATTTTTATCGATTATTGACACTTATATCGTGAAAGACCCCATCAAGTCTCAATCCCTCTGAGTGAATGCCTTAAGGGGTACACTAGGAAAGGGATGGGTGGATCATTGGTGATTCATAGGATTATTGTCCCTTTTTCCACTTGTTATCTACACACTTATCCCCTAAAAAACTTATCCCTAAGCTTGTTCTTCTCTATTGCATACTCCTTAGCCATTTCCTACCTTTTATCCCCCTTTTAATTATTCACCATATTAGTCCAACATTATTGACTATTTATAGTTTTCATCCTTAGTTTACTATACTAGGTTGACTGGGTCAACCTTGTATAGTTTTGGGTAAAATTCTCTTAAGTTCTAGGTTAGCTCTTGGCCGACCTAGCCCATGACCTACTAAATTTTTGTCCTTAATTATACTAGGTCGACTAGGTCAACCCTATTGACCAATTTTTTTGAAAGGTCTTAGGGTTAAATATGCCTATATGTACAAGTTCATTTCACCATTATTTAGAGAAGAGAATAAGAAGTAAGAGTTATTGTACATTTTTTTATCTACCATTCTATTTGAGGATCAAGCTTAGGGTTTCATACTTTCTTTGGAGATACGGATCTTATCATATGGAGAAGTCTTTTGGATGCATTGATAGGTTATGTAGCCTAGATCTACTTCATCTTTATCATCCTTACATACCATAATAACCTCTTGCCAATCACCTTGCCCAAGGGAGAGATTAAGGCTCGGTGGGTTCATCTTCAAAGGTAAGTATTCCTAACTTTATTTTTCCTTTATAAGAGTATATAGATATGCATTTATACTTCTCTTCCATAAATTAAGATTCTTTATACATTGATATGGGTATATGTCTCTTATGCATATTTACTTTTATTATTTTTAACCCCCTCTTGATGCCACAAGCTTTGATGAGCACTAGATTAGATTTACTTTATTTGTTATTAGTTTAGTGAGATATCAAAACATAGGACTCCCTTAGGGTTATTGCATGATTGTACTTGACTGAAAGCTTTGGAACCCTCCCTAACATAATTTATTATGGTAATAGATCCCCTTATCAGGAGTAGTGGATCCCCATATTGGTCATGTTCCCAATTATCTAATATATCCCTAATCAAAAGTGTATGGTATGATCTATCTTCTTTGAGTTAGGATTGATTTATAGACATGATGCATTTATAATTGCATACATTCTGGTAAACCCGACATGAATCTAACCCTTGCAAATTTTATCTCATGTTTTTCATAATTTTATCATTTTATTTTTATATATTTGTGATACTAGGTTGATAGTGTCGATATAACTCTAACTTATATTCACAAGTTTAACACATAGTTGCATTGATATGAATCTATTTTTTTGTGCTAATTTTTTATCAAGTATAAAAGCTACTAGGTTGACTCTATTGACACAGTGCACTTTCAAACTTCTAGATCAGGCTACTAGGTTGACTTTGTCAACCTTGTACACTTTTAGACATCCAGATCAGCCTATTAGGTCAACCTAGTCAACTTTATACATTTTTAGACATCCATATCAGCCTACTAGGTCAACCTTATCAAATTTTTACATTTTTAGACTTTTAGAAAACATACTAGGTCAACCTTATTGACATAATACATTTTTCAAGTTTTCAGCAAGTAGGGAACTACAAAGCTAGGTTGACCCAATCAACATAATTAGCAAAATTTAAAAGTATAAATTAGGGTATTTCAATAGAAATATTATTTTTCTCTACATCCTCCAACCCACCAAGGTTCTTTTTTATCCTTCTCTATCATTTCTAACATTTATTATAGTTCTATTTTTCATAGTTTGTAGTCTTTAAAACTACCCCTATACAATCAACTAGGTCAACCCTAACAACATAGTTGTATATTCTATATTCTGTCTGGAAAAAAAGGTTGGCATTGTCGATGTAGTTATTTTTTAGACCCTTGCTTTTGTAGTATATAAGTGATACTATTGACTCTATTCTATATTCTCTACATACATTATTATCAAAATTGACACTGTACTATGTTTCAAAGTTAAAATTAACATGTATATGCTAGTGATTAACTCAAATTTTCATTTCTTGTTTCTTTCATGCTTAGAATAGATCACATAATATAATTAGGTGGTTTTTCAATATACCATTTAGTTACACTCTTTTCTCTTTTATGCACATACTACCAAATCAAAAAATCTTAAAATGCACTTTAATAATTGTCTATCCAAGGCCAACCTACTTAGATTTTATCATCAAGGGGGAAGCCAATTTGGTTTTTTATTCAAGTATAAACACATGGTTAATGATATATTTTAGGTAATCACCTGACACCCTTATCACTATAGTGTGTGAAGTGAGTGGATAGGCCCCAATACCAAGCTAGTACTATTGTCAATATAGATCCCTTTCAGCCCTAACATTTTAAAAAAAATCTTAGATTAATTTCTAGTTCCTAACTTATAGTCAACTCCCTATGACATATCAAATTATACTTTAATAATCTAAAAATATTTAGGATGACCACTTTGTTCGCTTTTACTTTTAAATTTGACTGCTTGTTCTTTACTTAAATGTGTGTTGTATTATAAAAAATTGCATTAGCCAACATTGGTGTAAGGTTTGATGTTGTGTGCCTCAATTGTATCAACCTCATTGACCCAATTGATTTTGTGTTTCTTTCCATTTCTTAATTTCAAAAGTACATGAAAAATTATTCCTATTTCAGTACACAGTCATTCTACTTGACATAGTCTCTTAAAGACTATCTATTTTACCCTGCCTATAGTATTGGTTCAACCTTATCAACTCTGTACACTTTTTGAGCCTTGTTTCTAGTATTAGGTCAACCTTATTAACTCTATACACTTTTTTAGCTTCTATTTATAGTATTAAGTCAACATTGTCAACTCTATATAGTTTTTAGCCTCAGTTTCTTATACTAGGTTAACATTGTTAACTTTGTATACTTATCTATCTCTTTGCTTTTACACCTATTCCTTATGCGTTTATCTAGTCTTATTTCATAATGATGACATATTTTTAGCATTTCCTTAGTCAATAATATTTCATCATCAAAGATTTAGATCATAACCTCACTTATTTCATTACTTCAAATGAAACTATTCACTTTCTTCCTTCATCTTCTCCTAATCCAAAACCAATCACTACATAATGTAATGTAGTTGAGGTCATTCATCCTAATCATCCTCTCAATACCAATGTCAAGAATCCTCCACCAAATAATCCCCCTCCTATCAACACTAATACCCCTCTTACAAACACCAACCCACCTATTGTAGAAATATCAGTTATTAAGTCATTTACTTTGTCAAGTTCTTATTTGGCTATCAAAATCAGTTCTAGACTTGTTACAACTAGGTGAAAACCTAGATTAATCTTGTAGTGATCAACATTTGTCACTCAACTATGTCGACATCGATTCACATAAGGAACAATCCTTATGCACTCACCTGAAGCATGGTAGAGAAAGAATTGGGACCTGCATTGGGTTAATCATGTCATGGCACAGCTTATTCTTTAATATACTTGGTCATTAAAATAATGATGTTAGAAATGTTATTGATGCAATCCATTCTAAGTGGAGTCTAATTGTGTGTGGGTGCAAAGCCTATTTAGAGAGATCATTTTAGTTATATTAGTACAAGTCTATATTAGGTGGTTCTATAGCCTCATGGGCACAAGCATTTGGTTCCCTTAGCTTAGCATCATTCAGATGCTTGAAGGGTTCAATGTAATACTTTTATATTGAAGGGTCATAATAAAACATGGGGTCTTTCTTACACTTAGATTATTTCTATACCATATGTTGACATCATCATGTACACATAGATGCCATTATCAAACTGAATTGAAACCTTGATGAAACTTAGTATTCATATATTAAATCTAAGTATTATAACTATTAAAAATATTATGTAATCAATCCACATTTAAAAAACATAATTATAACCATATAAACTAGATCAACACTCAATTAAGGGAAATGCCATTCTCCATTAAATATTGTTCAGATAAATAGAGTACATAGCAAATAAAATAGAGTAAATGCTCATTTAAAGATACTAAAGGCCCAGAGGTTTATAGGAAAGCTTGGGCACTATAATATTGAAACTTGAAGGCATCCATGTTAGTCCTAAGTTTTAATGGTGGTTGCTTCACTATATCTAGAACCAATTCTGTAAAGCTTTGCTATCTCAAAGTCACATCATTTACATAGTAGTTTTAGCTTGGCTTTATATCATTAAGTAGTATCTTCATGCCAAGGTGGAAGGCATGCATTGGGTTCTGAGCTAGATCCTTGGTTCATCATTCCACCAGCTCCATCACCTTATATGCTTTACACTGCAGTCATCATGTGTAGCCACTTATGAACATGTCCTACAAAACTTGGGTGACAAGTAATTATTTTCCAACTAGTGCAAGATCTATGAAGATTCCTCCAACTAGTGCAAAAGGTGATAGAATAACAATCATTCCAAATGATAGCCTCATGTTGAGATATCTGATGAGTTGGCATAGATTCATACTTAACCAAAAAGGGGCCCAATATTACCCTATATAAAATTGCTAGTTTGACTTCAAACTAGTATTTCAATGCTCTTGGCACACAGAATTACAACACACTCTCTTTTAATTTAGCATTGAAATCCTCAAAGCCCTTAATGTCAAGCTTGAGTTCTTCAATGGAACTATCTATCTCGATTGAGGTGATGCTGAGTGTGAGCACGTCCATATTTTCTAATTCCTTTTGAAAGGCCTCAAGGTTTGACTTAGCTTTTACAACTCCATCCAAGATTTCTCCTTGTTTGCAGGCCTTGGTTTTCAAGGCACAAAGTGTGCTTCCAGGCTTTATTCCTAGTCTTTGATTTGAGTACTCAAGGCATTGACCTTTCCCATTATTTAGTTACACTTTGATCTATTTATAGTGTATACATATACCATCAACTCCTCCTTCTCCCCTTTTTCCTTTTTGAGGTGCACATCTATAACTGACACTTGGTTGGAAAATCTATAGAAGATGGCATCAATAGTATCTGTGCCATATTGAAGTTGCATGAAGAGGTATTTTACCTCTTTGATATTTACATCTATCTCTTGATTTATTATGGTGCATGGGTCCTCCTCTTCATCTATCACCAACTCTACCTTCAACCTTGGGATCATTTTATCCACTAGTATGCATACCTTGTCAACCTCCAAAAGATTTAAAGATTCAACCCCATCCAAGAGGGATACCTCAGCTTCCTCTATGTGCTCATCCAATTATTACAATTTAAACTTCATGGCCTTTACTTCCTCTTCTACTTCTAATGTGATCTTCTTCTATCTAAAATCTCTAACATCATTGACGATGTTCTTTTGTACTACTTTAGAGGCCATTTAGATGAGTACATTGGCCAACCTAACTAGGTTCATTATGTAGGGGTTTATAAAAAGGGAATCATGCCCTTCTAATTCCTCTATGCCCATTATATCCTTTTATGGTACCTCAAAATAAGGCTCATCCATATAACTATCAAAAGTGAATGATAGTTGTTGGTGCATCCTTGTTGTGGTAGCTTTGGGGGGCATGTACTCAAACATATAGTAATCTTCATCGATCCACCCCTTTTGTGCCTTTTTTCTTAGGCTTGGATCGGTGCCTTCTTCCTTAGTGATAGCCAACTCTGTCTATTTTCCTTCCTCTTCATTGGTGATATCTTTTAATTTAATAATTCCTTCTGAGGTTCCTTCATCTTGTTCTAGTAGGGGTTCTTCCTTGGACTTTTCCCCTTAGTCTATCTCTTCTTCTATTTCAATGTTAGTTTTTCCCTCCTATTTTCGTTGGGTTTCTTTAGTGCTCTTTATTTTCTCTTTTAAGGCACCAATATCACCTTCCTTGTCTCTAGGCACCCCTTCACTACTTGGGCATTCCTATGATGTAGCTTTTTCTAGTGTGCCTGTGGGGGTACTAGGCACCTTTGTTGCTCTTTCCTCCATTGGTTTCATGCTTATGGAAACCTTCTTCTCTTCATTTTATTTCTTGGACCTTTCCTCTTAGGCCTTATTTTTCTCTACCTTCATCTTATTTACTAGTGTTAGGGTTTTTTCTTCTTTAGCCTCAACCTTATCAATCTCTTCTTGGATCATGTTGGATACCTTCATGGCCTCTCTTTTTTCTCTAGTACTAGCACCATCTCTATTTCTTCCTCATTAATGCCCATTTTCTTCCACCAACTTCTCTTTTCCTCCTCAGTTCATAGAGGCTATGTGGAGGGCTCTTTTGATGAGGTATTGGATGGCTTTTCTACCTCTCTAAGTGTAGTGATAGTACCACATTAGAGGGCCTCTTCAACTCCTTTAGCGTTGGGCTCTTCTTCTACTGCTTCTTCTTAGATGATGTAAACTTTTGTCCCCACTTATTCCTCCTCTATATCTTCACATGCCTCTTGTACTTCCAATTCCTCACACACCTCTTGCACCTCTATCTCCACTAATATTATTATGGGCATTGAAACTGGCCCCTTTGACTTTTTTTCTTCTCCCTTTTCTTAGGTGAAGCAATCCTTGGTGTGAAGGTCACACACTTCTTCTTTGGTACAAAGGTAGTGGCTTTATCACTAAAGGTGATCTTTAATTTGATGCACTCCTGTATCTCCTCAAGTGTCTCCCCATTTTTATTTTGGGGATACTTCTACACTACTGGTGTTATCTTCCCTTCATCATTAATATGAAGGGGGAGGTAATCATCCTTCTTGGTATTCATACCCTTCTTTCTTGACTTCATCTCATAATATAGAATATGGATGTGCCTGAGGATGACTTATTTTTAGATGGGATGGATGTCAATGCAATCTAAGTCATCCTCATCATCCTTGGTCACTTTCCCTCTTAGGTGAAAATATTAGCACCATAACCTACTTCATTCCAAATCCATAGCCTTGATTAGGATGTCCAACTAATGTGCATTAGGAATTATTTTGAGTGAATCTATAAAGTATTTGGTTGAGAATGCATAGGGGAGATTCAACCAGCCTGATCAATTGGCATATGTGAGTTTAAGTGAAAAATATAGAAGTGTTTCATAAAGGAGAAGGTTGTCATTCTAAATATGTTTTGAGGGATTTCTTTAGGGATGTTCCATGCTTCCCCAAATGCTTTGATATATTGGGTGTACCACCCCATTACTCTGGTTTTGTAATTTTAGGAGAAGGTAGGAGGTAGGTGAAGTTTTGGTACTTCAACACTATAGAGTTCTTGTGCTCTAAGAAGACCCAAAGGTTGTCTTCATTTCCATTGAGTATGTTAATCTCCTTCATTACAATTAGAATTAACATCAACCCCCATCATAAGGTCTCTCACACTGTATGACACTCTAGCACATTCAACACCATTTCCTCTATAATGAACTTTGATATATTAAACTGTACCCCCTATGTCATATGGTGGGTGATACATAGGTAGGATTTGGTGATGTCTATTTATCAATCATCGAGGTAAAGTTTTGAACTCATGACAGATGTATCTACCCTCATTCTAGGGTCCTTGATGTTTTTGATTATGAATGCAAACCCTTCCTTGTAGTACCCTAAGATTTTCATGACCCTTTCAATTTTAGCATCATCAACCATCATTTGGTAGATGTTTGTATTAGAGTTTAAGAGCCTAATGATTCTTCTAATGAGGTTGGATAATAGTTACATGTGCCTCCCCATAAGGTAGAAAAAGTCCCTATGGACATACAACAGGAGGAACTCTATGAGCTCCTCTGGCTTCCCGAAGTATTGTAACTCATAGAGTTGAGTTGCATTAGTGGTTATAAGTTTATCTCAGATGGAGACATCAAATAAATCCATGCCTACTTTAGTCTTGGCCCCTATATTAAACACCCATTCTTGTACTTGATCTTGCATATTGATTAAGGTGAGATTATTGTATTCTTTGATATGGTAGGTATGTGTGAAATATGCCTAGCTCTCTCATACCAAGACCTCCTTAGGAAACTACATCTCTTGGTAGGACATTTTTTGAAGTACCTATAGATCAACCTTAGTGATGCTAACTCCCTCTATTGACTATGCTTTCTTCTTTTCCATAGCCACTTCTTCTATCATTCATGCCCTCTTAGCATCCTTTCGTGCCTACAATGGGCTAGAACTCATGTGTTTCTTCTCCATTCTAAATCAGCTAGTGTTGAATCATAATCTATTTACTTTACCAAAGACTATAATTTTTGTCGGTAATTCTTATAGTCATGAGATCTATGACTATGACTTCGGCTCTTAAGCTTTACTTACCATTAATAGTGGCCTCAGTGTTACTCTAGTTTTATACTACCTAGTTCTCACACAATTCATGCCCCACACTACTCTATACTAATCTCAAAGGGAATATAGTTCCTCTCTCTATTCAATCATTCACTTTTGGCATTTTTGGGCACTCAAGATCTCACTATAGTAGCATTTTATTTCTTCATCTATGGTTTTTTGGTTTGGATCTAGTTCATTGCTCTACATTTTTGGGTGAAAATTAACTTGAGGTTTGTAACCTAAACTAGTCATTTCTTTTCTATTTTATACCCTTACTTCAACTACCTTCTTAATTATAGGTGATTAATGGCATGGTGGTATCTCAATTTCTTAGAATTCACTAAAACCTATGAACTATGTAAAAATCCTCTACCACACATGCATTCAATGTAGATCTTTCTGCCTCCACTATCACCTCAATAAATTCTCCTAATGGTATTTTTAGTGAAGTGATGTATAATTTAAACAACCACTTCTTTCTTCACTTTAGGTGGATGCCAGCATGTCTTGATGATCTTTCTCCTATGATTTTTTCACTTGGCATGACCTTTCACCTTCCTTATGGTAACCTAGGCGTAGCACCTCATATGTGCATGATTCATCCTCCATGGTTCCATCTTATTTTCTTGTTATGCTTTCATTTCAAGCATGTTTTATGTACTTAGAAACTAAGGTACTCATATTCTCATAGTCTGGCAAGTTTTATGTACCTAGAAACTAAGGTGTATGGCCTCAAGTGCTTTAAAAAGCATCCATGTTTGACTCACCTGACTGGAGTTGTGTAAAAGTAATAGAATAGTTCTTTTGTGGTCCTAAAATCACTGCTTATTCATTCTACAAGAACAACAATCATAAAATACAATGAAATGTTTGGCTTATGCCAAACATCATTTGGGTTTGCACAACACAATCAACTTATGATTGGTAAGTCAGTGTTTGATTGTGAAAACACCATCTTATTGCCTATATGGATTCAATCTATCACCATTGAAATGCTTAGGGAGAATTTCACCTAACAACATATATAGATTGCATGTGTTAGTTTACAACATGTTATGGATAACATATAGACCCATCCACCTAATTTATAGATTTTTTAGGTTCTTGAGGTATTTGGAGTCATAGAACAAGACCAATTCTCCTTCATTTAGTACCTTGTGCTTAATATGCGTATCATGCCATAACTACTAGTGCACCTTCTCTATCTATTAGCTCTACCTGCTTGGGTGTACACTTCATCCAAGCACTCCAAGTCCTCCAACCTTGTACTCCATGATCTTTGATCATCCAAATGACTAATATGCCTAATGCACAATGATGGTACCAAGAAATCCATTGATAGAATTGCCTCTATGCCAAACACCAGTTGGAATGTAGCCTTGTTTAGGCACTTGTAGGTTATGTGGTATGCCCATAGAACTACCGTCACTCGATCATCCTAATATTTGTGACCAACATCACATATTTTTATGAGATACATTCCCAATATCTTGTTGAATGATTTGGCTATGCCATTTTATTATCAATGATATGGGGTAGTCTTATAGTGCACCACCATATATGCAGCTAGCAGTATTTTCATATTTTCATTGAGGATATGTGTTCCTTTAAAGATAGTTAAACTGAGTGGGCACCCATAATTACTTATGATGCTCTCCCATATGAATCATGTAGTAGTGGTGGAAATGTAGTTTGTATTAGGTGTTACCTTGGCTCACTTTGTGAAATAATCAATAGCTACCAAAATATATCTCGTGCTTGTATGTGTTGTTGCGGGAGTAATCAACCTAATAAAATCAATGGCCCATTTTTCAAATGGTACATGGAAAAGAATGGGGATGAAAGGCATCTCATCTCATAAATTTAGCTTCCTTATGCATAGACATACATCACATGTCTTAGTGCAATCCTTTGAATCTTAGGACAGGCTTAGCCACCACAAGCCTAATTGTAACATTTTATGTGTTGTTATGCCTCCAGCGTAATAACCTCCTATAATCCCCTCATATACCTCACATAGAATATAGTATCTTTCATGTTCCAAAACATATAGGTATAGGACTTCATCTTGAGTTAATTTATACAACTCCACACTAATGATCTAAAAGGGGGTAATGTGAACGATGATCTACTTCTTCTCTTTGGTTGTCAAGGTTTGGGGCGTAAACTTAGACATTAAAAATATGGCTATCTCTACCAAGTCTTTAGGAATGCATTAGACTCTATATATTTATGTGTCCATCATGTCATCTTTAATGGGTACTATTGCATCACCAAAGTTGATGTGGTACAAATGGTCTAGTCCTAAGTTCTACTTCCTAGGTTTTACCACAACTAAGAACTAGAATTTTTGAAATAGAACTATCCATATACAAATTTTCCCATGGATAATGGGCTTATTCACAAGGTACTGAAGTGCCTCGTGATCAATGAAAAAGATGAATGGGGTCACCAACAAGTATTGCATGAATTTTTGTAGGGCATTGATCATGGTTAATGTTTTATGCTCAGTTGTATAGTTATGATCTACTTGGGTCAACTTTCTACTTGCAAAGGAGATGGGGTGTTCCATTTTGCCTTCACTAAGTTACACCAAAATGGTACTAATTTTAGAGGTAGATTAATTGACATGGATGTGGAATAGATTCATCTAGTCAAGAAATTATAGAATATGCATGCTAGCTAACTTGATTTTTAGAGTTTCAAAGGCATCCTCTTATATTTCACCCTAATAGATTGGGCCATATTTTCACAATAGCTCCTCTAGAAATGCTACAATACTTGCATAGATCCTTATAAACTTTATATAATATTTGAAATGTACAAGAAAGGCATGAATGTCTTTATGTGTAGAAGGGGTTTGGAGTTGTAAAATAATAACAATCTTCATGGGGTCAATGAGTAGACCATCTTTGTAGATGATGTGCCTAATTAAGGTTATAAATGGTGTCATGAAGATTCCCTTATTAAGGTTGATGGATATATATAGTTATTGACACCTCTCAAACATGAGGCACAAGTTATCATAATGGTCTCTCATGAACCCATACATAGTCTAATCATCAAGGTACACTTAGAGGAACTTATGGATAAAATCCTTAAATTTAGTGATGACCATGTTGGGGATCAACCAACAATATGATTACACTTATGAAAGTAATAAACCATGGAATTAAATCAGATAGATAAGTAACTAGAATCAGATAATAGCAAAGAATAAGAGATACAAGAAACCACCCTGAAAACTTGTATTAAACTCTTTACAAAAGGAATACAATTGAAGAAACTTCTTTCTTCCACACCTCTCTCAGATGCACAAGATCTCTCTCTAGATCTCTATCCCTCAAGAGCTCTCTCTCTCAAGTACAATCAATTCCAACAACCTGGATTGATACAACTCTGTACTGTTCTTCAACATTCACATATAATGAACTACTACAATAATCACACTAAGCTAAGAAGATCTAATTCTACATATAGAATTAGGAGACTTGAGCATGCACTTACAACCAATAGTTAAGCCTCTTGAACAAGGGATCTAAAAACAATCTTACTAATAATAGAAACATGAACTTAAGACTAAGACTTAAACTCGTCATGCAAACACTCAGTTTTGTCCTTGGAAATAGCATTATGGACGCACAGGTAACCGACGCCGGTTCCTGCCTACTTGCCTATGACCAACGTCGGCCGATCCTCTGTCGATGCCAGCATCTCTTCAACTACACCTGACTGACGTCAGTCACTCCTAACCGACACCGGTGACTGTGTAAACTTGCAACTTTGGTAATGCGCTCATATGTGAAGCTTTTAGGCTCCACACCTTAACAATCACTTGGAGATAAATAGCTACACCAGTACCTGTACAGCAACATCTTCTAGCTCCTCCATCTTCAACTCAATCATGAAGACCAACGAAAGTTGAATAAAGATTCAACTTCTCCTTTGTAACCGGCTTGGTTAACATATCAGCAAGATTCTTATTTGTATGGATCTTCTCCAGCTTTAAATCACCATCTTCCAATACCTATCGTATGAAGTGGTACCTTAGATGTATGTGCTTGGTTCTTGAATGAAAGGCTGAATTCTTAGCCAAATGGATTGCACTCTGACTGTCACTATACAATCTTCAACTCCCATGCTCCCTTCCAAGCTCTTCCATGAACCGTTTCATCTATATCATCTCTTTGCTAGCTTTTGTGGCTACAATATACTCTGCTTCTGTAGTTGACAAGGCAACAACCTTCTGTAACTTAGATATCTAGCTAACCGTCATTCCACCTACAGTGAAAACATAACCTGTAGTGTTCCTCCTACCATCCAAATCACCTACCATATTTGAATCTACATAACCATGTAGAGAAGTATCTTAACCTCCATAGCACAAGTGCCTACTACTGGTTCCTCTCAAATATCTAAGGATCCACTGAACTAGTTTCCAATGTTCCTTACCTGGATTGGCCATATACTTACTTACAACTCCCACTGCTTGGGCAATATCTGGTCTAGTACACACCATTACATACATCAAACTTCCTACTATGGAAGAATATGGAACCTTACTCATGTACTCTACCTCATCATGTGAATTAGGACATTGTTCTTTACTTAACTTAAAATGTCCAGCCAAAGGTGTGCTTACTGGTTTAGCATCCTGCATATTGAACGGTTTCAACACCTTGTCCACATAATTCTCTTGAGACAATATCAACCTGTGATTTTTTCTATCTCTCTTAATGCTCATGCCAAGGATTTTATTTGTTGTTCCCAAATCCTTCATAGCAAAAATTTGAGCTAATTTCACCTTAAGCTTAGAGATATCTTGCATGTGTGATCCTGCAACCAGCATATCATCTACATACAACAATAGAATAATATATCTACCATTATCCAATTTCTTAAAATACACACAATGGTCAGATTGACACCTACTGTAGCCATGCTCAGTCATAAACCTGTCAAATTTTAAATACCACTGTCTAGGAGCTTGCTTGAGGCCATACAAGCTTTTCTTCAATCTGCACACTAACTTCTCCTTACCTTTGACCTCAAATCCTTCCGGCTGTTCCATATAAATTTCCTCATCCAAATCTCCATGAAGAAATGCTGTCTTAACATCTAGCTGCTCAAGATGCAAATCCTCAACAGCAACCAAAGACAGTACAATCCGTATAGAAGTCATTTTAACAACAGGAGGAAAAATCTCACCAAAATCAATACCTAGCTTTTGTGCAAATCCTTTCACTACCAATCTGGCCTTATATCTCATCTATCCATTCTCACCTTCCTTTAACCTATAGGTCCATCTATTCTTCAGTGTTCTCTTACCAGCTGGCAATTCAACCAAATCCCATGTTTGGTTCTCTCTTAAGGACTCCAACTCCTCAACCATGCCACACTCCCATTGACTCTTGGACTCCACCTGTATTGCTTCTTCAAAACTCTCTAGTTCTCCACCATTAGTTAGCAATAAATAGTATAAAGAAGGAGAATATCTAATAGGAGGCTTACTTACCCTTTTTGACCTCCTGATGGGTGTCTGAGACTCATTCACAGCACGCTGTCCACCCAAATTATCTGACAGTGACCGACCTCGGTCACCTCTAGACCTATTACTGGCCGACGCTGGTTCTTCCTGACCGATGTTGGTGCCTATTCTGCTGACATCAGTCTCTGTATGGCTGACGTTAGTTTTTGTTTTGCCGACGTTATTTCTTGTCTTACCGATGTCAGTCTCTGTGTTTTCCTGCAAGTGATTATTTCTTTTTCCTGCGAGCTCATTTTGGACCGTCACTTCGTCCAATTCACCATTGCTCTACCCAGATTGATTTAGCTTCTTCAGCTGATCACTATACATCACTTTTTCATTAAAAATAATGTCATGGCTCCTAATTATCTTGTTAGTTCTTAGATTCTAAAATCTGAAACCAAAATCATCTGAGCCATAGCCAATGAATGTGCACCTCATAGACTTAGCATCCAGCTTCTTTCTATTTTCCTTATCTACGTGTACAAAGGCTTCACAACCAAAAACTTTGAGAAAAGAGAGATCTACCTTTTTACCTATCCAAGCCTCTTCTAGAATTCCACCATCCAGAGCTGTAGAGGGTCCTCTGTTAATCAAGTATACTGCAGTGTCAACAGCTTCTACCCAAAACTCTAAGGGCAAACCAGCATGCAATCTCATACATCTTGCACGCTCCATGATTGTTCTATTCATCTTTTCAGCAATTCCATTCTGCTGAGGTGTCCTTGGAACCATCCTTTGCCTACAGATTCCATGCATGTAACAATACCAGTTGAACTTATAACTGCAGAACTCTCCACCATTGTCAGATCTTAGGCACTTTAATCTTTTGCCTATTTCATTCTCAACCATAGCTTTCCAAATCTTAAAAGTCTCAAATACATTAGATTTCTTCTTAATACAATAGATCCATACCTTTCTTGTAGCATCATCTATGAACGAAACATAGTACTGTGATCCTCCAATAGAAGCTACCTGAGTTGGTCCCCACACGTCTGTGTGAACAAGCTGCAACTTATGCTTCTTCTTTGTAGACCCAGTCTTGAGAAAACTAACCCTTTTTTGTTTTCCAAATACACAGTGCTCACAAAATTCTAGATCCATGCTTTTCAAATCTGAAAGCTTACCTTTAGACTTAAGAATTGACATCCCCTTCTCACTCATGTGGCCAAGCCTTGAGTGCCACAATTTTGCATCCACATCTGAAGTAGATAATATAGAAGGAGAATTGTTAGTAACATAATTACACAAATAGAGAGTACCTACTCTCTTACCTCTGGCCATAACAAGTGCACCCTTGGTCACCTTCCAAGATTCTATTGTGAGAGTTACTGTACAACCCTCATCCCCTAACTTTCCTACAGAAATCAAATTTCTCTTCAAGCTAGGAACATGCATAACTTTTCTCAAACACCCATGTGTTGCCATTCTACATTTTCAGCTGCACTTTACCTTTGTCAATAATCTTACAAGGCTCATCATCCCCTAGATACACTATTCCAAAATCTCCATGGATATAGTCATAGAAATATTTCCTATTAGGGGTAGCATGAAAAGATGCACCAAAATCTAACACCCAAGATTCTATATTATTATGCAGAGAGAATATTAAAGCATCTTGTGCAATGCCTGCTACCTTTTCTTCTTCTTTTCCTTCATGTTGATTGTCCTTCTTAGGCTTTGACCAGCAATCTCTGCTTATGTGCCGCATCTTTCCACAATTTCAGCATTGTGGCTTCCTGCCATTTCTGGATTTGGATCTGCCTTTCCTCGTAGACTTAGATCTTGATCTCCCTTTCTTGCTCTTCTCTTTTTTCCTTCTCCTGCTCTCAAAACAAAAAGCATTCCCAAATGTCTCTTCTGTGCTTTTCCTGTGAATTTTCTCATTCAAGATAACACTAACAACATCCTCTACTTTTAAAATATTTGATGCAGATGCAGTATTGCTAACTGCCATTACTAAGCTATGCCAGCTTTCAGGCAAAGAACATAATATTAAAAGAGCTTTTATTTCATCATCAAATATAATTTTGACTGAACTTAATTGATTTACAATACCATGGAAATCATTCAGGTGATTAGATACAGATCCACCTTCCTGCATATGTAAATTAAATAGCTGCTTCATAAGATATACCTTATTAGAAGCTGAGGGTTTTTCATACAAATTTGCTAGAGTAGTCATCAACTCTACCATTGTTTTTGCCTGTGATAAATTAGATATCACAGTAGATGCTAGACTCAGTCTTATAGACCCCAGAGCCTTTCTGTCAAGAACTTCCCATTTTTCATCCTCCATGTCTGTGGGCTTCTTTGCAATCCCACCTAATGGTAAGTATAGATCTTTCTGATACAGATAGTCCTCTATCTGCATTCTCCAATGTTGATAATTTTTGCCATTGAACTTCTCCATTCTCAGTTTACTTTCATCTGCCATTGCTTCTCCCACTCAAACAGAAATCCCTATAGAAACTCTTGTGAGCAACTTGTAATCAATACACACTACATAGATCTGAACCGCCTGTTAGTGAACCTGAGCTTTGATACCAATTATTGGATATCAAACTCTAAACCTACAACCAAGGCTCTAATACCACTTGTTGGGGATCAACCAACAATATGATTACACTTATGAAAGCAATAAACCACAGAATTAAATCAGATAGATAAGTAACTAGAATCAGATAATAGCAAAGAACAAGAGAACAAAAAACCACCCTAAAAACTTGTATTAAACTCTTTACAAAAGGAATATAATTGAAGAAACTTCTATCTTCCACACCTCTCTCAGATGCACAAGATCTCTCTCTAGATCTCTATCCCTCAAGAGCTCTCTCTCTCAAGTACAATCAATTTCAACAACCTAGATTGATACAACTCTGTACTATTCTTCAACATTCACATATAATGAACTACTACAATAATCACACTAAGCTAAGAAGATCTAATTCTACATATAGAATTAGGAGACTTGAGCATGCACTTACAACCAACAGTTAAGCCTCTTGAATAAGGGCTCTAAAAACAATCTTACTAATAATAGAAATGCAAACTTAAGACTAAGACTTAAATTCATCATGCAAACACTCAGTTCTGTCCTCAAAAATAACATTCTAGATGCACAGGTAATCGATGCCAGTTCCAGCCTGCTTGCTTGTGACCGACGTCGACCGATCCTCTGTCGACACCGGCGTCTCTTCAACTGCACCTGACCGATGTCAGTCGCTCCTAACCGACACCGGTGACTGTGTAAACCTGCAACTTTGGTAATGCGCTCATATGTGAATATTTTAGGCTCCACATCTTAATAGACCACTCTGGAGAATACAATTGGGGCATTCTTAAGCCCAAAGGGCATCATATTATAGGAAAAACAACCCCATTATATTGTAAAGGTTATCTTAGGCATGTCCTCCTCTTCAAATTGGATTTGATGGTATCTAGAGAAACTAGTGAAAGTATAGATTTCATAGCCAACGACTCCATCCAAGACTTCATCAATGAATAGAGTTGAGAAGGGGTTAGTGATACATGCTACATTTAATAATTGATAATCAACACAAATGTAGATGCACCCATCTTTATTAATTATAATCACTATGGGGCTCACCCATTTTGACTCTTGTACTAGTTATATCACTCCTATGGCTAGCATACCATCAATCTCCATTTTGACCCTAGCATGAAGATTGGGGTTCATTATATAGGGGTGATTTTTGAAAGTTCACACATCATCCACTAGTTTTATGTTCATTTTTCCAAGGGATGGGTGGGTACCCTTCATGTCTTGGTAATTACATATAAATAAATCTTAAAACTCCTTCAAGAGATCTAAAATTCATGTTAGTTCTATGTTAGACCAATATACACCTAGAGTAGCCACCTTTGGTTCTCCTTCCATGATGATATCAACCTGGGTGGTCTTGAGTGGTATGTGGTAGGGATTTTTTCTCTCCTGATGTGTGCCCTCAACTTGACTACTCCCCTCAGTTGTTTTTATGTGGAGATGAGTAGGGTCTTCTTTGTCATGGACACTACCATCCACTTGTTATATGAGTTTCCTCTTTCCTATCAAGGATGTCAAATTTCATGCCTTCTAAACATCTATATCTTCATCACTCAAGTCACTATTGAGTTTTTGATCCTTGAATAAAGTTGGGAGTGTTAATCCTTGCTCTATAAACATATCTTTTAGGCACTCCTCGAAGATTACAGTGTCCTCAAACACTACCCTTCGAATGATTTGTAATGGCTCGATCAATTACAGGTTATGTGAGGAAAAGGAGAAGGTGTTCACAAACTTGTCCTTTAAGACATCCCAACTAGCTATCTCATGACATGTTTCATCGACCACATACCAAGTTTTCACCCATGTTTTCAAGGTTGTATAGAAGGCATACACCCATAGGTTCCTTGGGGTGTTTGCACCACAGTTAATCCATGTTTCTTTACAAAAACATATGTGTGTTATTGGGTCTAAATCACTATAGTATGGAGAAATGTCTAGGTCCTCATTTATTTTTCTAAATCTAGCATATATGGTTGCTTTGACATCTTTCCAAGTTGGCAAGCTAGGCCTCTACACTGCCCACCAATGATTGGTAGTGTTTCTCAAAGTATACACCAATATACTCATCATATCTACTTCCTTTAGGATGGATGACTCTAGGTCATGAACATATTATTAGATAAGACTATTCCCCTTATATCATAAGAGTGATACAAATTTACCTTTGGTCAGGTGAAACACTTTCTTTCCCTTCTTATTATAAGGTACCCCTCTTTGTGAAGTGTGATTGATTTGGACCCAACCAGTCCTCATAGGTTCTGGTACCTTAGCACTCACTAAGTAGCACCTTCAACTAGTGTTTTCATAATCTTATTTAACCCATTGGTCTCAATCTATGTTAGTAGTGTCTGAGGCTGACTATCCACCATCCCAAGAAACCACTCCTTGGTCATTGGGGTTGATAGTTTTAGCACCTTATGTCATGATGTTGTAGATATGGTTGATCTCATCTTCAAGATCAACACTTTATACATAAGGGGGTCTTTGGTCACTTGAGAGGGGGATCATGACCCTCTCCTTATCATTTTCAAAGGTCATATAGTGCTTCTTGAAGTGCATGTTGGCATTATTCATGTAGCACCATGGCCTAACTAGGAGTGCTAGATAATTATCTTACTCAACCAACTCGATCACTTCAAAGTCAACACATAACTATGTTCCCATAATATCTATAATGGTGCCTTTAGAATTTTTATTAGTTGCATCTTGCATTTGTTGGCCAAGAAAATTACATGAGGGGAAGGCTGCAAGGCTAGCCTACCCATCTTCTCCTATATGTTTCTTATCAAGATATTGACCTTGGTGCTTGTATCTATGAGGACCTCACATAAAAACCATCTATCAATGGTGGCATTCACTAGGAGCTCTTAATCATAGTCCACATTTTATGTATTGCTAACTTCCATGCCCTTTTCATGCATGGCACAATAATTTCAACTATCTTCTATCTGGCATGCTCTAAAAGAAAATTCTTTAATAGGGGTAGCATCCCTTCTATCTATAAGAGGCACAAGATATTCATTATTTCTTAGCCTCTTAGTTATTTTGCTTCTTGCAGGAGATAGTAACTTGCACCTATAGACCTCATGCTAGTTGGATTTCTCCTTATAGGTTTTGAATGACACTCATGGCTTGTTACAAGACATCCTTATGGCATGCAGGGTCAACATAAGGTGTAGCTTTAGGTTCAGGTCATGTGATGCACTTAGTACAACTTGGTTCCCCATATTCCAAAGATAACTCTTATACAAGTGCAACTAGAAGCTGAGTGGTGAGCCCACTATGAATATTCACCTACACCTTGACTTTCTCAGTGCTGATTAGTTATGCCCTCAAATCCCATTTCTCTACTTTTGGCTTGTACCAGATCATTCTTGTACCTTTATCTATGTCAGGCCAACCTTGTGTTAACTTTTTATACAATTTATGGTTTTCTTTGACCTTGTGTGTTCCTTGACAATACCCACACATTGGATGTGTAGGGCAGTTGTGTTGATAGTGCTTAATCAAACCACACTTGTAACATGATAGTAGTAGGAATCTTCCTCCATCATGTCCTCTACCCCACCCTCTTATTCCTCTTTGCATTCCATAGCCTACATTCTACTGGCCATATCTTACATTGTATTGACCATAGCCCTCCTTTCTTTGGATTGCCTACCCTCTAGATACTAAGTTATTTACCATTCACCTCTCTCCATATTATTTGACATTTCATTGATTACATGGTAATCAGCTATGGTATGAGTATAGGCATTACACAACTGATAATATATGTTTGTGTTATCTTGACTGGCATGTTGTAATAAAGGGTTGTTACAAACATCATGTACCTCACAAAAAACCTCATATCTTTGAAGCAATATGCACATATTCCTTCAAGGATAGTTATTCTTGTTATGGTATTTCATCTTGTAGTCGGTGCACTATAATCCACTTTGAGCATCTTGTGACAAACTAGCGATCAATTTTTAGATTTGGATGGCCATGGATACAATCTATGCTTCCATGAATGGTTTGATCCTGGTGCCAACTCTTTTGACTACCTCAGCTCTAAGTTTAGCTTCAAGCACTTATCAAGGATTTGTGAATGTTTTCATAGAGATATTTCTTCTAAATGGTACTATCAATCCTCTAATGAACCATTATGCATACTAGGAGAGGTGAATGTAATAAGGAATATTAGAAATAATATTTTTAAACCTAGCATCATATAGGCACACACTCTCTGATAGCCCTTGGCTAATTTCCTTGAGTACAATGATGCTCTATTATTCAAACTCAGGTATGTTGAATTCCTTTAGAAATGCTTCCTTCAAAGTGTTGCAATCAATCATAATCTAGTTAGGATCAAATTTCCTATACCAAGTATGAGCATGATCAAGTAGAGTTATTGTGAATTATGTTGCCTTATGCTCTAACTGGGTTATACCCCAAACTTGCCATTAAAGCTCAAATTTTAACACATTCTCTATGGTATTTTCTATGACATGATATTTTGGTAAGTACATTACCATCTCATAATATATTTATTATGGGGGTGTTGGAATCTAAGTCACTTGCCTCCTAATTATCTTGGTGGTGGTCCTCTAATGCCTCTGGTTAATGGTTAGGCATTAGTCCTATTATTATCAGCACCAATGATGATGAAGGTGTTGTACTCCTAGCTTGTGGTATCAGGCCACGTCTTATGGGTTGTTGCCTAGTCTATGTAACTAACATTGGCTAAATTAGAATACTTGTGTTTATGTTTTGAGTTGTCAAGTTAGTGCCCAAATGTCTAGAGGTATCCTCACTCAATTCTTCATAAGTAATAATTTATTCAATCATAAAATTATAGTCGAAGTCTATAAAATGGTCAAAGTTAATGTGGACAATAGGGTCAGTTATCACTCTTCTTTTTTCTCATGGGAGATCTAACACATGAGTTAACATCATAGGTTCAAAGGGGGTAGGCACCTCCAATGCATCTTTAATGGTTAAATTCTATAGGGACCCAACACATTCAACATCCATCGATAGTTGGGCTCAAAATATAGCTTCATTGTTCCTCTCTTTACCCTATTTATAATTTAAAATATCCTTCCCCATGCCCTTCCCAAGCACTATGAGTTCGGCACTTCTAGGTTCCAAATCTTCTATCATCCTATGCCTTATCTTTTTATAAGTATTTTTCCTAAGCTCTAGGGTGTCAATCTAATCATCCCCTTTTATTGCATTTCACCTACACATCCCCTTTTTCCCTAAAACACTACTCACATGAAAAAGGACTTTAAGCTTCCATTCTTATAGTTTCAAATATATAATCCACCATCAGTTTATTAATCTTTATGTTGAATTATTTCATAAATGTGCCTCTGGGCTCATGCAAACATTGATACTCTACTTCTTCAAGGTAGTAGTACATTGATACTATGAACTCAAGCATGTAACCATTCAACACTCCTTACCACCATTTGTCTATAGCTCTGGTCCAAGTGGCATCAAGATGCTCAAGCTTCTCTAGGCACTCTTTCATCAACTTAAGGTGTTATCTATAGATTACCTTATTTGGGTTACATAGGTATCCAACCATCGATACACATGCTCAAGTAGTTCACAAAAGAAGACCTCATATAGAACATCATATAGGTTATTCTGGACCCATTTCCTTGATTTTTATTTTTTATAAGATGGATGCTTCAGCATAAATCTATCTTCCACCTATTCCAACCAGTGCTCAATGTTTTTGAGGTAGAATTAGATCATTGTTTTGTTGCACCATTACAGTAACAAAGTTTAACATGAGTCTCAACAATAGAACCAAAATGTTGTAGAAAATTTATTTTTTAAGTCATTTACTTTGTCAAGTGCTTATCTAGTTGTCTAAGTTAATTTTAGACTTATTACAACTTGGCACAAACCTAGACTAATCCTGTAATTCTCAACATTTATCAATCGACTATAATAGCATCAATTCATATAAGGCACAAGACTTATGTGCTCACTTGAAGCATAGTAGAGAAAGAACCAAGGCCCACATTAGGCAAGTCATGCCATGGCATAACTCATTCTTAAAGAGACTTGGTCATTACAACAACGACATTGGCAAGGTTATTGGTACAAGCCATTCTAGGTGGATTCTAATGGTGTATGGGTGCAAAGACTATTTGGAGAGCTAATTTTGGTCATATTGGTACAAGTTTATATCAGTTTGGTTCTATATCCTCATGAGCACAAGCCTTTGGTTTCTATATCTTAGCATCATTAAGGCAATTTGAGGGTTCAATGGAATAATTTTAGATTAAAGGGTCATATTTAGGCATAGGGTCTTTCCTACACTTAGATTATTTCTATACCATATGCTGACATCATCTTTACATAGGGATGACATTACTAGACTGAACTGAAAGCTTGGTAGAACTTAGTATTCATATATTAAATCTATATTGTGTAATCAATTCACATTTAAATAACATAACTATAACCATATAAACTAGATCAACACTCAATTAAGGGCAACACCATTCTTCATTAAACATTATTTAGATACATAAAGTACATAGCAAATCGAACAAAACAAATGCTCATTTAAAGCTATTAAAGTCCCAAAGGTTCATAAGTGAGCTTAGGCACTACAATATTGAACCTCAAAGGCATCCATGTTAGTCCTAAGTTTCAATGGTGATTGATTTTATATGTCTTGAACCAATTCTATAGAGATTCACTATGTCAAAGTCACATCATTTGCATATTGGTTCAGGTTTGGCTTTATAGCACTAAGTAACATCTTCATGCTAGGGTGGAGGGTGCATGCCAGGGGTTGAGTTGGAACCTTAGTTGATCATTCTACCAACTCCATCACCTTATGCCTTTTGTGGTTTAGCAACCACTTATGAATATGTCATACAAAACCCAAGTGCCAAGTAACTACCTACCAACTAGCGTAAGATCTACAAATATTCCTCTAGCTGGTGCAAAAGGTGCAAGAATAGTAATCATTCCAAATGATATCCTTACAATGAGATATCTACTAAGTTGGTATAGATTCATACTTAGCCAAAAAGGGGCTCAACACCACCTATTGATACAACTCAACTTCTTGCACAAGTCATACAAAAAATGAACATAATGCAAACTTCTAACACCTCTCAAATGATGAACATACAAAAACATTTATTACATCTGACTAGTCACCCACCTCAAGTCATCATGTCTCAACAAAATCAAAATTTTGTCCCTCCTATTAGAGATGCCAATGGGAATATCATCCCTCAACCTCCAATGAATAAAAAAATGCTTCAACATATTCAAAATGAAACTTTAGCCCCATTAATTACATCCATAAATATTGGAAACATTTCTCTAACTGTCACATATAATGGTACTAAAGACCTTACTATCTTTCTTAAGTATTTTGGTAATCTCTATAAGCAATGGGTCCAAACTAACACTTTTACTACCACCAGACTCTTATCTAAAACCTTTGTTAGTGATGCACTTTAATGGTATAGCCAAATTCCTAGAATTTTCATCTCATAACTAAAGGATTTAGTCAATGCTCTAGTGAAGGAATTCCAACATGATGATCTCCTTGAGAATTACCTTAGCTATTTCATCAATGCCAAGCAACTTCATAATGAATCAGCTCATACTTTCATCAAATGATGAAAGATTCTCACTCATAAATTGGACCATAAATGAATGATGATACCTTTTGTGACTTCTCTTAAATTTACCCTTTAATACAAAGATTTAATCTTTTCACCTAAAACTTTAGATGAAGTCTTAGACCAAGCAAAAAAGCAAGTCTTTCTTATGACTCAATTTAAACCACCTCAAATAACTAATAAAGAACCTTTCCAATCATTTTCTCATAACATTGATTCATCCAAGCCTCCCCAACCTAAAAATAGAGCATCCAATTTAACATATTTTAACCCAACCCACCCTCCCTTGAGTCTAGAACAACTTAAGAAGAAATTACCACCCTCTAAACCCATGATCTTTGATCCTTCCAAACATCCTCCAAAATGGTACAATCCTGATAAATTTTGTTGGTGGCATGCTACTATAGGTCATTCTCATGAGTCTTGTCTTGATCTTCATTTATTTCTTCTTTCTTCCTTGCTTGGTCCACATTTCAATATTGATACTCTCATAAAACAACATTATCAAGACTATCTTCAAGCTTCTCAAATTCAATCTCAAGAACCATAATCACATCAACATCAACTCCCTAATGAAAAACAATAATTATCACATACCTACACCTCATCCACTAATTATTTTCAACCCACAGTTGATCCTTCTTTCTACACCAATATGGAAAGGATAGATAACATGAATAACTTTAAATATATTGTTGCATCCATTGAACCTCAACCTCTTAGGTCACATGAACCAAAGGAGTACCTCGTTCAAATGCCTACTCTAAAGCATATCATACAGGGTCCTCCTTTACCTCCTTTATCTCCTCATACCTCTCCTACAAATCCTATGTAACATTAAACATCCTTAAAATCTAAAAAACCAACACATTTATCTATCTCCAAATGCACTACCAATCCAATGTAAACCATTTTAATGGTTTAATGTTACCTTACTCTAACTCAAATGTTAGGGCATCTTAAGATAACCATCCACATGTCCTTTAAAAGTTTTGGGCATCTTTTAATTCCCATCCCTACATCCACTTACCCATTGGGGCATCTTACGATGCCCACTCTTATTCTACAATGCATAATAACAAACAAATTCAGCTTCAACAAACCTTCCAAGACTTATAGACTTGTATTTCTCATGCTCATATTTGATAATACATTAGCATATATTTTACTTGTATCATGTTTATTTATTTTTGTGCACTTTACGTATTTTAATTTAACTTTACTAGCATCATTATTTTCCTTTATGTTCTTTAGCTTTATTATACATCACAATTAGCATTTGTTTTCATTTTTGTCCCTATATATCTCTTTTATTTTTATCTTTTTATGTCATTCTTTGCCTATGTATGCACATAATATTTTCAAAATTTTATCGATTACTGACACTTTGTATCTTGCAAGAACCCATCAAGTTGAAATCTTTCTAAGTACATGCCTTAAGGGTTTCACCGAGAAAGGGGTGGGTAGACCATTAGTACTTCACAGGATTGTTGTCCCTTTTTCCACATGTTATCTACACACTTGTCTCCTAAAAACCTTATCCCTAAGATTTTTCTTCTCTATTGCACACTCCTCAACCATTTCCTACCTTTTATCCCCCTTTTCCTAACCTTAACCTCCTTTTGACTATTTACTATACTAGGTCAACTTCGTAGACTTTGTATAGTTTTTAGCCTCAGTTTACTATACTAGGTCAACTAGGTCAACCTTGTATAGTTTTGGGTAAAATTCACTTGGGGTCTAGGTTGGATCTTGGACAACCTAGCCCATGACCTAGTGAATTTTTGTCCTTAATTGTACTAGGTTGGTTGGGTTGACCCTGTCAATTAAAACTATAAGAAGGGCTTAGGGTTAAATTTTCCTATATATATAAGTTCATTTCACCATTATTTAGAAAAGATAAGAAGTAAGATCTATTACATATTTTTTTATCCACGATTATACTTTAAGAGTAAGCTTAAGGTTTCATACTTTCTATGAAGATATATATCTTATCTTGTGGAGAAGTCTTTTGGATGCATTGATAGGTTGTGTAGCCTAGATTTGATTTATCTTTGTCATCCTTACATACCACAACAACCTCTTGTGAATCACCTTGGCTAAGGGAGAGATTGAGGCTTGGTGGGTTCATCTTCAAAGGTAAGTATTCCTAACTTTGATTTTCCTTTGTCAGAGTAGATAGATATGTATTTTTACTTCTCTTCCATGTATTAGGATTTTGTATACATTTTCATAGGTATATGTCTCTTATGCATGTTTAATTTTCTTATTTATAACCCCCACTTTATGCCACAAGCTTTGGTGAGCACTAGATTAGATTCACTTTACTTGTTATTAGTTTAGTGAGATATCAAAACATAGGACTCCCTTAAGGTTATTACATGATTGTTCTTGACTGGAGGCTTTGGAACCCTCCCTAGAATAGTGTATTTTGGTAAGAGATCCCTTAATTGGGTCTAGTGGATCCCCATATTGGTCATATTCCCAATTATCTAATGTATCCCTAATCATAAGTGTATGGTATGATCTATATTATCCTATTTAGGATTGATTTATATACATGATGTAATTTTGATTGCATACACCATCTATCTATCACTAAATACATAAACAATAACTCAACTAGTGATCTATGTTAAAAATAGAATAAATCAAAACATTTCTCACCAATTCCAGTGTCACTAACCATGATCTCCTTGTCAGTTTGAATGTTGAGCACCTCCTCTACCAAGTTCCTTCATATAAGTGCAAAACCTAGAGTTAGCACTCGAGCCCATCTTGGTCCCCTCCTTAGTGGTCTTTCTATCGACTAGTTATATCTTATAGCCATCACAATATTACCATGTGTGATTACTCATGCCTATGTTTCATCTCATTGATGGTCCCTTTATCTCCTATGAACTTGAGGTGACCACTATCACCCATGTTATGTCTCTTCTCCCACATCCTCACCAACAACATCCACAACCATAACATCCTCTACACTAAGCCTTACCACCTCCTAATTATGTGCCTATCTTGTCTATGGTCTCACTCATCATAGCCTAATAACAAGTATCTTTATAGGCACCCCTATACCTCTCCCTCTCAACTCTCTAGCATGTCATGCCCAAAAAGTAGAAACTACTAGAGGATCCACTAGATGTGGTAGGCATAGCTTCCTAGGTACACAAGCTATTGGATGTGGTTCTACCTATAAATTATAGTGGCCTATGATACACACATGCACCAAACTAGTAGTAACAGTGGCCCAAGTCATTCATATGGAAGTAATATTAATGTAAGACTACCACACTATCTACCCTCATGTAATAGTCTTTAAATCTAAGACATGGGGAATGACACACTAAATGATCCTACCTCTATTGTATAACCTAAGGTAACCTCTCATCAACTTCATAGGGTAACCCATCTAGCTGATACATAGATAATTTCTTATAAACCCATGTACTCAAAAAAATAATGAGTCCCATCATCTTCTACCCCTGGGTCAGCATCCCATACATGCATGAGTTATACCCAAATTACAAATCCCAAATCATATAATACACCTTGCTCTAGGATGGGATGACATCAGTCTACCACATACAATGGTACCTTCCCATATGAATTATGACACAACATATGTGATGTCACAAGTCTTATCAAGGCCTTCTAGATATCAAGAAAAGCCAAGATATATACATAAAAAAACTAACAAGTAACCTAAGATAAATCATATCTGAGCCCATCATAAAATAAGTTAGGGCTCGCCTTTCATCCTCCATCTTTGGAACATCACATATAACTAGAGTCCTAATAATGGGAAGTCCAAGAAAGGCATGAAAATCTTCCAAGATGATTCCTACCTCTATGGTATCCCACTCTACCTCCCATTAGAAATTGTTATTCAATCATTTTCATACACCTAGGAATATGATGACTAGATCATCACTAAGAGAAATATTCCCCATCTCCATAATCCCTCCAAATCCCAAGGTAACCAGTCGAGCTTGATCCACATCTGATAATCATACCAACAAATCTAGTAACTAGGATGCATCCACTAGGAACCAAAGTCTCTATCACCTCTGTAAAATATCAAACAATAAAGAATGTATTAGATCTTGATGTAATAATAATAATAAAATACATTCTTAAATATTTTCAAAATACTAAAAATTAACTACTTCATCAACTTGTGTCTCTTATTTTTTATTTTTATTACATAGTCAGTCCTTTTAATACTAAACTGACCCTATCACCTCTTTACCATACTAAGCCAGCTCACTACTACAAAATCAACTCACTAATACACAGTCGGCCCATTACTACAGACATAATTGGAATTTTTAATACTAAACCATCCCTTTCCTATCCTTTTCATACTATATCAACTCTCTTTCACACATTCAACCTCCTTTAACAAACTGTATTGGCCACATACTATATACTATATCATCCATAGCATACTATGTTGGCTATATCTATTTTTCTAACTAGGTTGGCCCTCTATTATGCAATTGGCTACCCCCAATGATACTAAGTCATCCCATAGCTACGATGTCAGCCACCTTGATTTCTCTCACCATTTCAAACTAATTTGGTCGAGCCACTCTATTCTTTATTTTTAATGACTTTTTAACCACTTACCATAAATTACTTAGACATTTATTGGTCTAATTATTTCTTACCCAATATCCTATTTTACCCCTAATTTACTTGAAACATTTTTAGGGCCATTTTTGGTATCTATATTTTACCTAATATCTAGTTTTTTCTATCTAGCTTAATTTTAGATAAAATTACCAAAAAAAATGAAACTAATGCATCACTTACCTAAGCTACACTAGTTATGGCTACTAGGCTTACTCCACATCAAATCTTTTGTCTCATCATCGTGGTCACTTTTTGGGCTCAACCGGATCTCAAAGTAATATTTTTTCATAATATGAAAAATAACAAATGTATTAATTTTCATCCTATTTGTATTTACTATTCAAAATTATTTATCTATCAATTATTTACCAACAGATTCTATTTTTCACCCATAACTTTGCTTCTAATTAATCTTCTTCCAAATTGAAAGATGTTATAGAATACTGACATCATAGAGAATCTTTCCACATATTAACGTCTATTGTGCAAAATTTTCTATTTTTCACTTATTTTACATGTTCACTTAATGTTCCTCACATTAGACACTTTAACATTTATATCACTTCATTCCTCTTCTACAACACAAAGGTAAATAAAGGTATTTATTTTTCAATTCTATCCTTTCATTTATATTATTCACTTCTCAATGTAATTTACTTAGCTCAGCATTATGAGTTGCTATGTTTTTTTGTAAAGCACTATCCCATGTTACAGCTACATGACACATAATGAGATTTGAGTGGGGCATATGTATATGCACAATATTGTTAAACTTTACCAATTATTGATGCGTTTCCTATAACAATAATCCATCAAGTCTCAATCTCTCTAAGTGCATGCCTTAAAAGGTGCATCAGGAAGGGGATGGGCAAACCCTTAGTGCTTCACAATATAGGTGTCCCTTATACCACCACTTGAAACCAACACAAACTTCTTCTAAATATTTTCTTAAGGTTTGGCACCTCTATTACACAATCTTCCAAGTAGTTTACCACCTCAAATAGCCCCTACCTAAGCCAAAGCCTCTTTTTATTAGTTACCATAAAAATTTGGCCTAGGTTGACCCTGTTCTTAAAATATAAGCATGTTACGAGATTAGGTTGTCCCCAACCGACCAAGTATAGAGCCTAACTATTCTATTTATTAAGAATAGGGTCAATTGGGCTGAATATGTTAGTTAAAACTTTATAAGATTTTAGGGTTAGATTCAGCTATATAAACACATCATTTTCACCATTTTATTGAGAGAGAGAGAGAGAGTTAATCATTTATTTTTGCATTTACTTATCAAACATTCTATTTGAGGATCCATTGATTAGGTTTTCATACTACACTTAGAGATAATAATCTTGTCTTGTGGGATAAGTATTTTGGATGCATAGAATAAGTTGTATAGCCTAGAGCTGACCTATCTTTGTTATCCTTACAAATCAAAATAACCTCTTATGAAGCACCTTGGCCAAATGAGAGATTGAGGCTCAATAATTTTATCTTCAAGGTAAATATTCATAAATCTTGATCCTATTTATTAAGTGGATAGGTTTGCATTTGTTATATTTTGAATATGTTTCTCTCTATATACACATAATATTTTTAAACTTTATCAATTATTGATGCTTTCTATCTTGTAAGAACTCATCAAGTCTCAATCTCTCTAAGTGCACACCTTAAGGGGTGCATTAAGAAAGGGATGGATAAACCATTAGTGATTCATAGGATTTTTTACCCTTATTTCCGCTTACTATCTACACATTTATCTCTTAAAACCATTACCCTAAGTTTTAATTCCTATTTTCACCCTCCTCTAGTCATTTACCACATTCATTAGCCCTTCCCTAACCTAAAACCCTTTTTGATAGTTTACATTACATAATTTACCCCATAGACCTTGTAATATTATTGATAAAACCTATTATGGTCTAGGTCTTCCCCTATCTGACCTAGTTTGTGACCTAATTTATTTTTGTCAATAATGATACTAGGTCAATTGGGTCGACCTTGTCAGCTTAAAATTTCAAAAAGGATTAGGGTTAGATGTGCCTATATAAACACATTCATTTCACCATTTCTAAGAGATAATAGAAGAAAAAGTGAGATATTTTATGCATATGCTTATCCACCATTATAATTGAGGAGCAAGCTTAGGGTTTCATAATTTATTTGGAGATACGGATCTTATTTTGTGAAGAAGTCTTTTGGATGCATTGATAAGTTGTGTAGCTTAGAGCTAGTTTTTCTTTATCATCCTTACATACCATAACAACCTCTTGAGAAAAACCTTAGCCAAGGAAGAGATTGAGGCTCGATAGGTTCATGTTTGAAGATAAGTATTCCTAACTTAGTTCTTCCTTTGTAAAATTAAATAGATATACATTTGCACTTCTTTTCCATGTATTAGGATTCTATATACATTAACATGGGTATATGTCTTATATGCATGTTTACTTTTATTATTCATTACCTCCAGTTTGTGTCGCAAGCTTTGGTGAGCACTAGATTAGAATTTTACTTTACTTTTTATTAGTTTAGTGAATATGAAAACAAGGACCTAATTAGGGTTATTGCATATTTTTGCTTGACTAGAGGCTTTGGAACCCTCCCCAGTGATATTATTGTGGTAAGATATCCCTTGATTAGGTTTAGAAGATCCATAGTGGTCATGACCCCAAACTTTTATTGTATCTCCAATCGAAAGTGTAAATAGGATTTATCTTCTCTAAGCTAGGATTGATTTATAAATCTATTGCATTTCCCATTGCATACATTTTGGTGAACCCAATATAAATATAACCCTTGAAATTTTTCTTTCACACCTTCATTTCTATCATATTACTATATTTTTAGTAAAGTATCAAACCAGTCAGTATAGTTATAACTTTATGTGCATAGGTTTAACACACACATCAAAATAATTTTATTCTATTTATGTAGGTCTTTATCAGATACAAGTTACTAGATTACATAAGTCAACACATTACTTTTATTCAATTCTAGATAAGCATACAAGGTTGAATAGGTAAAATTTGTCATCTTGTTCTCTCTAAAAGCATTCAGATCAACAAACTAGGTTAAACATGTCGACTTAGTCATATTATTATTCTTAAGCACATAGGATTTTACAAAACTGGGTCAAACTAGTTGACTTAGTTTTTAAAAATTAAAAGCAAAATTTAAGGCACTTCAGCATAAAATTGTCAATCTTAATCATCTTCAAGCCCACCAAGGTTCCTCTATTTCCTTTCTTTATCATTTCAATACTTTATTTAGTTTTGTTTTATTCAAGTTAGTAGCCTTTAAAACTACAACCCTATAGCTAATTAAATCGACTTGGTTGACTTAGTCATGTAGCTTATCTTCTATCTGAAAGACATAGTCAACCCATTTGACTATGTTCTTAAATACCTTGATTCTACAAAATAGTATTGACCCAGTCAAATATGTTCTATACTATTTGCATATAGTGTTGCCTAAACCAATTTTGTACTATTATAAATGAAAGAATTAACAACTATTTGCTCGTAATTAATTCACACTTTCATTCTCACATATTTGCATGTTTAGAGTAACTTGCGTAGTCTAAATAGGTGGTTTTTTCAAATAACCATTTAGGTACACTATTATGCTCCTTTTCACACACTACCAAATCACACAATATTAAAAACATATTTAAACACATATCTTTCCAAGGCCTACCTACTTGGATTTCATCACCAAGTGGGAAGTTGACTTGGTTTTTTGGCCAAGTATAAATATGTAGTTAATGGTATATATTCAAAAATCACCCAACAACATTATCACTATGGAATTGTGAAGTGAGGGGGTAGTCCCCAATACTAATTTAGTACCATTCCCAACATAAATCCCTTTTAGCCTAAACATTCCAAAACCATCCATAGATTGCTTTCTAGTTCCCTATTTTCATCCAACTTTCCTATCACACTTAAATCAATACTTTCTAATAATCTAATAACACTCTAGATGACCACTTAGTTAGCACGTACTTTTTAGTTGATTGCTTTCTCTTTGATCATTGAGTGTTGTATTGTAAAAACTTGCATTGGCCAATGTTGGTGAAAGGTTTTGTATTCTATGCTCCAATTGGATCACTCACATTGATCTAATTGTTTGTGTGTTTAAAAAAATCCTTATTTTATCACACTATCATTCTGCTCAATATAGTCTCTTACATACTATGTTTTTCCCTATCAGGAATACACAATCAACCTATCTAACTATGTATGCTTCTCAACCTACTTCATATCCCAATCTGTAATATAGAGTTGATCTGTATGACTCTATATCCTTCTCTTCTAGTTAGGTTACATAATTAAGTTGACTTGTACAACTATGTATCCTTATCAATTTATTTCATACCCTATCTAAAATAAAAATTTGACCTATATGACTCTATACTCTTCTCTACCTACTAGATTATAGAACATAGTTGACTTATTCAAATCTATATCCTTTCTATCTCTTTTCCTTTGAATCATATTAGTCTTCCTTAATCTTTATCCCTTATCATGAACTTCTTTTTTGAAGACAACACTGAGTTGAAATTAACAAATACGCTGAGCTTTACCGAACCCAATAGGTTTTCTCATAAGTAGCTTGTGGATTCTATCATAGATGAAATTAATGTGCATGTAACCACTCACACTATAAACTATGGGACCCCTCCCCATTCATCTTTAGTTCATAACCCTCTTTTCTCCTTAGAAGATCAACCTAAATAAGAATATACTCTAGAAATGCTCTTCATCATTAATGAATTTCCTCAACATCAAGGAAAAGATCTTTTTACTATTCACCATCATATTATAAGTGGTCAAACCAAGGATCCTCATTCACCTTCCCCCACATTCTCCCATGGTTTTGGGGATAATAGCTTCTTTGCCTCTCAACATCTTCCTTCTCTTTTGACCCCTTCTCATACTATTACCTTTTCCTTTTTGATTTACTCCACCTCCATGCTAAGTATCTCTACTAACATGGTAGGTTCTACATCTAGTGGACCTCTTCTAAGACCCACTCTTCTTAATTCTTCCATTAGTGCATCATTTTCTACCCATGGTAATCATGATTTTAGTGTTGTTTCTTCTCATCACTCTGCTATTGAATCCTTTTCCACACAATAAAATCATGTTACTAGTGCCTCACTTACTAACAATTCCTCTCAAACTACTAATAGCATGCATGTTACCACTCATAGTGGTACCCAAGCCACTAATACTAATGTTAATGCTTCACAAAATGCAACTAACACCACTCAAACCCATCAACTTCTATTGTAAACTCTCAACCAAATGAATTCTTTCCAATCTAATAATGCCAACCAAATCATGAAAATGCAAAATCATCGTATCCATCTCCAAAACCACCCTCAATAGGTTCCATGGGGAATGCATAACCAAAATTTCCCCCACCTCCTCTTCAAGATTACCATGGTAATATCATCCCTCAACCTCATATTGTTAACGAAATAGTTAAGCACCTTAAAAATGAACCTATTATGCCTTAAATGGCTAACATAGATATAAGAGGTATCACCCCTACCATTAGTTACAATGGGTTAACCAATCCCACTCTACACTTAAAAACATTTGGAAATCTATATAAAGATTGGGTCAAGTTAAATACCTTTATCGCTACCAAGATATTAGTTAAAACTATCTCTAAATATGATTTATATTGGTATAACCAACTCAAATCTCATCCCATCACTAGTTTGGAAGATTTAGTTGATGCTCTAGTACAAGGGTTTCAAACTAGTGACCTCCTTGAAAATACCTTGGCCCATTTTATTAATTTTAAGCAACTTGAGATGGAAACCACAAAATTTTTCATCAAATGGTGGAATACCTTGTCTAAAAAGTGTGAAAAAAATATGGTAAATGATAACCTCTTTCATCTATTCACCGATGCTCTTTATCCTAAGTTGCAATATCAGGTCTGGACTCTCTCTCCATGCACTTTAGATTTCCTCATGCCTCAATTTGAGCCATCCCAACATGCTATGGGTACTCACATGTTAATCAAAAATAAAAATTATAATGCTATTAATGATGGTGTCACCATTTTTTATGATACCATTCATATTATTTAAGTTATTATTCCCAACTAGGTTCAGTAAAATGCTTCTTCTCCCAACCATATCCTTAATCCTCATTTATCTTCAACAAGTAACATTAATGTTCATAAAAATTTATAGAGGAGTTACAAAAGAATCTACCAAGGCCTTTTCCATGAGAGCTTGATCCCACTCATCCCATGAAATCCTAGTATGATCCAAATAAATTTTGTTGGTTTCATGTTAGTTAGGATCATTCTCATGAGAATTGTAGGCAACTATGTAGTTTGGATATGGATTTCCTCCTCAGTCCCAATTTTGACAATGATTCTATCATTAATTAACATCAACAAGCCTATGACATACCCTTTAAATCCCATGAAATACAAACTAAAAATCAAGCTTTGAACTAGGCTAATGCTCATTTGGCCATCTACAAAGATCATCTTCTGAATCACCAAGACAACAATGATAAGTCTATTCCTACCAATAATGTTGACAATCTTATAGACCCAACTCCTACAGAGAATATAGTAAACATGAATAATATGTGAAGGGTAGATGCCTTCATTTATTCTCATCCCATCCACACTCCTCAATCATCTCACACTTTCTATGTTATCCAAGACTCTTCCCCAACTCACTTAATAGATTTGGGGCAAGAATACCTTATATCTTTTGATGAAACAATTCCAAAACCTCCATTAGATAATACTTCTCATACCATTTCTACCACTCCTCCAACCTATTTACCCATCACCAATGATACTCAACCTTTTATTAACACTTATTAAAATTTATCTCAAACCAAACCTATGTCAACTACCCCATCCTCTCAAAATAATTAATAAACTTGTCCTCTAATTAAACCTCTTTCATCTTATCAACATAAATTCACATACACTTAGGATCCTCCTTATGAGGACCTCCTTCAAAACTATGCACCTCTTTCCAATATTTTATTTATGGGTTATGATGAATGGGATCCTATCATATAACTTACTAATCTCTAATCTCAAATCCCAATTATTGAATTTATGTAGACTTATCTACATCATCATAATCATATTATGTATCTCTTATTAGAAATGAACATCCCTCATCCTCCCCTATCAGGATACAAATCCACCTTAGTTGGATCAAATGATATCATTTTACAATAGTGTGAAGAGATGTCTATAAAAACTGATGAAACAATTGACACTTCTCTCTCCCTCAAATTCCCCATTTCTTCTATTATTCTCGATGAGATTCTACTTTGTGTGGATGATCCTCCCCTTTTATCAATTTCCAAATTGGTGATATCTAAATCAAGCATGCCTTGATTGATGAGGGTTCAAGTATTTGTGTTGCCTCTCTCAATTTTATTAAAACCCTTGCATATTTTGAATGTAATCTTAAGTCCATAAGAAACATGTGTTAAGGTTATAACTAAAGGTAAATTTTTACTTTAGGCTATGTGTGACTCCCTATCACCATTCTACCTATCACTATTTGAGTGAAGTTAAGGATATTTGACTCTCCTCTATCCTATAATATTTTGCTTGTTGGGCCATGGACTCATCACATGAGAGCAGTTGCCTCTTTTGCTTGCTAATGTGTCAAATTTCCTTACAATTGAGTAATCTATAGGATTCAAGGTGACACCAACCCTTGAAAGTTAGAATAATTCCAAGACTATGGTATTTTCCAAATTTTAACCCTTGAATCCTTGCTAAGTGTTTTATTTCATGAATCTCAATAGTTTAACTTTCCTATCAAATCCACACAAGGTTACAATGGTCACTCCAAACTCATCAAGAATATCCCACCTAACCTCTTAAATTTAGATGATGATGATCCTGATAAAATAAATCCAAATATCAAAACCTTGAATCTCTCATCTTATCTCATTTCTTATCTTTTACCTTCTCTAAAGTCGTATCCCCATCAACCACATAGTGATGATATACCTATTGTCTTAACTAAGACTCGTAACTCCATTCATCACACCACATTGTATGACAAAGTCATCCATACCTATGCCATTGATCTTCATACACCTGACTATGATGATGGTTATACCTTAGATGACCCATTTTTAGGAGGTCTTGTTTAGGCCGAAGATGCTTAAATTATTCATTATAATTTCTCTTTGCTTCAGACTTTTTATATATCTTATCGCATTCCATCCTATATAAATCCTAATTTTAGCATTTTTCCTCTTGTTCATAGGGCAAAGATGGTGTGTAGACCTCCAGTTTCTGAAGAGACTCATAGGAGTATGATTATGGATCATGTTATGACTGGTCCCTATCAATTTGCTAGATACTAGGATCCCTATAGCTGACTTGTCCCTGAGATCCTTACAAATATACTTTAGCCTTTCATGCATCTATCCCTTCCCTTAGCTGAGCCCAATTCAAATCCTATTTCCACTCCCTCTCTATCTGAGTCTTTTCTTATTTTTGATCCTATTACTCCTTCAGTCAAGGCTCATCTAATCTTTCCACCAACCCCACCTTTCCTTGGTGATGTTTTGATCCCTTTATCATAGATTTATCCTTTGCCCACCAAATGGGTTGATCAACCATATTATGATATTCATAAAGTTTCTATTCATGAAATAGATATTATTAATTACACCATCCTTCTTTGGCTTCCATTTTAACTCCCTCTATTAGTACACCCACAAATTCTACTAACAAGCATCTATGTTGCTTCCATGACATGAATAATCATTCCTCCATGCATTATCATAAGTTGCAATAATATATAGACACCTTACATCCTAATACTCCTTAGCTAACAGATAAGACTATCCCTCCCCCAAAATTATTACCTAAATATCTTCCCAAATATGGAGAGGTATATTGTCTCTGGAACCATTGTAGTACTCATCACACTGATCATTTCCACATCCTTTAGCAGCATCTCAAGGAGAAATTCATAACCATTCCTGTGACTCATCCCCTTCCTACCATAGGTCACCATCATAATAAAGCTCCCCCTTCTCTTGTGGTTCTTACACCTATGGTCCCTTCTTCACCTACAGTTTCTCCACCCATGATTCCCTCACTCATGGACCCTCCTATAACTATGGCCCATTCTCCACTAGTGACCCCTTCATCTCCCATTGAGTCTATTCTCAATCCTTCTCTTTATCATGCCCTACATGATATCCCTCATCAATATGATCCTTCAGGCATTCCTATGTTTTCCTTCAAGGATATTTGATGCAAAGTATTTTCTCAACTTTCCTTGAAGATCGATGAGACTATGGTTGTATTCTAAATTTAACTTCATAGAGACTTATCCAATGCGATGGATAATATGTGTGGATAAATCTGCCAATATTTATGAATACAAACATGGTGTTCTTTCATTTCTTTATTTATTTTGGATTGGATGTGTGCTCCAACTTTACATTTATTTATCTTATATCATTTGACATTGTGTCAAATTCTTATTTATATTACATGATGACTTATGTTTCACATTACATGTTGCTTATTATGTCATTTTATTCCTTATATTCTCTTATGGATTAATTTTCATGATCACATACTCTTTATTTATAAGTTCCTTTTCTATGGCTATCTTATTTTGTTTCATGATTGTTTACTATATTATCTCTTTTAATGATACCTACTTTCTCACGTAAATACCCAATCTTCATAGTAGATTGATGCCTCTGTAAGAGGTTCTAAGGAATGAGAAACACATTGTAGGAAGGTACATCAATTTTAATTTTCTTGTTCAAAACAACCAACATGAGTTGATCTCAGTACCTCACTTATTTGTCTACATAGTTTATGCCTATAGTGAATTGGTATCCTTTGTATATTGAAGATCACTATTCACTTAGTGTCTTTCTATGTCTTTTGTGTGCCTCATGTTTTCTATGGTATTTTCATAAGAAACCTAAATTATTATTCTTACATCCCCTCTTTCATTATCTATAATCCTAATATTTCCCCTTTAAAAATATTGTTTTGTTCACTGATAATTCCCCCTAGGGATCCCATTTGTGAGTTGCAGTGTAAGACATTGGATAGGACCAAACATTCCTCATAAATTACCAAATTTTCACATTATCATTCTAAACATACCCTTCTAACATAATTTTTCACATTGTTTCCACCTCATTGGTGTTCCCTTTGGGATTTGTAGTGTAAGACCATGGGTAGGACCTGACCTTCCTCACAAAATCTTCCAATACCCAAGTCACAATGAAATTACATTTTTAAAATTTGAGATAAGTCATGATTGATTATGAGTTACATGTCATTGACATGCTTCCCATCTTGATTTAGTATGTTTATGCTTACTTCATTGATATTTCACTTTGATCTTCTTATTTTTCAATTACATGTAAGAATACAACCATTTCTCTTAAGTTTTTCATACTTCCCAACTTGAATCAGTATGATTAATTTACATTCATTTTGCCACTTTTGTTTCTCTTTTATACTTTTGAATGTGATTTAGTATGATTGATTGAATTAATTGTTTTACTTTTATACTATTTTTCTTTCACATGCCTTCCATTCTATTACATTATGTTCATACTTCCCAATGTGATATAGTGTGATTTTAATTATTTTAATTTGGTGCCAATATTTTTCAAGGTTTAAAAAAAACATTTTGTCCTCTTGTTTACCATTTTTTGGTTCCTTATACTTAGTCTTATTTTTTTTATTACACATTTCCCATTGTGATATAGTGTGTAGTGTATTTGTTTATGATTAATTATATTTTTTCCAAACCTTTTTCACATGTTTCATTTTAATCATGCATGTGTATTACATAATACTGTAAAATAAAACACTCCACATATATTTCCCATAGCATATACAACAAAAGAAAAATACATGTGCTAAAAAATATATCTCCATGCATCAACAACCACAACCAAAATATAATTCATGAGAACAAAATCCAACTGTCAAAACAATATATCTCTATATATTATATGCTTTATATAATGGTATAAAATACAAAAATACATCACTCCATATCTATGGATGGGCTTGATCATGCCTATCTCATAGCCTAGCCACACTGCCCATAGACACATTAGACTATCCCCTCTACATATTTCTCTATAATGAGGCCATCTGAGATCTCAACCTTACTACCTATCCCTATAGGTTGGTCACCTGGGCATGTACCTATCCCATCTAGATCATGGTAACCATATGTGAATCTCTCTCTTGAGCCAAGTCTTGCCAAGCCTATGCCTCTCCTATCTCCACCCCTACTGATGGTTGAAATCCATCCCTGCATATCTATAAATGCCTCATAACATCCCCCACTAGTCAAAATCAACTTGCCTAAGCTAGGGAAAATAGTACCACAAGATCATTCAATGTGGTGGGGTTATATGGTGATAGCACCCCATCTAAAATGTCATGGTGTGCTCCCATGACTAGGGATCCCCATCTAATATTCATTATCATAGGATCTACAAAAACCAAAATCTAGATATATATTAGATCACATATACATCTCAAAATCTATTTGATCTACCTATAGTCATATATAACTAGTATTCTATCTCAAACACTAAAAATTACAATATTTATTACCCAACCTGGTGACACCAACCACCATCTCCCCATCTACTCATCCATTAAGCATAGTCTCTCCATCTACCTATACCTTGAATAGCTCATCTATGGTTTTCCTCCCTATCAAAGTAAATCTAGGAGTCACCACACATGCATATCACAAGCCTCTCCTTAGAGGTGGCTTTATCAACCAACTTTGCCTTGGGCTGATAGTTAGATCATCCTATATGACTACCCTTTTTTGTGTTCGATCTCATTAAGGGAATATTCATCAATGGTGTGTTTGAGGTGGTTACTACTCCTCCTACATTGGTACTTATTTTGGTACTTATTATACCCCTGCATCCACATCCATGCCCTCTCCTCCTCTAACTATTGGATGTCATAATCGACATATCTATGATCTCATATGTTGTAGCCTGATCAATGGTATCTTGACTGGTGTTCTTCTTCCTCCTTTCCCCCTTGGCTCTCTATCATGTTGTGCCCAAAAAGTAGGAAATACTAGAGGAGTTGTTAGGTGTGGAAATCCAAAATTCCCTAGTTAATGTGCCACTAGCTTTATCTCTACCCACTAAATATAATGTCCCATGATCTACACTTGAACTAGCCCTAGTGCCAAGATCACCCAATTAGGCCAAACAATAGAAATATATCTGTAGGGATACCACACAATCTCCCCTCATGTGATTGTCTACAATATTTACATGTGGGGCATGACCCAAGCTACCTAGTCATATCTCCATCTAGTCACTCAAGGTAACCTATCATCAACCACATGAGACAACCTAGCTGATTGATATATTGGGAACCTCTCATATATCCATGCACTAAGCAACACCACTGATCCCATGGTATTCTACCCTTTGGATAGCATCCCATACATATCATGCATGATCTAGACCCATATGATAGACCTAAAATTGTAAAGTGCCCCCTAATCCAAAATGGACTGGAACAAGGCTATCACATAGAAGAGTACCTTACTATTTGAATCGTGACATAACACTCATGTTGTCATAAGTACAATCATAGTATTCTATAGGTATAGAATTTGTGCAATATACACATCAAATAAACTCACCCTCAACCTTGGGTAGATTTTATCTAAGCATGTCACCCACCTGGCTAGTGTTTGTCTCTCCTCCAAATCATTTAGTGTCCCTATGATCACCGGTGTCCTTCATATGGGCAATCCAATCAATACATGGACATATTCTATTATGATACCCACCTCTATGGTATCCCCATCCACCACCCATAAAAATGTGTTGGTCAAATGTTCCCATTATTTGAGTAACATGACAATGAGATCAATAGTCAGTGAGATGCATCTCATCTCCATGATACCTCCCAGACCCAATGCAACTAGTCTCACTCTAACCACATCTGTCAAACATTCTAAAAAATTTGGTAACCATAATTCATCGATAAATCACTAATATATTTAGATCCTTTGTAAAATATCAAACAACAATAGATGTATTAGATCTTTATGTCATTCAAAATTAAAATACATTCTTTAAAATTTCACAAAACTTAGCTAGTTTGATTTAGTTTATTCATTTTTTATTGAATCACCCTATTACAAACTAAATCAGTCCTATACTTTGTTAGGGATACTAGATCAACCCTATCACAATTCTATTAAATCAGCCTCTATAGTAATAAGTCCACCACCCTTTGGCCTTACTAAGTCATCCCCATTCATAACTTGAGTACTAAGTTGAGCACTTCAAAAATAACTAAGTCAGCCTACTAGTACTAAGTTAACCCCTTCCTTAACCAAATAAGTTGGCCAACTACTACTAAGTTGGCCTATTGGTTGTCTTATCTTCTACAGACTAAGTTGACCTGGTCGACTCTATTCATCCATAGTGATAAATTTTTGACTAATTGCCATAAATGCCTTCAGCATTTATTGGTCTAACTCCTTCCTACCTAATACCCCATTTGACCCCTAGTGTCCCTAAAAATTTCCTAGGGTTCTTTTTGATGTCTAGATTTTTCCTAACATTTAATTTTCTATAATTCTCTCAATTTTAAATAAAAATACTCAAAATTTTGAAATTTTTAGTTGCTTACTTGTGTTACATTTGTTACAACCACTATGCATCCTCCCCATCTCAGTTGTCATCTCTTCACTATCTTGGCTCTCTGGTCTCTTACTAGGTGTATCAGAGATCTATTTTTTCATAATAGTAAAAATACCAAATGAATTATTTTTTCACCCTATTTATATTTACTATTTAAAATTATTTACCCTTCAAATATTTATAGTCATATTTCTTATTTCACTCATATATTTTTCTCTATGAACTCTTTTTCCAAATTGTAAAATGTTTTAGAATCCTGACATTATAGAGAATCTTTTCAATTATTATATGTCCATTTTGCAAAAAAAATTGATTTTTTGCTCTTTTTCATTAATCACTACATGTTTACCTAATGTTCCTCATATTGGACAACTCCACATTTCTTACATATCCTTATTTATCTACAACACTAAGGTAAGTCAAGGTATGTATTTTTCAATTTTGTCCTTTCATTTAACTTATTTTCTCCTTACTACATTTTATTTAGCTTCAGTATTGTGTGTTGCCATGTTCTTTTCTTAAAGCACCATCCCATTTTTCACCTACATGACATGTGATGAGCTTTGAGTGGGGAATATGTATACATATAATATTTTCCTACTTTATCAATTACTAATGTTGTATATCTTATAGGAACCCATTGAGTCTCAATCTTTCTAAGTGCACGCCTTAAGGGGTACAGTGGGAAATGGGTGGGTAGACCATTGGTGCTTCACAAGATTGTTGTCCCTTATTGCCATTTATTATCTACACACCTATCTCCTAAAATGATTCTCTTAAGATTTTCCTATTAGAGTAATTAATATAGTTTAATTACTTTAGTTAAGCTTGTTTAGGGTGTACACATGCTTAAGTGCTTAGTGGGCCACATCGACTCTCTCTATGGGAGATAGTGGCCTCACCACTATATCTTTAATGGTAGATAGTGGCCTCACCACTCAGTCCTTAGTGGGAGATAATGGTCTCACCGCTCACCTGGTGGGAGGGCCACGTGTTTGTCCTCCACTTGCCTCTTTCTCTTATTTATAAATACTATTGGAGTGTATTTCATGGAGAGAAGCATGGAAAGAAAGATGGAAAGGAGGTGAGGACATTGTAATCAACTTTTTATTAATAGATAGTTCATATCCTTGTGTGTAATACAGTAGCATCATGGATGTGGTGATGAGTTGTTGGAGACCCTGGGTGAGTGCCCTCATGCACTTCAACATGGTATCAAAGTAGTCTTCAATAGTTATTTCTTAGCATGTCTACAATCTCCTGTTGTCCATCAAGATTAAAGCTTGACTAAGCCTTATTTTTAGGCCATAAAACCTTCTCCCTCATTTTTTTTAGCTTTGGATCGATTATATTGGTTGTATTTATTTTTTGATTAGTCAAAGACATACATATGCTTGTATTTTGCATCATTATGTGTTTTATCTAGCTTTACCTTCACGATTCTATCTCAAGAATGCTTATAAAATGTTTAGAAAAAGCTTTGATTTATTTTGAAGTTTTAGTTTCAATATGTATTGGAGGCATATGTTTGAGCTATTACTCTATAGACATCTATGTTGGGAACCCTTAAAAGGTGTCAAAGGAGCCAGAATCTATGGGTCTATTATAAGTAATGTCTTCTAGGGGATCTTCTCTTTTAGAGGTGTTTTAAAATGATGTTGTAGTTATGTGAGATTTGATCTATGATATAACCATGGCCACTTGCCCTTAATGATCCTTCCCATAGTCCTTTCAACTTGACTCAGTCTGGTTCTTTTCAATGGCCTCAACAGATTCTTGCATGATGGTATAAGCACATGACCTTAAATAAAACTAATTTGTTGGTCAAAAGTCATGGCTTTAGGAGATGAGGTTGGGGTTTGGTAAAATATTACAATTTTTTTAGCACATGATGTAGAGAGGTTTTTGTGGCACCAACTTCCAATTTGTTGTTGTTCTTGATGCTCTTGTTCTTGTGGAGGACTTCTATTTGTTGTTACTCTTGATGCCTTCCATTTATATTTGGTTCTAGGTCTCCTAATACCATCAACCCATTCAATCCTTGCCATGGCTATGTACACTCACCACATAGCCTACTGTTATCCCCCATTGGTGTTTACCTCCCATTCACAACCTTCCTCTATTGTCAACTTCCTCACCATTTCTCCATGTATTGCACCACTAGTTTCCCATTCCAAGCATCCAAAAGCATGGTTTTTGACTAAAGGTTTGAAAGTTTTTTCTTAAAGGGATTACATTTTGAATCCATCATATCATTACTCGGTGGAGGCTATATTGTTTGGCTATAAAGTTTTTGTTAATGGTATAAACATTATTATAAAGTGGTGAATTTGGATGGGGTTACTATAATGTGGGGACTTAAGTTTTGTTTAGTTGGGGTCTCTTTATTAATGATGGAGGCCACATTTTGAGTGGGAACATTATTAATGGTGGAATTTTTTGATTGTTTTTATTTTAAAACAATATAATGTTAAATAGATTGTAATTGGTTTGTAAATTTGCCTTGTTCTCTCAACTGTCGAAGATGAAGGGTGAGGCTTGGGTTGGCAGGAGGCCAATTTCCCCTCACAAATAAAACCATTAAAATTTACACTTCATGTCAGTTCTAATGATTGGATGGAAGGCTACTCTTCCTTTGATTGGTTGCATTTTTTTTAAAATTTTACGTGCAAGTTTATTAAATAGGCCATTAATGATGGGAAATTGATTAAGCCATAACTTCTACTCGATAACTTGGATTTGAGTTATATTTTTGAAAAAGTGATTTATTTTTCATTCTCATTTCATCAGTCCTATTTTCAATTTAAATTCATTCAAGTTATAAAGTGTCATATTAAGAGGGGGCTACCTATACTTCTTTTGCACTTTGTATTATCTCAGACATATTTTTGGCTGAGCCCAATGTCCTTTTTTCATGTGATTTGCCACTTGTGTTTTTGGTTGCATATTGATCCTTTTGCCTTTTGACGTTACTCATTGTTTGAGATCCTTGTTTGGTAGATGTTGTTTTAGAGCATACACATCCTCTTGATAGATTTTATATCTATTTATTGATATTCTCCTTTAAATTTTAGCGGAGTTGGTTCTGCTTTTGAAGAGTAGGTATTCTAGTGTAGCCCAATGTCAACATTTTTTAGTTTTAGGATGGGCCCACATTGTATTTATGGATGTATTTTTGGTAAAGTTTGATGTCCTACAACTTGTCATTTTTTGGATAATGATCTTTTTTTGGTGTGTTTTCATATATTATCATTTTTTTTACCATTTTTCACACTCTTACATTAGCCCATGACATGCTAGTCTTTGCATTAGCACTTTAACACATCAATAGTTGTGTCATGTCTCCATCAAGGGCCCTTTTTTAGCACCTTACCTTCTTCTATGGAGACTTTATCTATATTTTTTATACCACTTTTTATGATAGTTGATATTTTTCCACAACATATGGATTTGTTTTGGTACATCCAATGTTAGCTTGTTCAATGTTCAAGTAGTGTATTTAGACCACTCATGTATAAATTTTTCATCCAATCCATCTATTATTAGATGGTATACATATATATTTTTTATTATCACTCTATCCAATTAGCAGTATGGGGGTGTGTTGTACATTTTGCTTCTTAGGTGTTGAGCATTCTTTGTACATGTAGTAATCTTTTGTACTTTCATCACCACTGATAATCTTCTTGATTGAGGTTATTATAGTGAATATAATGTCAATTATTTTTATGATCAAGTAGTGGATTCAAATAACTCGTGCATATTGAGTTCTTTCATGACTTATGAATACTTGGAGTGTGGACTACTTCAGCATCTGGGGGGCTTTTTATCTCTCTCTTCTTCTTTTCTCTCTTGTTGAGGGGAGTTTTTCTACAGATTTTATCTATTTTTCTCCACTTATGAGAGTTATATGTATTTTTCACTTTTGAGAGTATTATGTATTTTTCATTTGTACATGGGTATCTTATTTAGGCACTTTGTTTTCAAAACCCCATATGAGGAATGTTACTTGAATCCATGGCCTTCTTGGTGATTTTTATAGTGACACCAGTGTGATATCCCCACCAATGACACCATTGTGGTAGTCTTACTAGTATTTGTGCTCACTTCTCACCATCATGTTGGAGGGTGTTTAAGTAATGCTTCGTCATGTTCATCATTATACCTATTACTTTGGAGTAAAATGTTTGTTTCAATGATCCTCATATGCAGCACCATTCCTACTTTGGCTTGGTAGTTATAGTGACTTGGCATCTATGTACTCTAACAAGATGGTTTGGCATCCATAAGGACATTTAACTTCACACTAAATCCTATATTTATATATGGGTACCTATTCAAGCCTAGTAGTTGGGACCCATTTGTATATTCTGTTCACTCCCTAATCTTTGATAAAGGGACGGTGTTAGAGTAATTAATGTAGTTTAATTACTTTAGTTAAGCTTGTTTAGGGTGTAAACATGCTTAAGTACTTAATGGGTCATATTATCTCCTTTATGGGGGATAGTGGCCTCACCACTTAGTCCTAAATGGGGGATAGTGGCATCACCACTTAGTCCCTTATGGGAGATAATGGTCTCACCACTCACCTAGTGGGAGGGCCACCTTCTTGTCCTCCACTTGCCTCTTAATCTTTTTATTTATAGACACTCTTAGAGTGTATTTCATGGAGAGAAGCATGGCAAGCAAGATAAAAAGGAGGTGAGGAAATTTTAATCTATTTTTTATTAATAGATAGTTCATATCCTTGTGTGTAATGCAGTAGCATCATGGTTATGGTGATGAGTTGTTGGAGAGACCCTGGGTGAGTGCCCTCATGCAATATGACATTACCTCCTATTTTGCACACTCCTATAGTCATTTACCACATTCATTATACATTCCCTAACCTAAAACCATTTTTTATGGTTTATGTTACATAGTTGGCCCCATTGACATTTTACTCTTTTTGATAAAACTTATTAGGGTCTAGGTCAACCCCTGACTGATCTAGTCCGTGACCTAATTTGTTTTTGTCAAAAAAAATAATTTGTTAACTAGGTCAACTTTGTTAGCCTAACTTTTTTAAAATATTAAGGTTAGATATACCTATATAAACACATTCATTTCACCATTTCTAAGAGATAAGAGAATAAAAATTAGGATATATTTGGCATCTGCTTATCCATCATTCTACTTAAGGATCAAGCTTAGGGTTTCATAATTTATTTGGATATATTTGTTGTCTTGTGGATAAGTCTTTTGGATGCATTAATAGGTTGTATATCCTAGATATAATTTATCCTTTTCATCATTACATACTATAATATCCTCTTGTGAATCACATTGGCCAAAGGAGAGATTGAGGCTCAATGGGTTTGTCTTTGAAGGTAAGTATTCTTAACTTTATTCCTCCTTTGTAAGAGTAGATAGATATGTATTTACACTTCTCTTCCATGCATTAGGATTCTATATACATTTATGTGAGTATATGTCTTATATTCATGTTTACTTTTATTATTTATTTTCTTCACTTTTTTCCATAAGCTTTGGTAAGCACTAGATTAGACTTTTACTTGTTATTAGTTTAGTGAATATGAAAACATAGGACCTAGTTAGCATTATTGCATAGTTTTTATTGATTAGAGGATTTGGAACCCTCCCTAGTGATATTATTATGGTAAGAGATCCCTTAATTAGGTTTATTGGATCCATCTTTTTCATGACCTCAAAAATCTAATGTATCCCCAATCGAAAGTGTAAGTAGGATTTATCTTCTTCGAGCTAGGATTGATTTATAGATTTACTGTATTTCCCATTTCATACATTCTCTCCATGAATTAGGATTACCTCTACATTGAATTCAGTATATTTATTATATTCATATCTAATTTTATGTTTATTATCCCTATTTTATGTCACATGATTTGGTAAGCACTAGATTAGATTTACTTTACTTTGATAAGAAAACATGGGACCTAGTTAGGGTTATTATGTGGTATTGCTTGACTAGAGAATTTAAAATGATCTCTAATGATATTGTATGGTAAGAGATCCATTATCTAGGTATAAAAGATCCATATTGGTCATGACCTTGATTGTCTAAATGTACCAGCAAGCAGAAGGTCTAGTGTGATTTATTTTCTCTGAGCTAAGATTGATTTATAGATCAGCTTCAGTTTCCCTTGTTATACAATCCCCATTGCCACTAAATTATGTTAAATTAGGTACTTAAAATGAATAATTCAATGGGTTTACAATCACTTTTATAGATAAAGTGTGTAATATGTCATAAGATGAAACCATATGGATCAATTTTCTATATGCATGAAATAGTTGTGAAATTTTCATTTTATTGTCATATATTTTTTTATTCTGGGATCAATATGTAGATATTATGTGTATGATTAAAATTTGATATGTGTATGCGTATTCAAATATTACTTATAATGATTAACATCATGTTTATGAAAATATTGATTGGTGTTTTAAATATGTCCAATATTATAGATGTAATATATGGATGTGTTTGTGGATTCACATTGGTCATTAGATTGGTAAGAGGAAAAATAGAATCCTTAGGTTACACAGGATTATAAAAATTAACCTAAGTAGGTGAATTAGCACTAAATTAAGGCATATGAGGATTAAAATTATGAGAAACATGAGACTTACCACCTAATCTAGATAGAGTATAACCATCTAATAGATCTATAGAAGGTTGCTCAGGATAAAAATCCTTATTTCTAAATTATGTATTGTTGGCTTTGGTAAGTAAGAATGTAATAACATATAGTTCTTTAGGATTGATTGAAATAAATGTATGAAATTTTTTATTTGATCGTATCATTGAATTTTGGCACATCTATAGGATTAGGATATATATCATCACAATCATGGTCCATTTTTTCACTACTATTATCATCAAAAATAACATTATGGAAATGCATCTTATTCTCAAGATATGAAAATAGATCACTCATCTCAATGTTGGAAGGAAGGACATCATTGTAAGGTATCTCAATAGATATTGTTGTTTTTAAATTATAATTGGGATGCAAGTAAATTGAATCAATCCAAAATTATTCTCACTCAACCTCTCACTACACCTAATAAAATGTGAAGATATAGGCTTCATAGGCATAATATATAAGATTAATAACATAATGAAGAAAATAGCAATGTAAGAATCCCAAACAAGGTGAAAATATGAAAATTATATTTGAAATCAGAGGATAAACCCCTAGGTAACATCAAAATATATGTGCACTAAGGAACAAAGGTGTGTACATATAATTCCAAATGTGGATTTAATACCAAAGTAGAAATAAGTTAATAGAAGCTAGGGTTTGATTAAAATATATAATAAAATACGTATATCTAAAAAACTATAAAAACAACCATTAAACACTAAGAAGGAAACCCTATAATCTATGAGCATTAGAAGAACAAAGGGATTCACCAAAATGTTTTATCTTGTTAGTTTTTATATTAAATCACTTAATTACAATCAATAAAATTAGATGAAATAGGAAGATCTAAAATTTAACCATGAAAAATAGTAAGCGGGTCTTCCCTAATGGCCATAAATAATTAAAAAACATAGTTAAAAAATTTAAAACTGTAAAATGATTGAAATAAATAGTGAAAGACAACAATAACCACATGTGAGCATAATCTTAGCATTTTAGATCTGAAACTATGTCGTGTAGATAAGTAATTGACTATGTGTGAAACTTGAGTTGTTGAATGTACAAAAACAAAAATGACACATACTCCTTAACCAAATATTATTCCCATGTAAAAATCAACATTGCCTTTGTATAATTGATAATTATATCTACTTACACTAAATCCATATTGCTAATTATTTCTAGATATATAATTTTTGATGCAATTTCACCTCAATATTCCATTTAGTTATGTTCTTACACTCTTAAAAAATGTTAGAATAATGTTTTAAATTTTGCATTCTTATTTTATTGACCTAAATTTTCCATCAACTGACAAAAAAAACAAGTTATAGAATAGAAAACCACAAGGGAGTTGTAGCTACGTATCTTACATTTTATAATTAAACCCCACATAGTTCTTTTGTGGTGTAAATGGAATCTTGAGTAAGGCTTTGGACCTCATCTTCCCTAGGTGGAGATGAAACTACATGCACATTTACCTAGACTTTTTTTTTTTTACAAGAAGGTGATCTCACAAAGGTTAAATTATTAAGGTGGATGACTCTATCACAAGTATAACACAATAAATGATCAATAAATCCTAAACCTGAATTAGGATATGGATAAACTATGTTTTTCAAAAATTCTTGAATAATTATTAATATTTGATACTTAAGAAAATGGATTTGTATGACATGGTTATAAATTAGGATGATCTAGGACATGACATACACTAAGGCCAATCCTATAAAATATAAATAAGTGAAAATCAAGTCATAAGGATTCTATCCAAAAGTAAAAGTTTTAAAAATATAGTTGTAGGTGGAAATGGTGGGACCCTAAATTCTATCCCAAGAAAAATAGAGGCGAGAGTCATGATAAGTAGCATAAATATGTGAAAAATTCTCAAATTTTAAAATGAACTATTTAGTGAAATTTTGAATGCATTTAGAAGGCTTAAAGTCCAAATTAAGACAATGGGGGGTATAATAAGTCATATAAAAAAATAATTATGCATAAGTCAACCGAGTATTAAAAAATAGGGTAAAAAAACTATGGAAAATGGTATTTTACCAAAATTAGGTGTCTACATGGAAAAATTATAGGCTTAAGGAGGGGTTTTTGGGTTAATCCCATCTTAAATTTTAGAAGATAAAGGATAGGTAGTGATGTTTTGGGATCTGACTCTCTATTTTCCATGACATATACCTCAAATAAAATAATCACATAATCAAAAATATAAGGGTCGTCATTAAAAGGATAAAAACAAAATTATTCAAGTGTAAAAGCATCATCACATCAAGCATCATAAATAGCCTGAACATGTTTCAATCCATAAGCTAGTATTTTATGATATATGTGAGTAAATAAACATATAGACATTTATAAGCATGTGTATAATTACCATATGAGCAAGCCTAAGAACATATTAAATCTATGAACCCCTCATTCCATTTCAAAAATTAATGATATATATAAATCTGATATACCCATGATAAAATAGATGAAATACAAGCCTAGCCATAAGCTACCAAGGGAAATAAAACCAAATTTAATTAATATTGACTAAGACAAGGGAAGCATAATGATATTATAAATAAAATAAAATGTTTTAATAAAAACCTAAAACAAATCAAAAATAAAAATTAAATAAAAATCAAACCCTAGTGGGAGAGGATTATGAAACCCGAATGCATAATTAGGTTCACCAAAATGTTTTAATTATTTTTTGTTTAATGATAAATAGTATGTAAAAATAACTAAAATTATGACACATTATAAATATAATATAATACATTAAACTACATCAATCATATTTTTAATATGCCTAAAAATAACAACTAAAAGTATGAAAAATGATTGAACAAGCAATGAAATTGAAAGAGAAGAGAAAAGTTATGATAACAAAAACACCTAAACATTGTTTTAAAATTTATAATTATAAATATGTAGAAGATTTTTGAACTAAAACCTTTTAATTTTTCTATGCTCTATCAAAATGGATAGATTGGGAAAGTTACCAAATCTATATTGTATAGAATCGACAAGCTATTAAATGTGTAAATGTGTTTTTTCTAATTTTTTACCTTGCCACCTAATTTTTAGTTTTCTTTTTTTTAAGTCCTAAAAATTCCTAGTAGGTCCATAGGTAGACATTAAATAAGTATTTGTGTTCACTTCCCATATTAGTGGCATAAATCTTAGATTTTATTCTCTTTTGTCCTTAACATAATTCACCAAAAAAATTTAAAGAAGAATAAAATAAGTGAAAAGTTAGTTATCTTGGGAAATATTTAATGAGTTAGAGCTATATATCCCAAATGTAAAAATTATATTTAATAGAGTTCTTATGTGTGTGGATATAATACCAAACTAAGTGATATATGTGGCTTCACCTTTTCTCCTTAGGAAATCATGTGCGACTACATGATCATTCACCTAAATTTTATTTGGATATAAGATGCAAATAAAAAGCTTTAAACTTGTTCGAATAGTCCTTAAGTGTAGAATAATATAAAATTGGTGTGTGCCTGTGCCTAGACTTTAATCATTATCATGATTTTATACACACACACACACACACACACACACACACACACACACACACACTTACTTTTATCAAGCTTAAGTTAGGAACCTATTTTCATGTAATTCAACCAATAAAAAGTGTAATAACTAAAAATCATGGGTCTAAACATTGAAAATAAGTAAAGGGTGTAAGGGTATAAAAAAATAAGAGGCACAATTGGTAGACCATCAATTGTGTAAAGGCACAATCATGAAAACTATCGATTCTTAACCAATAAAATAAAATGGAGGTTATGAAGTTATTAATAACATATGTAGCCTTGAAACACAAAAAACATAGAAAAGAGAGAAAACAAAGGAAAGAAAATAATATGTGACCACATAAATAAGAAGGGAAGGGAAAATAAAACATAAAAAAGTTTCAATAAGACCCTAATTTAAACCAATGATCCAAATATATAAAATAACACTAAAATCATTTTAATAATAAGCCTTATACCAAAATAGATGTATAAAGGTACATGCATATATATATGCTCCTTTGAATTTAAGTTTTGATATATTTAATGCATAGATTGAACATTAAAAAGAGTAATAACTGATGATCATGACATGGGAAAATAACATAAGGCAAAAAGTACCCACAAAATCAACTTAAATATTTTCAATGGGGTCAAAAATGGTCAAGATGGAAAATACTAAGAAACAAAGATCAAGTTGAACTAAGGATGACTGGATGGATCTTGATGCAAAAAAATGATATATCTAAAGGTGTTTGTAGGAAAATTTAGATGATGCAAGGATATGAAGGGTATAATGTGAAGGTAAAGTTTACCAAAAAGGTCCAAATGTATGTAAATGATACAAGTGCAAAAAAACATGAAAAGATACTACAATTAAATAGATTGTACCAAAATTAGGTTTCTATAAAAGGTGATTTTAAAGTCAAAAGTAAGAGAAATATAAAATACTATCCCCTTGGTATCTTCTTAAATGGATTGATATCCAATGAGGATCCATGAATTCTCAAATGTAAACATATCAAATGTACCTACAAAAAAATATGAATGTTTACAATTAGATTAATGTCTTGATGAGTTTAAAATGATGTAACCAAATGAAATAAATGAAATTTTGAAAAACAAATAGTAGGAACAAATACATCTAGTGGTTACAAACCATGATACCATCCCTAAAAAATATTTGAAACCATCATGGGCCTAAATTTTCCATGCCATGTAGTGAAACCTATGAAACTTGGATCTTATTAAATTCATCAAGTGAAAAAATATGATTCCCAATTGAAGAATAAAAAATATATAACTTATATGTCAAGTTGTCAATATAATTTTGTAATAGCTATGTGATAATTTAGATTAGGAAATAGAGTGTTTAAACCTTCCAAAACACTATCACTAAAGCTCTGACACTTGTGATGACTAGTATTACCCACTATTTTCTAGTATTTTCTATAATTATTGTGTGTGTATGTGATTGTCTAGATTTATGTTCATGTGTCTAGATTATTCTTATGTATTGATCTAATTTGGGTAGTTAATGTGATATGCTCATTAATTCACCAGTTTAGATACTAAAATTTATTTATCTCAATTTCTTGTAAATATATAAAAATTGGATTAATAAATTAAGATTCAACACTTAAAAACTAAAATGAAATAAAGTAATTGAAATAATAGAGAATAATACACTGCAAGTTGATAATTGATTTCATCAAACTTGGAATACATCTCTAGGTTTTCTTAGAGTACGAACTGCTCAATTAAATGATTTAAAATACACTTACATTAATTTATCCTAATATGGGGTTATCTTTTCCAACAATGGGCTATATAACCCTAATTAGGGACTAAACATTCTATGTAATGTCTCTAGGAGGTCTTTATAATATCTCTTTGGCCTTCAATTTGTTGCTTCTATAATAAAAATATATAGAATTTCTTGTTTTCTCCCAAGAGGGATAAAAAATACATTTTAAGTGAAATATTCCTCCTTTTATAATGTTTTGGAGGTCTTTGGTGAATTGGTCAAAGCATTAATATTTTTTCATGGAAGGAGTTTGAATCCCCCTTGGAATGCCTTCCTATCCTTTTTTAGCAAGAAATCCCAAAATTTAAGGGTTATGTACAGAGTATTTTTTTTATCTCCCAAAAAGAGACCATAGCTTGTTGGTAGAGATAATAATTGGGAGGTATTATGTTGAAAGATTACACAAAAATCTTCATCCAAAGAGAATTATTACAACCATTAAAGATTTACCATACATGCACACATAAAATAAATCAATTGTATTATATTCTTTGTTATATTACAATAACCTGGTGAAGAGGAATATTTATAAGGAGTAGGGGGATTTTAACTCACAGGATAAATCATGGTCACACTAAGTGTACCTTATTTTGGATATCATAGAACTCATAGTGGCACTCAGTTGAACTCCAGGTGAAATTTTGAGTGGAAATTGCCCTTTCACCCACTTATACCTAAGCAAGCTAAAGCTAAATGTGTAGTGATAATATAATAAATAAATAAATGTAATAATAAATATCCTACACTAACAATCCCCTTGTATTTAATCATAGCTTAGATGGGGGAAAAAATAGGTCTCGATAACAAGGCCTGATGAGGTGCCCATATACAATTCAACTCTCAAAAAAGTGGAGTAAAAGTAGAAAACACAATGGGAAGCCCCCCCCCCAAAAGAGAGACAAATAAGTTAAGAATATAAATCACCCTAAAGATTATGCTGAAGTAGTATACACTTTAAGTACTTCAAAGTCACAAAGGAACTCAATTTACACAAGTGGTCTGAATCCACTACTCGATCACAAAAATAATTGACACTGAGCTTCACCAGAATAACTCTAATCAAGAATAATATTAGAAGTGTCAGAAGTAAAAAAGAGTATTATAATTTTAAGTAACACTCAACACCTAAGAAGCATGAATAAGCTACAAACAACTATCAAAGGATGACTACTATAATGTTGAAATAAGAACCTCCTATGAAATCAGGATGAAGATGAAGATCAAGAAGATAATAAAACTACATTAATGCCCCAAATATAACTACTTGAATAATGATTACATGGAAACCCAAGGCACAATTTGAAAGTTAAATATACAGATGGCACATAAATTTGCATGAGTGACCCCAATGACACTATTTAACCAATGCATGGAAAACTACAAGTCAAAAATATAGGTACCAATAGTCTAAATAAACTGATCAACTGAAGATGGAAGGTTACCTCCATAAAATATGAATGCAAGAGTTTTTATATGGTAAATGTCCTATCTCATCAAAATGCATGGGTAACCAAACACTACATTTGCCTAATACATAGGAACAAAAACTAGATACATAAATCACTCCAAATAGAATCTAATGAAGCATTAATACCAATAATATGATAACCCCCCCCCCATAATGATGATACGGGAGAGATATGATAGGTCTACTAAATCTGTGTATCAAAATGTAGTGCATGAAAAACTAGCTACATCAAATGGGGCATTAAGAAGTACCAACAACTAAAAAAAGGTGTGCAAACATAGGGCACACTTGCATGAAGGTAGACAAGGTTATGATTGCAAATAAGAAATTTCACACAAAAAACCTCCCATGGAAATTTATAAAGTAGTGAGAGTACAATAATGTCCCAATAAACACCAAATGAAAACAAGGAAGATACTAGGCTTCACCATAATAGCTCTAAACAAGGAGACTATCGACATATCAAGTATCATGAAAGATGCTCCAAAAATAAGATAACAAAAAAGTGTCTTCATAGAAGAAGGCAAGGCTCTAAGAAATGGTCCTTGATGGATATATGACACAAACTACAAGTGTGTCAAGGTGAAAATACACAAGCTAAAATAGAGCATGTCATGGGTTGATGGAAGAGTGTGGCAAATGGTAAAAAAAACTATCATTTATGCAAGAATGCACCTAAAATGATCAAATACCAAAAACAAAAACCTATAAGTACATGCTCATAATAGGGATATTAGGCATAGTTAAAAATGCATCAACATGTGATCAATTGGTACACAAAGTACAATGAAAAAAGTAGAATATCCCATAATACAGGCAACCCCCCCTGAATATGGTACTTTATAACTTTAGTGTGTTTACAATAAAAATAGGATCAATGTGTGGGAAATTAAAAAACATGAACTTTTGAAAAATATGGAATAAATTTTGAGATACCAATCAATAGTTATTAGATAATCAAGTTCCTATCAATAATGGCCTATTTTAATTAAATTTACACAAAAAATTTAAATGCTTCAAGGTCATAAAGAAAAACATAGCCTTCCAGTAAATCATTAGAACTGAAACAGAACCAACAACCCCCTCAAGACAACTAAAGTCAAAAAAGTGCCACTATACACCCCTATAAGCTCCAAAATGATAAATAGTTCCACTTTAAGGGGTAAATACATAGCTAATTAAAAAGGGCCTAATGAAAAAAAAATCTATTTAAATTTAAATTAAAATAGACTTTAATTTTCTAGGGGTCGTTTATTAATAAAAAGTAGCTATTAGGAAAATGAATTTCTAAGTTTTGACTTAGCTTTAGTAAGGGAGAATAAAAGTGACCAGAGGTGCCACCATTGTGCATGTATAGTTCTACAAAAATATTTCAATGCTATTTTTGGAGCGCCATTCAAAACTTGGAAATGTCATATCAAATACAGATCTATGCTAATGATTCCAATGTTTTTAACAAATGACTTACCACTTATTTGAATAAAAATAAAAAACTTGAAGAATCTGGGCCAGTCATCGATGGAGTATATTTGCAAAAATTCCTATCAGTTGAGGAGCACAACATATGAGGACTAAGCATTGATTGAAGATGGAGGTGGTAAAATGGCAAGGAGATATGGTTGAATCCATGTTTAGCTTGATGGAAGGTAGTAGGCCATGTGCATAATTTTTCCAAACTCCATTCACTTTCCTATTAGATTTTTGGTGATTCTATCAATTGAAGAGGTTTCTGCCACCAACCAACCCCCTCAACACTATATTTGAAATCATCAATCAAGTAAAGAGCTCAAAATCAAATCTAGCATTCATAGTTCCAAAACTGGTGAATAAAGTGAAAGTGACTGACCTCGCTATCATCCTCATAACATGAGTCTTCACAATAGTCTTCACAACATCATGTTACTGAGTTTTTGGATCTACTTGGTTGTGATACCTCTAAACTCCTAGATGTTAAAATACAACAAGATGACATGACTGCTTTATTGTATTCCTCTAGCATGATAGGCATCAACAAAGGAGTGATGATCACTCACAAAAACCAATGAACCCTCTATAATACATGAACCAAATCTATAAAAAAGGTGCTTGTACAGAACTTGATACAGATGAACATAATACCAAAAAACTCCAAAAATGATAATATGACCCTTCAAATCCCTGAGACCAAAGACATAAACACAGAGATGCCGCATCTAAGGACAAAGAAAACATGGATAAAAAGTTAAAGAGACCATCAAAAAGTTGTAGTTTCATCAAAATAAAGGTTTTAAGAATGCTCATGGGTAAAGGGTAATAATGGTGATGGGGTTGTTTCTCTCTATAATCCTAGCAAAGATAACATAATATGTATGGAAAAAGCTTGGGAGGAGTATGACCTAAAAAATGAGAGTTTTTACAAATAATGTAAAAAATCTAAAAAAAATGAATGTATGACCAATACAATAGATCCAACCAAGCTAAATGTAGATCTTCAAATAGATATTGTAATATACAAGTGTTAAGTAATGGTTGGTGTAGATGTCTCTAATACCATGAAAGATTACATAAAACTTTATAGCCAAGATCTCTCCAAGAGACCATTACTACAGCCATAGAAGCTTCACCATACACACCTATAGAAAAAATAAATGATATTTTATTTTATGTTATATTATAATATCCTAGTGCAGAGGAATATATAAGAGTAGGGAGAGTTTAACTCATAGGAGAACTCATGGTCACACTAAGTTTAACTCATTGTGGAACTCATAGGAGAACTCATAGTGGCATTCAGTTAAACTCCAGGTGGAACTCTAAGTGGAACGTACCCTCTCGACCACTTACACCTAAGCAAGCTAAATCTAAATGTGTAGGGATAATCCAATAAATAAATAAATGAAATAATAAACATCCTACACAAAAATGGATGATAATTCCAAATCCCCATTCCCACATTAAATTTTGGATGAGGATTTTGAATAGACTTAATCACATTTCTTAGCATTTTTATCCCACATTGAAGGATGACAAATAAATATTATTACTTAAATAAGGAAATATTTACCTTGTTAATCATTCTTGGAGACCATTCCTTGAGACTTGGTGCTAGGTTTGAGATGACATGTTATTCTTTATGGACATTGTGGATTTATCCCATATTCACTAGGATTGGAAACAAACTTGGATTTAAATGGAAACTTGTTACCATGAGAAGTGGTCATGAGGCCACCCTTGACTCACCTTGGATCTCATAGCATTTTTGTGGGACTTAGGATTAATTGTGTGGGTATTTTGCATGCCACATTAGAATCTTATTAGAACCACATTGAAGGCTTGAGTTCCTTTCATTTGGCATAAGTGTCAATCTTTGTAAAATTGAGAAATTTTAATCCCACATGTATCATGGGAAGGCCTTGAGAATAGTTTATATGAAAATTAACTTCATATGAATTGTGAATAAAGGAGGTATGGTCCCCTCCCTTAAAAAATCATGGCCCCATTATTTTAAGGTTACCCAACCATCAAATATCATAGGCACACTAGTAAGTATTTTATCAAAGATCAAAGACCAAAACCAAACCCATTTGCTTTCTCTGTCCACCACATGTCACCATGTGATTGGTCTACTTGGTAGGATATAATTGGTCCAATTGTTAAATATGTACAAGTTTAATTAGCTACATATGCAACACTAGGTAGACTATATATTTTTTTACATGTTTTATTTTACCTTTAGTGGGACATAATTTTGCATACAGTGTCAAAATGAATATGTTCAAATTGTGTTGTAAAACTCTCGATGAGATCTTGGATGTGAAGGTATTTGTATCATAATTTGGAACCATATAAATGTTTAAAATGTTGGTATCCTTATGGATCATTCCTCTTCAATAAAATTCTTTTGGACCACCAAATTTATGTTTCATGTAAAAAATAAATGAAGGTATAACTTCCTCACTTTCTAATTTCCATGCATCATGTTTTACTTGGATGCATTCCTTTTTGACTTAGATGAAGGTACCCCTTTGTTAATTCATCTATCTTATATCAATAACAACCTCTTCTTAAAAATCATGAAGTAATATAAGAGAAAATAATCAACAGAAGGAACTTGAACACTCTCACCTTGATCCATGATCATAGGAGGCTTATGTAGTTTCAAGTTTACCATGGAATATATATATATATATATATATATATATATATATATATATATATATATATATATATATATATATATATATATATCTTGGATGTAGACTACCAAAACTAAAACATATAAACCTAGGTTAAGAGAGTTCATGACTCCCTCCCATATCTACCAAATGGCCTTCTTTCACTCTTGGTGTCTTGGTCTTCTTCTTGGTCGATTCTCTTAGCCACTTCATTGATTTTAGGCTAGAATGAAGCTCTCCCATTAAGAGATGCTTTGTGCACTCTCCTTGTTAACATTTTCAACAAGGGAAATTTACACTGCATAATAATTAAGTGGTGTTATAATAGGTCACCATTTATACAATTTAACCTTATTTGTGTCTTACAGTTGAATTCAACATACATGTATTGTAAACATAATTCTATTTATAAACATTTCCTGAATTTGGGTCTTTATAAAATGTACATATAAAAAATTACACATACATAAAAAAACCATATTTTAATGGAATAAAATTAATTAAAATATACATCCATAACATATATGTTCTCTAATTGAGTGCTACTCACCATGAAATCACTTTTAATGTTGATTTCATGTCACTTCGTCTCCCTCTTGGAAGAATAGTTTAGCTTATCAACATATCTCTCCACTACTGTTTAATTTGGAGAACCTTTGCTTGGATCTTTTTCTCAATGGAGTACCTATTCACCCATCTTGAAAAATATTACAATAATTTGTAATCAAAACATGATAACATGAATGTCAATATGAACATGAGAATACAAAATAGAAAATGATACAGCCTCTTATAATGGGATGCTCATAATTTTCTTCTTAACTTGGACGGATACTTTGTATTCACCCTCAATGAGTAATCTACCTCCAAACTTGCTCATACACATGGTTATTTTCCTTCATTATAATTCAACAATGAAAAACCAAAAATTTAATTTGATGTGCTACATAATCTGCTAAACTAAACTCAACTATACAAATATGTTATCCATGAAACCAAATAATCTCTTACTGATCTAATCTATGGATAATCATCTTTTGTTTTCCCTAGTTCGATGAGATATTATACGTATAGGTGGAATTATTCATGGGTTAACTCTTTTAATGTTGGTGCTTTACCAACTCTTTCATGTGATACCTCTTAATTTATATGGGTTTGAACAACCTCCTTATTTGTAGGTGCTTTCACAATTTCCTTCTTGTAGGTATTTGGATGAAATTGTGAATGAAGCTTCCGACACTTGTCAACCCAATGTCCACTCATAGTATAATGTGTGAAATAATTATTTCCCATTTTATTTAAAAATAAAACCGTATTTCCATTCTCCGCATTTTTACTTAGAAAGTGGTCTTTATAATCAGTTTCCTTCCTCTTGGAAAAATGGACTCATTTTGTATGAACTTTCTCTTCCAAAACATGGCCACATAATGATTCTCATTCCACAAAAAGAACATGGATATGCATACACAATGTTTTGTGTTATAAGTCCATTCTTATCATAATCTAATCAAAAAATATAATACTTATACTTTACATACATTTTAGGGTTTTCCTTTATGCAAGTCTAATGAGGGGAAGATGTGGTGCCTCCTCCTTTGGGATGTTCATCTCTCTTTGGAGATGTTTTTAATTATTTATAGATGTTTTTCATATGATTGAAATGTTGTCCCTTTCTTGATTCTATCTTGACTTCACTCTTACCATCATGGAGTGACAATGTGCCATCTCTTGATAATGGATATTTTTTAAGATCTAGTGGCTTGAGATCCTTTCTCTTATAATATTTTCTTGCTTCAACTATCTTGGAACATTTTCCAACTTCTCCTTTACAACTAACATATCCCAAACCTGCATAATGAGGTATTTACTCAACCTGTATAGGCTTTTTCATTCACTTTCCATTGATTTCAAAGCCCTTTACATCAAAACCCATATTATTTAGCAACTTGGAGCCAAAACCCTAAGTATGCTTCTTAAATTCACTAAAATAAGAATTCACATCTTAGTGGTAAGAAAGAGAACATGATGAATCACTTGTTTTGCATACCTTAGCCATGGTTTATTCCTCTATGGTAGAGGATGGTCTCCTTTGTATGGTAGATTCTTCATTCTCATTCACTCCACCATTTGTAACTTTTCTAAAATCTCTTCCTTGGCTTGAAAATCAATATGCAACTAAATGATTCCCATGAGACTTTATTCTTGGAAGATCAAGAAATCTTGTAAATCTTATATCTTATCCTCTAAAGGTTGAAATCTTTGTCATAATTTAGATTTTTCCTCTTGAATCTTCTAGTTTGTGTTTTCAATCTCTTGAATCATTTATCTCTTCATAGCTTTGCCCATGGTTGTACTTTTGCAACCAAGAAACTTGTACTTCCAAACTATAAATTGAACAAATGGAAGAATCTAACATAAATGGAAAAATGTTATCAAACCCTTTATAAAACCATTATGATACTGAACTTGATTCAAAAATGGGTAGTTAATGGGAAATGCTTACTAATTCATCACTTCAGATACTAAGCTTTGATTATCTCAATTTCCCATAAATACGTAAAAATTTCCTTAATCAATTAAAATTCAACATTTCAAAAATGAAATTAAAGAAATTAATTGAAATAAAAGAGAATAATACACTAAAAGTTGATAATGGAGTTCATCCAACTTGGACTATGTCTTTGGGTTCACTCAAAGTATGAACCAATTGATTAAATGATTAAAAATACACTTTCTTACATCAATTTCTCCTAATACGTGGTTGTCTCTCCCAATAAGGGGATATCTCTCCAAACAAGGGGTTGTCTCTCCTAATAAGGGGCCAAATGTTCTCTAAAATGTCTCTAGGAAGCCTCTACAACAAATCTTTGGCTTTCAATTTACTATTCTTGCAATAAAAATACATAGACTTGATTTTTCTCTCAAAATGGGAAAAAAAATACATTTTAAATTCAATATTCCTCCTTTTACAATTTTTAAAGGTATTTGTGTATCAGAAAAAGCATTAATATTTTTTTCATGGAATGAGGGTTTCGAATACCCCTTAAAATGCCTTCTTATCCTTTGTTTTTATCAATAAATCCCATACTTTAAGGGATATATACAAAGTCTTTATTTTATCTCCCAAAAATAGAGTGTAGCTTGTTAGTCGATCTCAAAATTGGGGCGTGTGGGGTGAGGGGTTTAAATCCACACTCCCATGTTTCATTTTAGATGAGGTTTTGGAATATCCTTAAGCACATTTCTTAGCATTTTTATCCCACATTGATGGCAAATAAATATTTTATTTAAACAAGGAAATGTGTGCCTTGTTAATTGGTTTTGTAGACCATTCCTTGAGACTTGGTGCTAGGTTTGAGATACCACACTACTCTTTATGGACATTTTGTATTCATCCCTAATTCATTTGGATTGAAAACAAACTTGGATTTGTTGGAAATATTGTCATTGATGTCAAAGGTTTAGCATTATTGGTGATAAAGGCCCCATTGCATTTAATATTGTTTGTAATAGATATATCTTGGCTAATATGAATTAATATTTATTTAATATTAACAGATATATTTTTGGTTGCATATGAGACAAAAGAAGGGCCCATGGAGAAGTCAAAGAGCCATGGGATAAAGACAAAAAAAGGATGGGATGCATTTTCCCATGAAGAGTCATATTAGGGAATTCTAAGAGTCACTAAGTGAAGACAAAAGAGGAAGGGCACAATTTCTCATGAAGGGACACTCTAAAGAATACGAAAAGTCACCAAGATGAGGACAAAAGAGGGAAGGACGTTTTTGATCATGAAGGGTCACCACATGACTTTTCAAAGGCTTGAATATGAAGGGTCATACAAGTTTGGCACTATTTTTCATGAAGATTGAAGGGTCACAAAGGGGGAAGACCAAAGGTCATTTGGAAAGCTATAAATAAAGGCTTGAGAAGCCATTTGTATATATGAGAGATAGAGGTTGATTTGATATTGTAATATCTAGCTTAGAAGAGCAATTGTGAGAGATGAATATGATTTGTATTTGTTATATCTAGCTTAGAAGAGCAAAGGTGAGAGAGAGGAAAGAGATGTTGTATTGAACTATCATTTGTTGAGATAACAACATTGAGAGATAGGTGTGTGGTATACACAAAGGGGTTGGTGCTCCTATGGGTTGGTGCTCATGAATTGTTGCTAGTTTGGTGCTCAAAAAAGGGGTTGGTGCTCTTGTGGGTTGATGCTCATGAATTGTTACTGGGTTGGTGCTCGGCAAAGGGGTTGGTGCTCTTATGGGGTGGTGCTCATGAATAGTTGTTGGGTTGGTGCTCGGTAAAGGGGTGTGGTGCTCTTGTGGGTTGGTGCTCACAAATAGTTGCTAGGTTGGTGCTCAGCAAAGGGTTTGGTACTCTTGTAAGATTGGCTTGCAAATATTGTTTGGGTTGGTGCTCATTCATATACTTGAGATTGTTCTCTATGGTTTTTCTCACATTGGGTTTCCACATTATATCTGGTGTCTCTCTTTATCTTGTGTGGTGTTTATTGTTTGAGTTTTATTGCATATCTTGAATGTTTGATTAAGATGAATTTGGTTAAGGGAAAGTTTTATAAGATATATGATATACTGATTCACCCCTCGATCTTAGTATATCCCATGCTTAACAATTGGTATCATAGCAGGTTCTTTTTTGAAAAGTTTTACAGCTTGAAGGTAGATCGGGAAAGCACAATGGTTAGGTCACAGGAAAGATTTTCTACAAATAAGGCACCTTTGTTTGATGGGATGAATTATGATTTTTGGAGCATGAGAATAAAGTTTTATTTGATGGCCCTTGGATTCGACATATGGAAAGCAGTGGTGGAGTATGAAGAGCCCCAGACATTTGCAATTACTCCAACAGAAAATAAGGCAAGTGAATGTAATGTTAAAGCTTTAAATGCTATTTTATGTGGTTTATGTGAATCTAAATTTGTTAAAGTTATGAAATGTAAATCTACTCATGAAACTTGGGTAAAACTTGAGAATATTTACAAAGGTGATGAAAAGATTAAGCAAGCTAAGCTGCAGACTTTTAGAAGGCAGTTTAAAAGTTTGAAGATGGAAGAAGAAGAAGATATAGAAAGTTATCTTTTGCGAGTTGATCAAATCATAAATTAGATTTAAGGTCTTGGAGAAACATTGGATGAGTCAATGGTGGTAAATTTTTTTTTGAGATCTCTACCAATGAGATATGATGCAAAGGTTTCGGCAATCGAGGAGATGAAGAATTTAGCCAAGCTAAAGATGGATGAGCTTCATGGTATTCTCACGGCATATGAGTTGTGGACAGAACAAGATAGACCCTCAAAGAGAGAAGTGGCTTTCAAGACATCAAAGAAGGAGAAATCTAAGATTCAAGAATCAACTGATAGTTCCAGTGATGATGAAGATGACAATGGAACACTTTTCATTAGCAAGCCAAAAAGAGGAACAGATAAATATCAAGGAAAATTACCTTTTAAATGTTTTAATTATGGAAAGATTAGAAATTTTTTAGCTAGATGCCCAGATAAGGTTGATGATGATGATGAAGAAAAGCCTACATAAAAGAAGAATTTCAAAGGCAAATCTAAGGGATTTGAGAAGAAGAGCCTGTATTCTAAGGATCCTAGCTCAGGTGAAGATAGTGGAGTTAGCAATTCAAAAGAAGAAGAGATTTTATTCATGGCCATACATGAAGATGATTAAGAAGAAGAAGAGGAGGAAGTTGAAGTGAATATGGAAGGAGTGCTACTTTGTGCCTTAGAAGAGTTAGAAGTTGTTTATAAGAAGAATCAAAGATTAAAGTGCCAGATCGAGAAAAATGAACAAGAGTCAAAGGAAATGATTGAAGATCTACAAGCACACTTTGAAGAAGCCAAGAAGAATGAAGAAGACCTCACAGCACAATTGAAAATATCAATAAAAAAATGTCAAAGGTATGTTATTTAAATTGCCTCTTAAAAAGAAGATATTAAGAAAGCAGTCAGTGATAAAGTAGTTAGTGATTCAAAATTTGAAGATAGCACTAACATGTTGAATAAGATATTGGAAAGTCAAAAAGCAAATTTAGATAAGATAGGGATCGGATTTGAAAAGAAAAAGAGCTATGCTGAAGCTCTTACAAAAGAGGAAACAAAAAGGGGAGAAGTGAAAAATACAGAGAACATTTCAAACAGAGAAGGCTAGAGAGAACAAAGCTACAAAAGACAACCAGGTCAGAGATATACAGATAGGTCTTATTTTTATGGCTATTATTTTTATTGTAATGGATATGGTCACAATAAATTAGAATGTAGAAAAAGAGCTAACAATTTCAAAAATAAGGAGAAGGAAAGTCAAGGAGAGTCAATCAGAAGCCACAACTCTTTTGCCCCTCTATCAAGCTTTGATAAAGAGACCATAGTATGCTACAAGAGCAACAACTTCAGACACATAGCTCAGTATTGTAGAAGCAATTTTGAGTTAGTCAAGAAGGATCAGAGTTTCAAAACTCTATTCATCAATAAGAAGGCTCAAACATGTTCATGGTAGAAGAAACAACTTAAAGATTCTATGATGGTTCAGACAGCTCTGCATGTAAGAGGTAAAGATCAACCATGGTTAATTGATAGAGGATATTCGAGGCATATGACAGGTGAGAAAAGTAAGTTTAAAACTCTAAAGAAGATCAATGGTGGTAAAGTGAGATTCAGAGATAAAACCACTACCAGCATAGCTAGAAAAGGTACTTCAAGTTTGGATTATGGTAGAACTAAGACTAAGAATGTTTTATATGTAAAAGGTCTTAAGCATAATCTGTTGAGTGTTAGTCAAATATGTGATCAAGGATACACATTAAGGCTTCATGCTGAAGGTTGTGAGATTAGAAGAAAAGATTCAAACGAGTTGATTGTAGATGCTCAAAGGATAGGGAACAATGTATATGTTTTGTCAGATATCTTCTCAAAGGCACGATCAAAGGATACATTCAAAGATCAGCGAGAGGAGTTGTGAGTAATTTCTATTACTTCCTACCATTGATGTTCAGCATCAGTTGAGGGGGAGATAAGTGTTAGCTCTAGGTAGACCCTTTGTCATTGATGTCAAAGGGGGAGAATAACAGGTATAGGTGCAAAAAATAGGTATAGGGAATAGGTACAAGTTGCTACAGTAAGGGGGAGGTATTGTATGTTTTTAGATGATAGTATGTGCAGGTGACAGGATGTGGCAGTTTTAGGATTGAGGTTACCATCAATGACAAAGGAGAGATTGTTGTAAATATTGTCACTGATGTCAAAGGTTTAGCATTATTGGTGATAAAGGCCCCATTGCATTTAATATTGTTTGTAATAGATATATCTTGGCTAATATGAGTTAATATTTATTTAATATTAACGAATATATTTTTAGTTGCATATGAGACAAAAGAAGGGCCCATGGAGAAGTCAAGGATCCAAGGGATAAAGACAAAAGAAGGATGGGATGCATTTTCCCATGAAGCGTCATCTTGGGGAATTCCAAGAGTCACCAAGTGAAGACAAAAGAGGAAGGGCACAATTTCTCATGAAAGGACACTTTAAGGAATACGAAAAGTCACCAAGATGAGGATAAAAGAGGGAAGGACATTTTTGATCATGAAGGGTCACCACATGACTTTTCAAAGGCTTGAATATGAAGGGTCATACAAGTTTGGCACCATTTTCCATAAGGATTGAAGGGTCACAAAGGGGGAAGACCAAAGGTCATTTGGAAAGCTATAAATAAAGGCTTGAGAAGCCATTTATATATATGAGAGATAGAGGTTGATTTTATATTGTCATATCTAGCTTAGAAGAGCAATTGTGAGAGATGAATATGATTTGTATTTGTTATATCTAGCTTAAAAGTGCAAAGGTGAGAGAGAGGAAAGAGATGTTGTATTGAATATCATTTGTTGAGATAGCAACATTGAGAGATAGGTGTGTGGTATACACAAAGGGGTTGGTGCTCCTGTGGGTTGGTGCTCATGAATTGTTGTTGGGTTGGTGCTCAATAAAGGGGTTGGTGTTCCTATGGGTTGGTGCTCATGAATTATTGTTGGGTTGGTGCTCGGCAAAGGGTTTGGTGCTCCTGTGAGTTGGTGCTCATGAATAGTTATTGGGTTGGTGCTTGGCAAAGGGCTGTGGTGCTCCTATGGGTTGGTGCTCATGAATAGTTTCTAGGTTGGTGCTCAGCAAAGGGGTTGGTGCTCCTACAAACTTGGCTTGCAAATATTGTTTGGGTTGGTGCTCATTCATATACTTGAGATTGTTCTCCATAGTTTTTCCCACATTGGGTTTCCATGTTATATCTGGTGTCTCTCTCTATCTTGTGTGGTGTTTATTATTTGAGTTTTATTGCATATCTTAAATGTTTGATTAAGAGGAATTTGGTTAAGGGAAATTTTTAAAAGATATATGATATACTGATTCACCCCCCCCCTTAGTATATTCCATGCTTAACAAGATTCAAATGGAAACTTTTTAGCTTAATAAGTGGTCATGAGGCCACCAGTGACTCACCTCAAAGCTCATAGCATGTTCATGGGACTTAGTCGTAGATATGTGGGCAACTGAGATACCACATTAGAGTCTTGATGGAACCATGTTGAAGGCTTGAGCTCCCTCCATTTGGCTTAAGCACAAATATTTACAAATTTGAGAAATTTTAATCCCACTTGCATTATGGGAAAGCCTTAGGAATTGTTTATATGGAACTTCACGTCCTATTCATTATGAATAAAGGTGGTAGGGTCCCCCTCCTTAAAAAAAGATGACCTCACTATTTAAATAGCCCCTGGCCAAAAAATAGTGTGGGCCCACACTAGAAAGTACACTATCAAAGATAAAAGACCAAAACTAAACCCATTTACCTTATCTTTATGTCATGTGTCACCATGTGATTATTCCACCTGGTAGGTTGTAATTGGTCCATTATCAAATCCATATAGGTATATTAAATTTTTGACTTGACATTGTGTAGACTGTATATTTTTTTACCTATTTGATTTTACCTTTAGTAGGCCATAACTTTTGCATACAGTGTCGAAATGACTCTGTTTAGATTGTGTTGGAAATCTCTCGGTGAGATATTTGATGTGTGGGCATTTACAAGTAAAATTTGGAATTATATAAATGTTTCTAATATGGGTATCCTCATAGATCATGTATTCATTTTCCTTAGATCCTATATATAGAAAATAATTCTTCTCTTTGCTTCAAAACCCTAGATTATCCTATCGATACCAAGATGACTAGAAATATGGGTTAGAAAAGTTGGGTTGGATTGACCTTAGCCACTCTTTAGTGAATATTGTAGTGTTTATTATGTTCTAATAGTTAAAAGAGGACTAAAATTACACATAGTTATCCCACTAAGGTGTGTGTGAGAAAAATCATGTGAATGCAAGTCTAAATGAAATTTTTACTGGGCCCTCCTTGGGTGAAAGCATGAAATTAAATTTATCCTTTAGAATATTAATAATAATCTAGATGTCTCTTCTTTTTCTTTGTACTTATTTTCTAATCAATATATATTTGTCCCTTAAAATTATCCTAAGGGATTTTATTAAATAGTGCTCTCAACTTTTAAATTAGGAACTATTTGTGCCCACAATCTGACCCAACAAGACCCAAAAAAGATAAAATAAATTACCCCAAAGGATGGCATACCCCAAATGGACCCAAATACTGATAGGAGACTACTATTAATGTCAACGCTTTTGATAACCAACATAGTCAAAGACTAATATCACTTTCCTAAACCCAAAAAAAAATTAGAATCAAAATAACATGGACAGGGATCATCATGACAAATTCAAGAGATATGAAGAAATCCCAAATATAAGACCACAAAGTCAAATAAAGTAGAGAAGAAGGTATAAAACCAATAAAAATGTGCCAATAAGTCAATTATTCTTAATTTATATTCCATATATTTTAAGTCACATCAAACACATTATATAAACAAGGCTCATACTGAATTTGGGTGTCTAAAAATACCCCTTTTAATTGAATATTTAAGTGTAATGCTAAATAACGGTTTAAATGGATAAAATAAAATTTAAACCTTTGTTAGAAATATTTAAGTTACTCTTTTCATTTCCCTAGTGTTTTATAATGTTCATGTGTAACTATGAGAAATGATGCATGTAATCAAATACATTATTGTTCTAACAAAAATTATTATAGTCAAAATGAAAAATCATCAATAATTAAATAATGACTACACCTATGGGTATGAAATTTATCAATTAGTTTTTCATTTTTATTTAATTTTAAATATTACTTACTAAAAAATCAAATGAAAATAGGGTTTATGAAGAATACCTATGGATTAGAAGATGTTGCACACCAATTTGAATCCAACAATTGTGGAGCTTCTTTTTGGCTGGGAAGAATAACCTGCACACATGTAAACACTTGAAAAAAATAGATTAATAGATAAATGGGTGAGTTGCCTAGTTAGAGACTAGTCTTGAGAAGTTGTGAGCTTCCTCAAGTGGATGTCAGTTCACTTGTTTACACAATGAAGTGGATAAACATAATATAAAATTATAATAGAAAAAAGATATGATAACAATGATAATTAAGATTTAATCCTTGAGTAATCTATTAATATAAGTGTAATATTCATCCCAATAATTTGTGGAAGAATTTATATCATTTTTTATGACATCTAGTTGGTCTTCAGTGGCTTTGAGAGAGGGAGAATAATCAATAGCATAGAGAGTTAGTTTGAGAGCTATCTCACTTTGATCAGAAAATAGGGGTTGGGATACTATAGGCAGATATGTGATATTGATTCCATCATGTACTATGCCTGGTAGAGTCATCTACATTTAAAGGCCATATTCAAATGATATAAAATTAGTAAGGATTATAGATAAGGGTCTAATATTAAGGTCTTAGGTTCTATAAATTAAACATAGTGGATCAATGTTGATCCTAATAGGATCAGTGTTGATTTGTAGAATCGATGCCGATTTAGAATGAATCAGTGTCAATTCTCTCTATGATTAAGCTTAATTAAAATAGAGAATAAATGAGATATATTGAATTACAGAGATTGATTAATGAACATTAAAGGCTATGGATTCTATTTTAAATATTATATAAGTAGATAATAGTAGATAAATTGATAGAAAATGAAATAATAAAACATGATGACTTACCTTGGATACAATTTCAAATAGAATGAAATTTATTTTCCACAAATGTAGGTAGTTTCTTGGGCTTATGATAGAGGATGTAGATTCAATGTAACAAAATTCTAGAAAAGTATCATTAAGGATGTCTCTAATTCTCCAAGAAATCTAGCAGCAATTCAAGGTTTCGAGTTTCTAGGTCTTGAATGCAAAGGTTGCTTTGGTTTTTATGGATTGACACTAATCCAGAGAATTGGTGGTGATTCACCCAAATTGGCACCTTTGTTTCAACCATGTGTAAAATTAGCTTTGATACATGTGGATTTGTTGGTAACGATACTATATGGGGGTAAAGTGGTTAGGGGGTATATTCTTTAGGTTATTAATGTATTTATGAGGTTAAGTAGGGTAGAAAGGTATCAAAATGTAAAATGTAAATATACTAAACCTTAGGATAGGTATTGTTAAATAAAATAAGGGCATATGACACATAATTAATAATATATAGGATATGAAATTATAGTGTCTACAGTTGCCCCTTTTTATGGAGTGGTATGGAATACATGTTGTGAGACAAAAACCATGAGAGGTCTTATTGAATTTCTAAGTCACTCCTTGGTCGGTGTAAGACTTCCCAAGTTCATACAAAAGGTTAGCATAGTTGTGAGGCCCTAAATGTTTTAGGTAGAAGAAGTGAAAACACTTGTCATCTATGCTCGAACCTAAACTAGAGGCACAAATCTATGCAAGAGGGTAGTAATAATTCATGTTATCATAAAGATATCAATGCATATCTTTGCATAAGGTTTTGTGGCATGTAGGTCAAAAGGCACATAAAACTTTAAAATGTGGGTCCCCAACTTTGAAATGAACAAATGAAAGGGATAGTACAAGAAGTGGTTATGGGAATACTCTAATGCACCCATAATCTTCATCTCAGTGTGCACTCTATAATAAAATATTCTTCATGCCCATCCAACATGGATCCACACCCATGTGCAAAATCTCACATCTACACCCCTAACTGGCACATATCATAGCCTTTCTTTTTTTGTGGCTATATGGGCACCCTGTACTCACTTAAACATAACGAATTTTTTAGCTACCCATAACAAGTTCTAACCATCCATATGTCATACCCACACCACTCTTATCCAAAAAATTCAAAGAGATTCCTTGAGAGTTTTTCAAAGCACCATGTGTTGGGACATTGGTAGAATTAATGAAGATCATTAGAGGTGGTTGAGTGAAGCTTGAGGCACTATCAAATAATTTAATGAAAAATCAGCTATTTGATCTTAGAGCTTGAGTACACACCATCCTCTAACATTGATAGGGAAATATTATAGTTTCTAATGAACATGTATACAAAAGCAATCCTACTATCAACCTAGGTCCAATCATCAAAAAAACTTCAAGAAGAATGATCATAGCACTGATAATGCATCAAATACTTCTCCCATCACCCAAGTGGTACATTTATTATAAAATTAGCTTGATCTTATATAAAATCCCAATTCTTCCATTCTAAAAGGGGTCAACATATTTTTAGTAGCCTCATGTTATAGAAATTTACCCTCCATGAGCACTTATATCGACTAAATCTGTCTATGCTAATGATAATTAAGTTCACTTCTTTTTTTTATTTAGATTATCTATGTGATCTTTGTGTTTGTTGATTTCTATTTTTGGGTAATGTTTTCCCCTCTCTTTAATCACTCATCCCCTATGCCTCCTCATTAAACTCAGAGCTCACTTGTTGGTCACATTCTATGTGCACTCGGGTATGTGTTGATTGTTTTTGTGGAACATATGTCATCCCTCTCATCGTAGTGTTGTGTTCCCATGCCTCTATACAAAGTACTTATTCACATAAAGTGACTTGGTGTAAAATTTTTGATATTACCTTGTTCCCAATTGTTTGAATTATGTTTATGGTAGTAGGAGCACTTGCTCTATTCTAGGCACATCACCTTTTGCTTTATGCACTCTCTTACCTTCTCCCTCCCTTTTCCTTAACAAATTATTAGGTTTGGACTAGCAATAGATTACCTTTCTACTCTTTAGGTTTGCACACTAGGCTTAAACCATGTATACATAAAATAGAAGGAATCTATCCTACTTCAGAGACTCATCCCAATGAGCACAAGGGTCCCATGCCTTAGGGACATTTTCATCATTGTGGTAAGACAACTGATGATTATATGCAAAAGTATGCTATAATACTTCCACACCTAACACTGAATCCTCTTGTGTCTTTCATATGACCTCCATGCCTATCACCCCATCGTAAATATTCTTATATTGTGTAGCATCCATGGGTGCATGTTTTGAATGACAAATTTTTTTGGCACGCCCGATGGGGTGAATAGTAGAAGCTAAAGAATTGATGTTTTCTTTAGCCATCAAGTATAGAAAACATTAAGAAATAACACCTGGAAACTCCCAACATCTCTAGTTTATGAAGGATAGCCTCCCTATTTACATGCCAAAAATAACATGGTCATTTACAAAAGGCATCAATTTCCATTATAGTGAACTTCTAGCACTATCTAGAAGGAAAGTTAGAGCATCTTCATTCCCTGTCAAAAGGTGCAGTGCAGGTCAGTCTCCATCTAGAGCCTAGTCTACACCACCATTTAGAAGGTTTTATTCTAAATGAAGCCTACTCCCTATCACATGCATGATTTTTTCAAGAAAGCAAGTGTTTGTGCCCTTCAATAGAGGTATCCCATTGGTTCTAGCATAGTATGATGACATTTTGGTGTCTACTCTCAAGAGCCTACCCTATTTCACAAGTGAGAATTCAATCTCCCCTATAGAACATATCCAATTTATCATAAATATCTAGGTAGTTTACCATGTCACCCATGACAACATTTTAATCGGATTACTAGCTTTTTCCTTAAAAGGAAAATCTCTTCAATGATACTATGGCTTGTAACCAAATTCCCTTCATAATTAGGATGAGCTTAGTGTAGAACTGTGTAAGCAGTTTAAGGACTAGAGTGATCACATATCCCTAATATAATAGCTCACAACCATAAAGTGAGCACCACATGAAATGATGATTGACTTCAAATTCAAGTTCCAAAGGGTCTAGGATAGAATCCCAATGATGTGTAAGCCATATCCTAACACTGCATTCTTGTATTTCCTAAAAGCTTTTAGTAGTGATATAGTAGTGATGATTCAATCTATGGGAGGCATGGTTCTCCTTGATGCCTTTAAAATAGTTGTGCACATCAATAACTACTTAATCCAAGTAGGTAAGATTATGCCTAGACCCTTTATGCCTATATTCACAGAGCCTCCTTCTAATCCAACAACTATGTAACCCATGCTAGTGCTTATCCCTACTACAATGAGCCCACTTTCTTTGTACTTTTCCCCTTCTAATGAGCTACTTGAAGTGAAAGTGCTATTACAAAGTTTTGAGAATGAGCTATTTGCCCTCAAAAGACAACAAACACATTACCTTATACATCACTCATTCACTCAGCAATACCAGTCAAATATACCTCCCTACCAAGGTGGTGTACAAACACAAAATTAGCTCACATATAATAGAGCACCTTATGCACTAAAAACTAATGTTGTTAAAACCTCTAGGGCCCTTTTTCTAGTATAGAACAATCTAGCATAGTATTCTAAATGGTGTTTCCCATACAACTAGCTACATAATTAGGCTACAAGGACAAATGGAGTTCTAAACTAGATGATTATGGTTCAAAGTATGCCTCAATTTTAGGAAGAAAGAAAAAACATAGCTCAACAAGTGGGAAAATCCCAAGTGCCAACTCAACCACAGCATGGGTCTACCTTTGTCAACTAGCAAGAGGAGTATTTTGTCTATATAAACCAAAATATCATACCTAGTGAAAGAAGCACTCAAATGTTTTCCACACAAGGTTCAAAAAAAGAGATATATATGAGGCCACACCTACTTCAGTACCCACATCATCAGCACCATAAGTCACTCGCATAGGCATGCAAGCTAAGGTACTCGTGTAAGCCTTGTACCTAGAGAAAGTTGTGTAGGAGGAGGTACCACCCCAAATCATTATACCAACACCAAGAGAGGTTACTAATCCAAAGTTTCAACCTAGGGGATATAGTGGATCAAATGAAGAAGATGAGCCTCAATGTCATAATGTGGGGCGTGCTTACAATTCCATCCTAGTAAAATTTATTAAAAGATGTGCTAAAAGGATTTTAAGAGTGGCATGTCCCTAAATTGGCACCTACCACTCCTATGATCTTATGTAAAGTCAATAATAATATGCCCCCATTCTATGTCTCTTTGATCATCAGTCAGCACCTAGTGCATAATTGTATGATTGACTCTGGCAAAAGTAGCTCAGTAATGTCAAAAAATATTGTAGACACACTCAAAATTACGTATACCCCTATTGCAAAAGGAGTGGTCTAACTTGATGGCACAATAGTCAATGTTGTAGGTGCAATCAAGGATTTAAGTCTAATGTTGCATGCATGCCTAAGCCTTTCTATTGCATAGGATATTTTAGTCATTGACTTACCCCTTATTTCACCATCTACCTCTCTTGAGACTTCACAAAAAATATGGGTAGGTATTATCTTTAGATTGGTCACATATGATGTTGAGAACTAGATAAAAGGATAAAATTGACCATAAGGGCAGAGCCTATCTTTAAGAGCTAGGTTGAGCCATACACTCCTAGCCTGATTGAGTAAAATTTCATGATGTTCGACCAAGAGGGGGATCTAATCCTTTATGAGGATACAGCATGATTAGAAGAAACCCTAGACAACCTATTAGATGAATGGGCACATAAAATCTTTGAGTGTAATCCATATGATAACATAGAGATTGGGCTTGGCACATATTACATCACAGAAGAGAATCTAGTATTACGTAGGAGGAAGGACCACCTCAAATCATTGTGCCAATACTAGGATAGGGTGTTACTCTAAAGTTGTAACCTAGGGGATCTCAAGTTCCCTTCAATATAGTGGAGCAAATGAAGAATTCAATCCTTAATGTCATAATGTGGGATGTGCTTACAATTCCATCCTAGTAAAATTTATTATAGGATGCACTAAAATGATTCAAAGAGTGTCATGTCCTTGAACTAGTTCCTACTACTCCTACGAGCTTGTGCCAATCAAAGTAGGAAGCATAGGTGTGCAAAATAAATAATAAGCCACCCCCATTCTATGTCTCTTTGATTATTAACCAGCACCTAGTGAATAATTTTATGATTGACTCTGGCAAAAATAGCTCAGTAATGTCAAAAAATATTGCAAACACACTCAAAATTACATATACCCCTATTTCAAAAGGAGTGGTCTTACTTGATGGCACAATAGTCAAAGCTATAGGTGTAATCAAGGATTTAATTCTAATGTTACATGCATTCACAATATTTTCTATTATGCAGGATATCATAGTCATTGACTTCCCCTATTTTACCATCAGCATCTCTTGAGACTTCATGGCAAAGATGGGCAGGTATTTAACTTTACATTGGTTACATGTGTTGTTGAGAACCAGATATGGGAAAAAATTGACCATCATGGTAGAGCCTATCTTTAATAGCTATGTTGAGCCATACACTCCTAGCTTGATTGAGAAAAATTGCATGATATTCATCTAAGAGGGGGATCCAATCTTCCATGAGGCTGCAACACCATTAGAAGAAACCCTAGACAACTTACTAGATGAATGGGCATGTGAACTCTTTGAGTGTAACTCATATGATAACATAAAGATTACACTTGGCACATATTACATTATGGAGGAGAATCTAGTACTACCTGAACTCATGAAGTCACACAAGAATCTTGAAGGCATATGGTAGTTATACTTTGATGGCTCCCAAAGAAAAAATAGTACAAGAGCTAGTGTCATGTTTGTCTCACCCCAAAAGGAAAAATAATTCCATGCCTTTAGAATATAGTTCACTTGCATGAATAATTATATTGAGTATGAAGTGCTAATTCAAGGACTTCATCTTACATAGAAGAAAGGAATCAAGGCACTACAATCACTAGGTGATAGTGAATTGGTTGTCAAAGAGGTCCAAGCGTAGAGCATGACCAAAAATGGCTTAATGAAAGCCTAAAAAACATAGGGTGTGGGATATGATTAAAGGGTTTGATACCTTCAACATCACCTCCATACCAAGAGTGCAAAATGTTGATGCAAATAAGTTGACAACTATAGGTGCACAATATGACACTCCATGTGACATAATGAAAGAGTTTGAATAACTCATCAAGATTATAGTCAGACTGGAAATACCTAATAACGTGGAGAACTAGCAATTATTTGAGAGTGATGATCAAATCATCAATTTATTTCAAGATGAAGAAAAGTTTTGTACCATGAATTAGGTGCAATTATATAAAAAATAGGTCATCTAGCTAAAGGGGAATAAATTTCCAAAAGGACTAGTTACATTGGAGAGTATCTTTGATTTTAATGACCAATTCAGAGGAGAAAAGCATATTATGATAACCAAATAAGAGATTTTTTCACCTATAGACATTTTAGAGGGCAAAGCTCTTAAATTTGGTAAGGTGTGTTCTATACCAAAAATAAAAAGCTTCATTCAACTCAGTAGGAGATACGATGACATCTTTGCATAGATCTACAAAGACCTTAAAGGTTTCAATCTAGGTATAACATAGCATATAATTGAGCTAGACCCTAGCATACAACCTATGCACCAAAGATATAACCCCATTAATCCAAATCTAGAGTTATTATGTGTAAGAATCTCTCTAAACTCATTGAGGCTAGTATAATACTTCTAATTAAACACTCATCATGGGTCACCAACTTGGTACTAGTATGAAAGAATAGGGAGATACATCTTTGCATGGACTTTAGGGACATGAATAAGGCTTCCCTCAAAGATCACTACCCTCTTCTACCCATGGAGAAAATATTGAAAATGGTTGTAAGCATGGAGATATTTTCATTATAGGATGGTTATTCTGGCTATAACTAGATTCAAGAGGAAGAGTGTGACCGATACAAGATAACATTCACCACTAAGTGGGGAACCTATGCATATCAGCTCATACCTTTTGGCCTAACAAACACAAGTGCAACCTTCTAGAGAGCTATGGACTAGCATTCAAATATCTCATCAATAAGATCATCTTGGTATACCTTGATGATATAATTATTTTCTCAAAGTGCACAGAGGATCATTTGGACCACCTGGAACAAGTCTTCTAGAGGTGCCATGAGTTTAGAATATCTTTGAACCCTATCAAGTGCATATTTTTATTACATGAAGGTTCCCTTCTTGTGCATATTATTTATAAATAGGGACTCACAATTGATCCATATTGAGTTAAAGCTATCTTATCCCTTCACCTTCCAACCCATAAAAAGAATCTACAAATTTTCCTAGGGAAAATAAACTTTTAAGAAGGTTTGTGCCTAGTTTCACTATCATGGGCAAGCCCCTCACTATGATGTTTAAAAATAACACTACATTCAATTGGATGCATGAAGGAAAATACAATTTCAATGCCATCAAGTGTACCATTGTATAGGCTCTCACCTTGATCAACCTAGATTATAATAAGGACTTCATCCTTTATGCATTTGGTGGAGTTGAAGGCATCTCAGCCATCTTGACGCAACAAAACAAAGAGCATCTAGAGCAACCAATCACCTTCTTTAGTCAAGCACTAAAGGATTATGAGTTGTGTTATATATTCATTGATAATCACACACTTACATTCATAAGGGTGTTGAATAAATTTAGGCAAATGCTCTCTAACAATAAGATCTAGCTCATGGTCATGCACGCAAGTATCAAAGAGTTCTTGCTTAATAGGGACATCAGTGAGAAAAGGGCTAGCTAAATCACTAAAGTGATGGATTATGACATAAACATATAGGTTGCCATGTTGGTATGAGGAAAAGGACTATGTGAGGAGTTAACTGAAGTAGCAAAGTCAGAGGACAACATAGTCCTAATGATGCACGAAGAAGAGCACACAAGAGAAGAAACTATGACCAATTGGGTGCATGATATGAGAGCCTTCATTTAATATAACATATATCCTCTTGACCTTGATAAGGCTAAGCACAATCACTTTAGGCCACAATCTATTCCCTACGTACTTATAGGTGATGCACTTTTCTAAAAAGACATTAATGGGGTCCTCCTAAGGTGCATATAAGCAAAACAAATAAGCAAAATTCTCCAAGAATTCCATGATGGCCTTGCAAGAGGCCATTATTTTCCTAAGGCCACTACTATTAAGATTATGTGAGATAGTTATTTTTGGCCAACTATGTTCAAATATGCGCATGCTTATGTGTGAAATTATAAGAAGTGTGATTTCTTCACAGGCAAACAAAGGCTTGCGACCTTACCACTACACCTGATTCAAGCTGATCAACCTTTTGTACAGTGGGGCCTAGATTTTGTAGGCATCATTAACCTACCATCAAGTAATGGGCACAAGTGGATCCTTATATCCACTAACTATTTCACAATATAGATATAAGTGGTTACACTCAAGGAAGCTAATGAGGCATCCATCCTCAAATTATATGAGGGCATTATAACAAGATTAGATGTTTCAACCACCATTATCTCTGATAATGAGTTGGTTTTCCTTGAAACCAAAACAACATCTACTTGGGTACCTCATCAAATTACTACCCTTAAGGTAATGGTCTAGTCTAATCCATGAACAAGAACCTGATATGTATCATAAAGAGGACTCTAGAGGATAACTAGCAAGCTTGGCACACTAAGCTTAAGACTAGACTTTGGGATAATCATATCATGCCTAAGAGAGTGTTAAGAAATTTTCCCTTCATGCTATTGTATGGAAGGGAAATCAGATTATCAGCATCCCTTGAGTTTCCTTCATTAGAACTTTCACACTAGTTGGAGATGCTTGAGAGTGATCCCCTTGAAAAAATAATGGTAGATCTCATGGAGCTCAAAGAGACTAGAGCATAACTTACAGATACCATGGAATTTTAGCAAGCACAGATCTACATAGTAGGGAAGTAATGATTCACACCAATATAAGGATATCAATGCATATCTTTGTGAAAAGTTTTGTGATGCATGGGTTAAAAGGCACACAAATCTTTAAAGTGTAAGTCCTTGACTCTAAAATGACCAAACAAAAATGATGGCATAAGAAGTGGTTATGCAAATACTTTAACACACCTAGAATATTCATCTTGGTGCATACTCTACCTTGAAAGCTTCTTTGTGCCCTATTATAGATTAGATTTTCACCCTTGTGAGAGAGTTCTTTAGGCTCTCTCACTTACATCTGTAATCATGGGAACAACCTCAGGATGTGGATGTCCTATGGTGAGGTTGAACCTCTAGACTTTTTATGAGGCTAGTTCCTTAGGTGGCTCACTTCAACTCCTTGATTTCTACACTAAACTACACTAATGGCTGAGGAAAATGGGTAAGAGGATTACTTGAAAATAAATATAAGATAATGGGAGGTGCTGCACAAAAAGAGAGTGATCCACTTGGTCTTTAAAAGAGCAAACTATTGATGAAACTAAATAGGATGTAGGCTTATTCTAGTTCTATCTCAGGGTCACAGGTAGGGAGCTTTTGTGTGGAGGTTGAATGAGATATTTATGCTTTGAATAATAACAAAATACATCTATGAGAAACACTTAGTAAACTTCAAATGGAATTAGACACTTCATGCAATCCTGCATAAAATTGAAAGAGTCAAAAGCAAGGTACTTAGAGAAAATACAGGTGATGAACAACAATCTTACATTCTGCAAATAAAACCAAAAATGCACACTTATCTTTGACCAAAAACAAAAAAAATTCCTTATATTGCTTTAAAAGAGTCTTTTACAAAGAATTTTTTGTAGATTGATTTTATCACCAATCTGGGGATACATTTCTAAGCTCCAAGGCCTCTATTTATAAAGAAAAGGGGGAAGAGAGAAAGGGAGGAAAGAAGTCACAGATGGCTAGAACCTCCTGTTATCTTCCCCTGATGTTCATAAATGTGTCATTCTGGATCACCACCCAATACTCTCAAGCCCCTCCCATCTTTAAGACTTTCTTTGGTGCATATTAAAAGTCATGATGTGAGCATCTAGAATGTTTCTTCTTGGCATGATGCATTTAAGCATCGAATGGTGATTATAGGCAATGAACCATGGCAGATAGGAGTCTTCATAACTTTTAGCTACTATCCACTCAGACTCTCCCATGTTTATTAAACATCTTTGTGCCACTTATCCTTCATTGAATTGCCCTTTCTACTCTAGTTCCACCATGTGGTAACCTTCCATTCATTGCATCATGATTTTAGCATTGCCAGCCCAAGCTTAAGTTGAGCCATTGGAGAATCTCAATTTACTCTATGCAGAGTAATTTGAGTTCTTTGGCCTATCCAACATTAGACTTTCTTATATCCTTCACTTATAAAGCCTTTTAAGTAGAGTACTTTAAGAAACCTGATTTACTCTATGTAGAGTAATTTGGGTTCCTAAGCCTGCTTGCTTTGGGCTTGTCCATCTTGAAGTCTTCTCACTTTGCTACTTCCCAAACTTGAAGACTTCAAGATTTTCAAACCTGGTTACTTCTTATAACTAGTCACTTATCTTGATTTTGGCATCAATTGGCCTATCATTTCCTTTGAGCACTTGGTCTCGAGCTTCTCTCTTGACTTATTTCTTTCAGGCAAATCTCTTGAAGGAATTTCCTCAGATAATTTGTCTGAAGTAATTCCTTCAAACTTTTTATCCATATTTGTCTTTAGAAACTACCCTTCAAGCTTTTCATAATGGACTTTCTCGATGGGTAAGAGACCCTTCGAGCTTTTTGTAAGTCCCCTCAGATTTCTACAAATGATCCTCCCGAAGGGAAAGATACCCTTCAAAAATTTTGGAATGGTCCTCCTAAAGGGTAACATACCCTTCAAGCAAATTTTAACTATCCACTTGTAGAAGAAAAAGCCCTTCAAAAAATTTCAAGTTTACCTTCAAAAATTTTGGCTGGTCCCTTTTGCCTTAAAAAGACCCTTTAGTATTTTGAAAATGCCCTTCAGATTTTTAAAAAAGACTCGTCTCTTGAAGAACTCAAGAAGCATCATTTTTCAAGACCAAATTGGGTTTATCATGCCCCTTTACTTATTTTGGGTTTTTGACTGCTCATAACTTATGAAGTAACCAAGTAGTGCCCCTTGGAGAACCTAAAATACCTTGTCTATGAGTAATTTAGGTTTGTAAACCCAAATTACTTCTAATTATGAAACATTTAGAAGCTAAGCACTGTTGGAAAGCTGATTTTCATTGTTCCTTCAAAAAAAACCAAAGTTGTCACTGCTAGAAAACCCAAAGTCCTCCCAGAGACCTACCATTTTCTTGCCTGAAAGCTCCCTTTTCCATACTTAGGTAAACTTTGATATGTGGGCCAAAAAATGGCTAATATTTCTAGTGATTCATAGGGAAGCATGCATGTTATGCTTGAGAACCTAGCTCATTTGCTTCATTCAATCCATTGGGTGTGGAGTCACTACTTTTGCATGAATTTGTCTCTTTTTGGAAAACTTCCTTGAAGCAATAAGGACCATAGAAATGAAAAAAACTATGCCCATGGCACTTAGGGAAGGGAAAACACACAACTAAAAAATATGTGTACCAGGCACTTAAAAGAAAACTAAAAGAAGCGTACAAAAATATATACAATGACTTCAAACTCTCAATAGTAAGGATTCAAATGAATCCCATTGAGTAGGATTGGTAATACCTCTCCATCTAATTGGGAAAGATAGAAAGCATTATGTTGTTCACATCTGTGGATCAAGTAAGGACCGCTCCACAAACTATCACACTTGGTATGGTTGCCTGGTTTGGCCTTGTTTGAGTCCCATTTGAGAACCAGGTCTCCTTCCTTGAAAGTCTTTATTGTAGCTCTCTTGTCAAAATCCTTCTTGACCTGAGCTTGATGTTCGTCCAATGTTTTCATTGCAAGTTCCCTTGTCTCCTCAAGCTCTATGAGTTCTATCAATCTCACATTCATAGGTTCATCTTCCAGTAGCTCCAACTGATGGGCTAGCTCTAATATAAGTAGCTCAAGAGAAATGGGTAACCTGGCCTCCCTTCAATATACTAGAACATATGGAGAATCACTAATAGTGGCTTTAAGAGTTACCCAATTATCCCACAAGGCTGTCTTTAACTTGGTGTGCCACATCCTCTGGTTCTCCTCCATAGTCCTCCTGATGATCCTTAGCAAATTCTTATTTGTGAATTCAGCCAACCCATTGCCTTGAAGATAATAGTTTGAGGAAGTCCTAAGGTAGATGCCCATTTTGAGATCCTATTCACTTGTTTTCAAACAAAGTAAATCTAATGCATTATCAAACATGATAGTGGATGGAATACCAAACCTAGTCATAATGTTATCATATAAGTATAAGACTACACTTTCATTGGCTTCTTTTAATGTAATGTTTTCCACCCACCTAGTAATGTAATTAGTTGTGGTAAGCACCCACTTATGCCTTGCACTTGACAGGGGGTTGATCATACCAATGAAATCCAAACCCCATTGCATGAATGGTTTCTCCACTTGAATCAAGTTGAGAGGAAGAGCTGTTAAACTTTGCTTTCTCATTAAGAGAGCACATTCCTAACACTTCCTTACCCATACGTAAGCATCCTTGAAGAGATTGGGCCAGTAGAAACCAGCCCTCATGATCCTTGTTGTAGTAGTCTTTTGGGCAAAATGACCTCCTACATGCCCATCATGGAAATGATCTAAAAGCTTGGCAACTTGATCATCATCTACGCACCTCAAGAGCACTCTATTGAGGTCCCTTTTAAATAAAACCCTGTCAACTAAAACATAAGGTATGGACTGAAGTCTAAAATACCTTCTTTTGCTTTATCCATACCTTGAGGGCACTCACTTGTTAATAAAAAGTGAGTCATATCATGGAGCCAGCTAGTGTGAGATCAAGGTATATCTACTTGTAGGTTATCTTGTGTCACCAAGATGACCTTTTTGTCTTCATGACAATCCTTAGCCATATGCTCACATAAGCCTTTACCTCTTACTAACCTAGTGACCTTGATCTCCATGTCATACTTCATGACATTATTAATCCAACCAGCTCTTTTTTTGCTCAAATCCTTGTTAACAAGAAAGTCTCTTATTCCAAGATGAGACACCATAAGGTGGATTCTATTATTGGCTAGCATTGGCCTAAACTTCTTGAGGATTTTTACTACTACAAGGACTTATTTTTCTACAAAAGTGTATCTCACTTCATATCCTTCAAGCCCTTGGTTGAAAAAAGCTAATGGCTTCTCAAGTCCTTCACCATTTCTTTCCATTAAAATAGATGATATATTATCAATATTGGAAAAAGCATACAAAATGAAATCACTTGAGAAATCAGGATTCATAAGTGTGGGTGCTTAAGCAATAGATTTCTTGATAGCTTCAAATGTTGACTTGCCTTCATTTAACCAAGTGAGCACTTGGTTCTTCTTCAGCATAGCAGTGATGGGCTTGACTAAACTAGAAAAACTAGAGATAAATATTCTCATGAAGTTTATCTTTCCAAGGAAACTCTCGAGTCCCTTCTTATGTTTGGGCAAGGATAAGGCCAAGATGGCACTTATTCTCTCAGAATCAATGGATAGCCCTTCCTTTGAGATGATGTGCCCCAATAGCTTGCCTTCATAAATATCAAATATGCACTTCTTATGACTCAATGAAATCTCATACTATTTGTACCTTTCAAAAATCAGCCCCAGGTAGTCTATGTTCTCACTAACATTTTTGGAGAAAACAATGATGTCATCCAATTATACCAGCACCATTTGGTTTAGCAACTCCTAAAAATCCATGTCTATGGCTCTTTGGAAGGTCATGCCAGCATTGGATAGACCAAAAGGCATATTTTGGTATGCATATGTGCCCCATTTGGTGGTGAAGGTAGTCTTGTACTGATCCTCATCCTTCACCCAAACTTAGTTGTAGATAGAAAAACCATCCAATAAGGAAAAGCATTCTGAATCGATAACTACTTGAAGGAGCTACTCCATGGATGGTAGGAGATAGTGATCTTTCAAGGAAACTTTGTTTAAATCTCTAAAATCTACACAAATCCTAATCCCCCCACTCTTTTTCCTTGTAGGCACTAAGTTGGCTACCCATGATGAGTGCTTGATAGGAAAGATGATCTTAGACTCGATCAACTTGGTCAATTCCTTCCTCATCAACTCTTCAATCTTGAGGTTAACCAGCCTTTGATTTGGCCTTACATGATTGGCATTGTCTTCCAACTCTATGGTGTGTTAGGCTAGTTTAGGATCAAAACCTTTTAGGTCATTGTACTCTCAAGCAAAAATATATGAATACTCTTGGAAAAGTGCTATGAAATCATGCCTCTTAGCCTTGTTTCTTACCTTCCCTAGCTTGAGAAGTTTGTCCTTAAAGATGAGGAGTCTCTCATAGTTTTCCTCATTAGTAGACATTACTGCCTTCTCCTTCCTCATATGGTCTCCTTCATGAAAAAGGCCCTCAAGTGTAACTATCCCCTTAAGAAGTTTGTTTGACTTCAACTAAATAACTTGATCCTCATATTGATGTTGTAACTTAGCTTTGTTGGAGGATAATTTGGCTTCTTGTTGTAAGAAACAAATAATTTTCTTATCACTCTCAAAAACTTACCAATGGGCTTCATTATCTAGAACTAACAGTCTCACCACCACCTTGACATGTGGTTGAACCTTGGTTTCTTTTAGCTCACTTGAAATGTCAAATTGAGCTCCTATGACTGCCAACCTATCAACATGTTGGTTTTTATCTCTTTGGATAGCTTGAATGTTAAAGGATTCAAAATCTTCAATCAGGTCCCACACTCTATTTTTATAGGACCTCATCAAAGCATTCTTTGTGATATTCAAGCCTCTAACTTGGTTAACTATGAGCTCACTATCTCCATAATCTTGTATCAGTTTAATTCCTCTCTTAGTGGCCCATTGAAGGCCACAAATCAAGCCTTCATATTCTACTACATTTAAAGAGTAGATAAAGCTCCTATGGCTGCCAACCTATCAACATGTTGGTTTTTATCTCTTTAAATATCTTGAATGTTAAAGGATTCAAAATCTTCAATCAGGTCCCACACTCTATTTTTATAGGACCTCATCAAAGCATTCTTTGTGATGTTCAAGCCTCTAACTTGGTTAACTATGAGCTCGCTATCTCCATAATCTTGTATCAGTTTGATTCCTCTTAGTGGCCCATTGAAGGCCACAAATCAAGCCTTCATATTCTACTACATTTAAAGAGTAGATAAAATGAAACCTATAAGAAGAGAAAAGCTTGTTAATTGAGGGTGAAACCAACATTTCCCCAGCACCTATGTCATTCTTTCTCCTTGAGCCATCAAATAATAACTCCCATAAACCATTGGGTTCTTCTTTAGGTCTAATGAGTGATGACATGGGTTGATTCTCTTCATGCAATAGGTATACACCCATGTCTTTTTCCTCAACACCTTCCAATGGGTTGAAAATTTGGTTATCTCCCCATAACTCAACTAAGAACAAGTCTGGAACTTCTTCAAGATGAGTGTTTAGCTCTTGGCTAATTATAAACTCATCCTCATCAAGGATGGTATAATAGAGGCTTATATTATCTAGTTGATGGGGTTCAATAGGGAATTATGCCATGGGTTTAAACTTGATTGAGACCTTAGTCCCATACCTTGTTCTGAACACCATGTAAGACCAATATGTCACAAGGTAGCCCCCAATCTTGGTTGTGAACTCTTTGGAAAAACACAAGGCAAAGTGAGGAGTGATATCTAGAATCAGCATGTCTTACACCATGGATACACTAGGACAAACATGCAAGGTTAGGCTCAAATTCTTGATGATTCTTAATGGCTTTATGGAAGAACCATCAAGTTACAGGACTCCTTTAGTATGAGGCTCATACATGGGGTTTAGTTGGTTAATAATAGACTTTGGCATGACTGAGGTGTTGGCCCCATTATCCACCAAGAAGTTATGCACTAAGGTGCAATAATGATTAAAGAGACGTAGAAAGGGGGTTTGGTCACAATACTTGACCCTTTTCCTGCATGACTCTTGACTACATTAGTGAGGACTTAAGCTACCTTGCCTACTTACTTATAGTTGTAGTAACACCCATCTTGAACAATCCTTCTTATAGAATGTCTACTTGGCCAGGTAGGGAAAGCATGTCCCACATCAGTACAATCATGCTAAATTTCTTCATTTACTCCATAATGTTGATTGGTATACCACTAAATTTAACCTAAACTTTGGGATTTTTTACTGTTGGCTTTGTTAATGAAGGAGCGGTGACAATAGGTTCTTTGAAAGCTTCTTGATTATCACCCATATTCCTTCTCTTGAACCTTGTATTCACTAAAATGGAGATGTGAGCTAGATTGGGAGTGGCCTACTGATTAGATGCATAACACTCCTCTTGCTCATTAATGACCCTTGAGGCCTTTAGTTTGTTTAATCCTTGATCTGAGCCTTACTCTTGTGGAGGCTACTCTTGTCTCATCATTGTGGGTACCTTCATGTTTTGGGCCATAAGAGACTGGTTGTATCCATAAGAGATAACCTATTTCCATTGATCATTAAATGCTTAATTGGATCCATTAATCAAGATAATGAAATGCCAAAAAGAATGATTCCATGGCATTGTCCCTTCAGCTTCTTGATCCACATTATTATAAACTAGGACTAAGGAGTTGGAATGGCCTGCAATATTTGGATTGTAATTATGCTATCCAGTATAGTTAGGCTACCCCTATCCTTAGAAACCTCCTTTGTAGGGTGGCCTATTTTATTGATAAGGTTGTTACTTAGGCTGATATGGAGGTTGATAAGGCTTGTTATAAGCTTGCCTCTTAACATTGACCACATCATTTCTTAAGGATTAGAGCATGCTCTTCAATTCTAAGTAATTCTTTTGCTCTTGGGAGTCATTGGATCCACTAGTAGAGACCTTCTCTTACTTAGGTGAAGATACAATAGCAATTATTGGTGCTATAATTATAAGATCAAGTGGAGGAATGACTATAGGATGTAGTATAATCTCTAGAAAAAGAGGCATTAGAGGTATGGGAGTAAACTTACCAGCCTAAACTAGGCAATTTTCCACCTTGATGGCCACCTCGTATGCATCTGGTAGTATGTCTCCTCCTATAGACTAGATCATTACAGCTATGTCACTGTTGAAAGCCTTCAAGTAATATAATAAATCAAAGTTTGGATATGGTTAAATATCTATTGGGAATCTATCCCATGCCTGCAATTTTTTTTACATCAGTAGACGCCTCCTTTCTTCCATTCTGGTAAGCGAGAAATTTCTGGCAAGGGAAATAGAGGATGCAGAGATAAAATGGCCTATGACAATGTAAAACAGCCTGTGACTCGATGCAATAAACTTTCCCAAAGAAATTTTAAAAGCAGAGAACTCAAAAAGTTGAAGCTTAAGAATTTTTAAAAGGATCCTTACATACAGTAACCTGGCTCTGATACCAATTTTTTTTTACGTCAGTAGATGCCTCCTTTCTTCCGTTCTTTTACAGCTTTGATAGAGAAAATATGCGATAGTAGGCAGGGGCCGAATGGCTACGGCTTCACACTATTGCTTCAAACTTAAGATATACAAACTATTACAACACTTGTATCAATTTTTGATTCTCAGGATCTGTCTAAATGGGCAAGAGAAGAGCATACTCTTTCAACAAGTCTTACTAATTTTCTAGCTTAGAAAACTTTGGATGCAAATGCTATGGAGGATAGGCCAATATATAGTAATTCGAGAGGTCCTGCCTGATCGTTGTCAAGGCGGTGTCAAGTCCCATCTTACTTTATAGTGCAAAAGTGAGCTACAGTGAGATGCTATTGGATCCGCTAGATGATGATGATGTTTGAGTGCGCGGGCCCAACATTACTTCCGCTTCATCTTCTAGGTCATCTTCGATGATCGGGTGAAAGAGACACCTGAGCTAGAATGTACTGAAAAGGTGCCAGTGCTGGGGTCCAGCATCACATGCATGATGTCGTGGAGTGATGTAGAAATAAGATTCCCACTCTAGTCTTCGTCTGATGATTGTATGTATGACGATGTCTTGATCATGATTCTCCTCTTCGTGGATGCGATGTGGACCAAATCGTGCAATCCATCTGTAAAGGTGTTCATTAAAAGGAAATCGGATTTTGATTAGCCATGTCCATAACGGATGCTTCAAAAGTTCAGTGAATTGGTGGTACAGGAATTCCCTGTTGACTCTTTCTATGTAAATGACTCCAAAGTTTTGTTGGCGGTTTGCTTGTATTGTAACTGCTAAGGACATCTGTAAATCTTGTCCTGCTGCATAGGAAATCTTGGTATATCAGGGATGCAATCCTTCCCATATAATTTGTTCTTGTACAAGGATATTCAGCAAAGGAAATCATTGGTTGTATATTCTGGTTAAGTTGAAACTAGGAACAGGTTGATGCATCAGTGTTGTTGGAGGATTCCTGCTTAGCCAATCTGCAATAACATTATCAGTGCCTTTAATGTGTTCTATAGAAAAATTAAATTGATTGAAAAATGGTTGCCACCTGACATATTTTCTGCGACCATCTTTCTGACCATGATCTTTTTCTTTGAAGGTCAGAAATCTAGTACAGTCGGTTACAACAATAAAATGTGGCAAATGGAGAAGTTTTAACATGAACTTCTTGAGACATTTCTTTACAGCATAGATTTCTTTATCAAAAGAAATCCATTTCAACACATCAGAACTGAATACTCCACTAGCAAATTCACATACAAATTCTTTATTTTCATATATACAAACAAGTACTCCTCCCCATGCTATGTCGGAGGCATCAGTATAAACCTTCATCTGATTGGATTTTGGGATATGCAGTTCTGGTAATGAGGCAACTGTTGCTTTGATTTTTTAAACTGTTGTTGTATGTTATTCTTCCCAACTGAAGGCTTTTTTTTTTGGAGAAGTGTTTACAGGATATACCTGTCTTCACCAGCATTAGGATAGAAACTATTTAGATAATTCAATAATCCCAAAAATGCTTGTAATTTTGGTTTATCTAATTTTTCAAGAAAACTGATGACTTTCTCCTTGATATGCAGCTGGATCTGTAGTTTTGAATCTCGGACTATCATGCTGAAGAAGTTACATTCAGTTTTGCATAACTGAATCTTTGTTTCTGACAGAACTATGCCTGCATCTTGGGCTAGCTGATAAAACTTGGAGAGATGAGTAAAATGGTCAGTCAAACTGTTACTAAAAATCAATATGTCATCAATATATACACAAAGAAAATGAGAAGTGCCTTGAAATATTTTATCCATATGGGCCTGATAATATGCTGGCACATTCATCAAACTGAAAGGCATAACTATCCACTGGAAATGGCCGAAAGGGCAGCTGAATGCTATCTTTTCCCTATTAGCTTCTTTGACTCGTATCTGATAAAAGCCTGACTTGCAGTCGAATTGAGAAAAGTATTTACAGTCCGCAACTTTCTCTAACAGGTATATCGGGGATGCAATCCTTCCCACAAAATTTGTTCTTGTACAAGGATATTCAGCAAAGGAAATCCTTGGTTGTATATTCTAGTTAAGTTGAAACTAGGAACAGGTTGATGCATCAGTGTTGTTGGAGGATTCATGCTTAGCCAATCTGTAATAACATTATCAGTGCCTTTAATGTGTTCTACAAAAAAATTAAATTGATTGAAAAATGCCTGCCACCTAACATATTTTCCGTGACCATCTTTCCGACCATGATCTTTTTCTTTGAAGGTCAGAAATCTAGTACAGTCAGTTACAACAATAAATGTGGCAAATGGAGAATTTTTAACATGAACTTCTTGAGACATTTCTTTACAACATAGATTTCTTTATCAGAAGAAATCCATTTCAACACATCAAGACTGAATACTCCACTAGAAAATTCACATACACATTCTTTATTTACATATATATAAACAAGTACTCCTCCCCATGCTATGTCAGAGGCATCAGTATAAACCTTCATCTGATTGGATTTTGGGATATGCATTTTTGGTAATGAGGTGACTGTTGCTTTGATTTTCTAAACTACTGTTGTATGCTGTTCTTCCCAACTGAAGGCTTTCTTTTTCTGGAGAAGTGCTTTCAGGATATACCTGTCTTCACCAGCGTTAGGATAGAAACTATTTAGATAATTCAATAATCCCAAAATGCTTGTAATTTTGGTTTATCTAATTTTTCAAGAAAACTGATGACTTTCTCCTTGATATGCGGCTGGATCTGTAGTTTTGAATCTCAGACTATCATGCCGAGGAAGTTACATTCAGTTTTGCATAACTGAATCTTTGTTTCTGACAGAACTATGCCTGCATCTTGGGCTAGCTGATAAAACTTGGAGAGATGAGTAAAATGGTCAGTCAAACTATTATTGAAATCCAATATGTCATCAATATATACACAAAGAAAATGAGAAGTGCCTTGAAATATTTTATCCATATGGGCCTGATAATATGCTGGCGCATTCATCAAACCGAAAGGCATAACTATCCACTAGAAATGGCTAAAAGGGCAGCTGAATGTTGTCTTTTCCCTATCAGCTTCTTTGACTCGTATTTGATAAAACCTGACTTGTAATCGAATTGAGAGAAGTATTTACAGTCTGCAACTTTCTCTAACAAGTAGCTTTTATCTGGTATGGGATATGGAAATGGTTGCATGATAGCATTCAATGGTCTGTAATTGATGACCATTCTTTTCTTGCCTCGTTTATGTTCTGAATGTTTATTTGCCATAAAGGCATAACAATAGAAAGGAGAGGTGGATTTTTCAATAAAACCATTTGCTTCCAGTTCTTTGATCTGGAGTTCCATATCATTGTAATCCTGGGCTGGAATTGGGATTTTCTTCCCAATCTTCATCCGCTTGCCTTCAATGATTTTGATTTCCAATTTAGGCATTGATTTGGACCAAAACTACTGAGGGTTATCAGAGCAGATAGTTGTTTTGATCTTTTCACCTATTTCTACTATATCAGCTGGGATTAGTTTTGGAGCTTGAATCATGGAGCTTGGAAATTGCTCAGTGGCATAAATTAGGCGAGGGATTTTGAGCCTTTCATTATCAATGGTAAACATGATACTCTTGGTTGTGCTACCATAAGGAGAGTATCTGTCAATAAATGATCCTCCTAAAATGATATCTATAGGCATTTTCTCAAGGGCAAAAAAGTCAGCATGGAAGAGTTTATTTTGAATTCTCAAAGGTTGCTAATGTTTGTATTCTTTACAGGTAAAACTATTCCCCTAAACATCTAAGCTCTTATAAGCTAAATGGTCATCCAATGTCTTCCAATCATGGATGAGTTGTGGTTTGGCAAAGGAAAGAGAAGCGCCTCTATCAACTTGGGCATCTACAAGTCTGCCATTAATTTCTAAGGTAAAGAATTGGGCAAACCTTCCATTAATCAAATGATTTAGATATGTTAGCTATGGAAGTTCTAAGGGAGGAATATTGGTACATACTAATTTTTGTCTCCCTGGATCCTAAACAATAGGTTGTTCAGTGTAGATGTCAGCTTCTGGTTCTGCTTCTTCTTCTTCCTGGAGGTTACTACATTCACCAGGGTAGTAATCTTGGTCAGAGTAAAAAATGCTTCCGACTTCATCATCCTCTTCATTTTCTTCTTTTGGTAACAATTCATCTCAATGCGGCTCTGTCACTGGTGCTTTGATTTCTCTTGGAGGTTCTTTGCTGGTGAACTTGTTCTTTATCCAAGAGTCACTAGGTTTGAAAAAGCTCAGATATTGCAAAGGAGGATGTTGGATTCTTTGCAATGTGGGAGGCATTCTTGGCATAAAGGGTTGTCTCCCTCTGGATGTTTCTTCTCCTCTGGAGTTTCCTCTTCTTCTGGGTTTCTCTGGTCTTTCAAGAACTTCATGGTGATGTTTGGACCAGGCTCCATATGCTTCATTCAACAACATAGACCAGTCATGATGTCTTGGTCTGTAAAGATGTTGAGGCCATTGCATATTTGTTAGCGGCTATTCTAAGTCATCGGCCAATGACTCAAGAGCTGCTGCATCATTGTCATCATCTAACTCACCTTCGAGGAGATCATCTAGAATGGGTTCGTAGATGTCATCTTGGAGATGAAGGTCTTCATCAGAATCAACTACATCCTTTTTTATGTCAGTAGATGCCTCCTTTCTTCTGTTCTTTTATAGCTTTGATAGAGAAAACTTGCGATAGAATGGAAGAAAGGAGGCGTCTACTGACGTAAAAAAAATTGGTATCAGAGCCAAGTTACTGTAAGTAAGGATCCTTTTAAAAATTGTTAAGCTTCGACTTTTTGAGTTCTCTGCTTTGAAATTTTCTTTGGGAAAGTTTATCGCATCGAGTCACAGGCCATTTTACATTGTCATAGGCCATTTTATCTCTACATCCTCTATTTCCCTTTCCAAAAATTTCTCGCTTACCAGAACCCAAATCTCAGCTATGGAATTTGGTAAAGCCCAAACCTCCTCTACAGTCGAGATTATTAATGAATCTAAGTTCGAAGGAACTTACAAACTCCCACCTTTCATTCTAGATCAGATATCAGACTGTCCTGATATTGACATTACTAAAGAAAACCTTGAAAAAGAAACAAGCCTGCACAAACCTCCGACTATTAAGGCTTCCCAGGTCTATAAAAGTCTAAATTATTGAAGTCTAAGTTTGTCTATAATTCTACCTACCTGTCTTTTGTAAGACCCAGAATCAAGTCAGTTGAGTTAACCCTCAGTTATAAACCAAAACACACCTTCCAGACAAATTTACTCTCTCTGTTACCTGAGAAATAAATCAAATATATCAGGTCACATGAAGATGTCAAATTTGTTCATTTTAGTTTAATCAAGATACAAATAACTCCTTTGATTCCTAGTAATATAAAACCTATTATCTATCTAGCTTTGTGTGATCATTGACAAGTCAGTTTTAAACATTCTTGTCAATTATCTAGTCTCAGTCGCCTGAACGATGATACTATTTGTTTTGAGTTTTGTCCCAACCTCTCTGTCACAGTCCGCAATAAAGGTTGTAAAGAAGTAAAACATGGATCTCTAGATTGTTGGGGATTGTTTACCTCTCTGTTTGGATTATATATGTTTGGTGAGTTTAAGTATGCATCCATAAATATTTATGTTGTTTACAGTATGACAAACACCAACCACCCTAAAATCCTAGAAAATCTGCCATATGCCAGACGATTAAGTGGTACTGTTCAACTGCAAAAAGGTCATATTGAGTCAGTTGAAATTTTTGCTGAATGGAAACTTGACTGGTTGAAGAATGTTTCTCAAAAGATGAAAAGTCAAGCCACAGTCCACCATAGTGATGGTAGAACTATAAATATTTTGCCAAGATCGTTGTCTGTAAATTCTTCTTGATTGTCTCCTTCTAGACCATCCACTTCCTCTTCTCGAAGATCTATAAAAATTGGTCATATCTTGATAGCAGATGAAGACATCAACCAGGGCAATGATTTATCCCGTACTCTTATGAGTCTTCCCAGAGAAGACAGTCTTGAATTTTACACAGAAGATATAGTCACACTGTACAAAGGAGGAAGATGGCCACCTCCCAAAGGTGCGCACAAACAGCCTGCAGGAACTATGCAGTATTTCTCAATTGCATATGTTGAACCATCAAATGAGTTTAAGCTAAGGAATTATATTGCATAATTCACCTCCCATTTTATAGAAAATTTTGATGATCTTTGTAGAGATGTTTTGTATATAAAGGATAATGTAAACAAGATACAGCAAAAAGTATCTACCATTGAGTCTAAACTAGATACTCTAGAAGATAGTTTAGATTGGCTCTCTAAGCAAGATCAGGCAGAATCCTCTGCTAAAAAGCCTCCTTGCTCAGTCTCTTTTGGCTCCAATTTTAAAACTATCAAAAAGCAGCCTAGCACTACCCTTATGCAAAGGACCCATGTCCATCTCCAACCTTGGTATCTAAACATTGATGATCTGCTCAATCCCTTGAATGAAACTACTGCCTGGTGTAATGCCATGCAAGTAATTACTATAAATGCCCATCTAGACCAAGTTGGAACTACTTGTTTTGCATCAAAGTTTTTTTGGGGTATTGTTAGTCAATGGTGGAGTTCCATGACTGAATCTCAATAGTATGAGCGTGTACATAACCAGCCTGATTCTTTAAACACTCTATTCCATTTATTGATTAGTGAGTTTGCACCTCCAGTCGGCAATAGAGAACTGGAGTCTAAGAAATGGCTATTAAAAATGGAGTTGTGTGATCTAAAGCAGTTTGATGCCTTTGCAAAGCAATTCAGGCACTTAGCCTATGACAGTAAGAGTTTCTCATCTACAGAGATAAAGATCAAATTTTTGCATGCTCTACCATATAATTTAATTGATAGAGTCATTTCCTATATTGATCTGAAGGGATTAACAATTGAAGATCTTTCCCTCTCTGATGTCTTAGATTTTTCTAAATAGCAAGTGATGACTTTAGTCTCTGAGACTAAGTCCATGCAGAAACTCTCCAAGCATCAAGCCTCGTAGATTGCTCCTGTTTTCCACGAAATAGCCCCATTTGGTTGTCGGCTATTTGTTCAGCCTCGTAAGCAGCAGAAGCAGCACCGTAAGCATGTCTCTTTTAAGCACCACTCTTTTCCTAAAAAGCGTTCCTATGCTCCTTCTCACCATTTCTTGAAGAAATGACGTACTACTCGTCCTCCCTCCAAACAGTCGATTTGCTACATCTGTCGCAAACCTGGCCATATTGCTCCACAATGCTCCTATAAAAATCCCACTTTTAAAGCCATTTTTTCCTCCACCGCAGTAGCGTGGTGGGATGTAGTCAATTCCGATGAAGACCTTTATCTCCAAGATGACATCTACGAACCCATTCTAGATGATCTCCTCGAAGGTGAGTCAGATGATGACAATGATGCAGCAACTCTTGAGTCATTAGCCGATGACTTAGAATAGCTGCTAACAAATATGCAACGGCCTCAATGTCTTTACAGACCAAGACATCATGATTGGTCTATGTTTTCGAATGAAGCATATGGAGCCTAGTCCAGACATCACCATGAAGTTCCTGAAAGACCAGAGAAACCCAGAAGAAGAGGAAACTCCAGAGGAGAAGGAACATCCAGAGGGAGACAGCCCTCTATGCCAAGAATGCCTCCCACATTGCAAATAATCTAGCATCCTCCTTTGCAATATTTGAGCTCTTTAAAACCTAGTGACTCTTGGATAAAGAACAAGATCACCAGCAAAGAACCTCCAAGAGAAATCAAAGCACCAGTGACAGAGCCGCATTGGGATGAATTGTTACCAGAAGAAGAAAATGAAGAGGATGACGAAGTCGGAAGCATTTTTTACTCTGACCAAGATTACTGCCCTGGTGAATGCAGTAACCTCTAGGAAGAAGAAGAAATAGAAACAGAAGCTAAAATCTACACTGAACAACCTATTGTTCAAGATCCAGGGAGACAGAAATTGGTATATACCAGTATTCCTCCCTTAGAACTTCCACAGCCAGCATATCTAAATCATTTGATTAATGGAAGGTTTGCCCAATTCTTTACCTTAGAAATTAATGGCAGACTTGTAGATGCCCAAGTTGATACAAGCGTTTCTCTTTCCTTTGCCAAACCATAGCTCATCCATGATTGGAAGACATTGGATGACCATTTAGCTTATAAGAGCTTAGATGTTTAGGGGAATAGTTTTACCTGTAAAGAATACAAACATCAGCAACCTCTGAGAGTTCAAAATAAATTCTTCCATGCTGACTTTTTTGCCCTTGAGAAAATGCTTATAGATATCCTTTTAGGAGGATCATTCATTGATAGATACTTTCCTTATGGTAGCACAACCAAGAGTATCATGTTTACCATTGATAATGAAAGGCTCAGAATCCCTCGCCTAATTTATGCCACTGAGCAATTTCCAAGCTCCATGACTCAAGCTCCAGAACTAATCCCGACTGATATAGCAGAAATAGGTGAAAAGATCAAAACCACTATCTGCTTTGATAACCCTTAGCAGTTTGGTCCAAATCAATGCCTGAAATGGAAATCAAAATCATTGAAGGCAAGCAGATGAAGATTGGGAAGAAAATCCCAATTCTAGCCCAGGATTACAATGATATGGAACTCCAGATCAAAGAACTAGAAGCAAATGGTTTTATTGAAAAATCCACCTCTCCTTTCTGTTGTTATGCCTTTATGGTAAACAAACATTCAGAACAAAAACGAGGCAAGAAAAGAATGGTCATCAATTACAGACCATTGAATGCTATCATGCAACCATTTCTATATCCCATACCAGATAAAAGCTACCTATTAGAGAAAGTTGTGGACTGTAAATACTTCTCTCAATTCGACTTCAAGTTAGGCTTTTATCAAATACGAGTCAAAGAAGCTGATAGGGAAAAGACAGCATTTAACTACCCTTTTGGCCATTTCTAGTGGACAATTATGCCTTTCAATTTGATTAATGTGCCAGCATATTATCAGGCCCATATGGATAAAATCTTTCAAGGCACTTCTCATTTTCTTTGTGTATATATTGATGACATATTGATTTTCAGTAACAATTTGACTGACCATTTTACTCATCTCTCCAAGTTTTATCAGCTAGCCCAAGATGCAGGCATAGTTCTGTCAGAAACAAAGATTCAGTTATGCAAAACTGAATGTAACTTCCTCGGCATGATAGTCTAAGATTCAAAACTACAGATCCAGCCACATATCAAGGAGAAAGTCATTAGTTTTCTTGAAAAATTAGATAAACCAAAATTATAAGCATTTTTGAGATTATTGAATTATCTAAATAGTTTCTATCTTAACGTTGGTGAAGACAGGTATATCCTGCAAACACTTCTCCAGAAAAAGAAAGCCTTCAGTTGGGAAGAACAGCATACAGCAGCAGTTCAGAAAATCAAAGCAACAATCGCCTCACTACCAGAACTGCATATCCCAAAATCCAATTAGATGAAGGTTTATACTGATGCCTCCGACATACCATGGGGAGGAGTACTTGTTTGTATATATGAAAATAAAGAATTTGTATGTGAATTTGCTAGTGGAGTATTCAGTCCTGATGTGTTGAAATGGATTTCTTTTGATAAAGAAATCTATGCTGTAAAGAAATGTCTCAAGAAGTTCATGTTAAAACTTCTCCATTTGCCACATTTTATTGTTGTAACCAACTGTACTAGATTTCTGACCTTCAAAGAAAAAGATCATGGTCAGAAAGATGGTCGCAGAAAATATGTCAGGTGTCAAGCATTTTTCAATCAATTTAATTTTTCTATAGAACACATTAAAGGCACTGATAATGTTATTGCAGATTGGCTAAGCAGGAATCCTCCAACAACACTGATGCATCAACTTGTTCCTGGTTTCAACTTAACCAGAATATACAACCAAGGATTTCCTTCGCTGAATATCCTTGTACAAGAACAAATTCTGTGGGAAGGATTGCATCCCCGATATACCAAGATTTCCTATGCAGTAGGACAAGATTTACAGATGTCCTCGGCAGTTACAATACAAGCAAATCGCCAATAGAACTCTGGAGTCATTTACATAGAAAGACTCAACAGGAAATTCCTGTACCACTAATTCACTAAACTTTTGAAGCGTCCATTATGGACATGGCTGATCAAAATCTGATCTCCTTTTAATGAACACCTTTACAGATGGATTGCACGATTTGGTCCACATCGCATCCACGAAGAGGAGAATCATGATCAAGACACCATCGTACATACAATCATCAGATGAAGACTGGAGTGGGAATCTTATTTCTACATCAATCCACGACATCATGCATGTGAAGCTAGACCCCAGCACTAGCACCTTTCCAGTACATTTCAGCTCAGGTGTCTCTTTCACCCGATCAGTGAAGATGACCTAGAAGATGAAGTGGAAGCAATGTTGGGCCCGCGCACTCAAACATCATCATCCAGCGGATCCAATAGCATCTCATTGTAGCTCACTTTTGCACTATAAAGTAAGATGGGACTTGACACCACCTTGACAGCGATCAGGTAGGACCTCCCAAATTACTATATATTGGCCTATCCTCCATAGCATTTACATCGAAAGTTTTCTAAGCTAGAAAATTAGTAAGACTTGTTGAAAGATTATGCTCTTCTCTTGCCCGTTTAGATGGATCTTGAGAATCAAAAATTGATACAAGTGTTGTAATAGTTTGTATATCTTAAGTTTGAAGCAATAGTGTGAAGCCGTAGCCATTCGGCCCCTGCCTACTATCGTAGGTTTTCTCTATCAAAGCTGCAAAAGAATGGAAGAAAGGAGGCGTCTATTGACATAAAAAAAAAATGGTATCAGAGCCAGGTTACTGTAAGTAAGGATCCTTTTAAAAATTCTTAAGCTTTGACTTTTTGAGTTCTCTGCTTTGAAAATTTCTTTGGGAAAGTTTATTACATCGAGTCACAGGTTGTTTTACATTGTCATAGGTTATTTTATCTCTGCATCCTCTATTTCCCTTACCAAAAATTTCTCGCTTACCAGAACCCAAATCTCAGCTATGGAATTTGGTAAAGCCCAAACCTCCTCTACAGTCAAGATTATTAATGAATCTGAGTTTGAAAGAACTTACGAACTCCTGCCTTTCATTCCAGATCAGATATCGGATTGTCTCGATATTGACATTACTGAAGAAAACCTTGAAAAAGAAACATGCCTGTATAAACCTCCGGCTATTAAGGCTTCCCAGGTCTATAAAAAGTCTGAATTATTAAAGTCTAAGTTTGTATATAATTCTACCTACCTGTCTTTTGTAAGACCCAGAATCAAGTCAGTTGAGTTAACCCTCAGTTATAAACCAAAACACACCTTCCAGACAAATTTACTCTCTCTATTACTTGAGAAAGAAATCAATTATATCAGGTCACATGAAGATGTCAAATTTGTTCATTTTGGTTTAATCAGGATACAGATAACTCCCTTGATTCCTAGTAATATAAAACTTGTTATCTATCTAGCTTTGTGTGATCATCGACAAGTTAGTTTTAAACATTCTTGTCAATTATCCAGTCTCGATCGCCTGAATGATGATACTATTTATTTTGAGTTTTGTCCCAACCTCTCTGTCGCAGTCCGTGATAAAGGTTGTAAAGAAGTAAAACATGGATCTCTAGATTATTGGGGATTGTTTACCTCCCTGTTTGGATTAGATATGTTTGGTGAGTTTAAGTATGCATCCATAAATATTTCTGTTGTTTACAGTATGACGAACACCAACCACCCTAAAATTTGAGAAAATCTACCATATGCCAGACGATTAAGTGGTACTGTTCAACTGCAAAAAGGTCATATTGAGTCAGTTGAAATTCCTACTGAATGGAAACTTGATTGGTTGAAGAATGTTTCTCCAAAGATGAAAAGTCAAGCCACAGTCCACCACATTGATGGTAGAACTGTAAATATTTTGCCAAGATCCTTGTCTGTAAATTCTTCCCGATTGTCTCCTTCTAAACCATCCACTTCCTCTTCTCGAAGATCTGTAAAAATTGGTCATATCTTGATAGAAGATGAAGAAATCAACTAGGGCAATGATTTACCCTGTACTCTTATGAGTCTTCCCAGAGAAGACAGTCTTGAATTCTACACAAAAGATATAGTCACACTGTACAAAGGAGGAAGATGGCCACCTCCCAAAGGTGCGCACAAACAGCCTGCAGGAACTATGCAGTATTTCTCAATTGCATATGTTGAACCATCAAATGAGTTTAAGCAAAGGAATTATATTGCATAATTCACCTTCCATTTTATAGAAAATTTTGATGATCTTTGTAGAGATGTTTTGTATATAAAGGATAATGTAGACAAGATATAGCAAAAAGTATCTACCATTGAGTCTAAACTAGATACTCTAGAAGATAGTTTAGATTGGCTCTCTAAACAAGATCAGGCAGAATCCTCTGCTAAAAAGCCTCCTTGCTCAGTCTCTTTTGGCTCCAATTTTAAAACTATCAAAAAGCAGCCTAACACTACCCTTATGCAAAGGACCCATGTCCATCTCCAACCTTGGTATCTAAACATTGATGATCTGCTCAATCCCTTGAATGAAATTACTGCCTGGTGTAATGCCATGCGAGTAATTACTATAAATGCCCATCTAGACCAAGTTGGAACTACTTGTTTTGCATCAAAGTTTTTCTGGGGTATTGTTAGTCAATGGTGGAGTTCCATGACTGAACCTCAACAGTATGAGCGTGTACATAACCAACCTGATTCTTTAAACACTCTATTCCATTTATTGATTAGTGAGTTTGCACCTCCAGTCGGAAATAGAGAACTTGAGTCCAAGAAATGGCTATTAAAAATGGAGCTGTGTGATCTAAAGCAGTTTGATGCCTTTGCAAAGCAATTCAGGTAGTTAGCCTATGATAGTAAGAGTTTCTCATCTACAGAGATAAAGATCAAATTTCTTCATGCTCTACCATATAATTTAATTGATAGAGTCATTTCCTATATTGATCTAAAGGGATTAACAATTGAAGATCTTTCCCTCTCTGATGTCTTAAATTTTTCTAAACAACAAGTGATGACTTTAGTCTCTGAGACTAAGTCCATGCAGAAACTCTCCAAGCATCAAGCCTCATAGATTGCTCCTATTTTGCCTGAAACAACCCCATTTGGTTGTCGGTCATTTGTTTAGCCTCGTAAGTAGCAGAAGTAGCACCGTAAGCATGTCTCTTTTAAGCACCACTCTTTTCCTAAAAAGCATTCCTATGCTCCTCCTCATTGTTTCTTGAAGAAACGATGCACTGCTCGTCCTCCCTCCAAACAGCCGATTTGCTACATCTATCGCAAACCTAGCCATATTGCTCCGCAATGCTCCTGTAAAAATCCCACTATTAAAGCCATTTTTTCCTCCACTACAGCAGCGTGGTGGGATGTAGTCAATTCGAATGAAGACCTTTATCTCCAGGATGACATCTATGAACCCATTCTAGATGATCTCCTCGAAGGTGAGTCAGATGATGACAATGATGCAGTAGCTCTTGAGTCATTAGCCGATGACTTAGAATAGCCGCTAACAAATATGCAATGGCCTCAACATCCTTATAGACCAAGACATCATGACTGGTCTATGTTGCTTAATGAAGCATATGGAGCCTAGTCTAGACATCACCATGAAGTTCTTGAAAGACCAAAGAAACCCAGAGGAAGAGGAAACTCCAGAGGAGAAGGAACATCCAGAGGGAGACAGCCCTCTATGCCAAGAATGCCTCCCACATTGCAAAGTATCTAGCATCCTCTTTTGCAATATCCGAGCTCTTTCAAACCTAGTGACTCTTGGATAAAGAACAAGTTCACCAGCAAAGAACCTCTAAGAGAAATCAAAGCACCAGTGATAGAGCCGCATTGGGATGAATTGTTACCAAAAGAAGAAAATGAAGAGGATGACGAAGTCAGAAGCATTTTTTACTCCGACCAAGATTACTGCCCTGGTGAATGCAGTAACCTCCAAGAAGAAGAAGAAGTAGAACTAGAAGCTGACATCTACATTGAATAACCTATTGTTCAGGATTCAGGGAGATAGAAATTGGTATGTACCAGTATTCCTCCCTTAGAACTTCCATAGCCGGCATATCTAAATCATTTGATTAATGGAAGGTTTGCCCAATTCTTTACCTTAGAAATTAATGGCAGACTTGTAGATGCCCAAGTTGATGTAGGCGCTTCTCTTTCCTTTGCCAAACCACAGCTCATCCATGATTGGAAGACATTGGATGACCATTTAGCTTATAAGAGCTTAGATGTTTAGGGGAATAGTTTTACCTGTAAAGAATACAAACATCAGCAACCTCTGAGAATTCAAAATAAACTCTCCCATGCTAACTTTTTTGCCCTTGAGAAAATGCCTATAGATATCCTTTTAGGAGGATCATTCATTGATAGATACTCTCCTTATGGTAGCACAACCAAGAGTATCATGTTTACCATTGATAATGAAAGGCTCAAAATCCCTCGCCTAATTTATGCCACTGAGCAATTTCCAAGCTCCATGACTCAAGCTCCAGAACTAATCCCGAATGATATAGCAGAAATAGGTGAAAAGATCAAAACCACTATCTACTTTGATAACCCTCAGTAGTTTTGGTCCAAATCAATGCTTAAAATGGAAATCAAAATCATTGAAGGCAAGCAGATGAAGATTGGGAAGAAAATCCCAATTCCAGCCCAAGATTACAATGATATGGAACTCCAGATCAAAGAACTGGAAGCAAATGGTTTTATTGAAAAATCCACCTCTCCTTTCTATTGTTATGCCTTTATGGTAAACAAACATTCAGAACAAAAATGAGGCAAGAAAAGAATGGTCATCAATTACAGACCATTGAATGCTATCACGCAACCATTTCTATATCCCATACCAGATAATAGCTACCTGTTAGAGAAAGTTGCAGACTGTAAATACTTCTCTCAATTCGACTGCAAGTCAGGCTTTTATCACATACGAGTCAAAGAAGCTGATAGGGAAAGGACAGCATTCAGCTGCCCTTTCGGCCATTTCTAGTGGACAGTTATGCCTTTCAGTTTGATGAATGTGCCAGCATATTATCAGGCCCATATGGATAAAATATTTCAAGGCACTTCTCATTTTCTTTGTGTATATATTGATGACATATTGATTTTTAGTAACAGTTTGACTTACCATTTTACTCATCTCTCCAAGTTTTATCAGCTAGCCCAAGATGCAGGCATTATTCTGTCAGAAATAAAGATTCAGTTATGCAAAACTGAATGTAACTTCCTCAACATGATAGTCCAAGATTCAAAACTACAGATCCAGCTGCATATCAAGGAGAAAGTCATCAGTTTTCCTAAAAAATTAGATAAACTAAAATTACAAGCATTTTTGAGATTATTGAATTATCTAAATAGTTTCTATCCTAACGCTGGTGAAGACAGGTATATCCTACAAACACTTCTCTAGAAAAAGAAAGCCTTCAGTTGGGAAGAATAGCATACAGCAGCAGTTCAGAACATCAAAGCAACAGTCGCCTCATTACCAGAACTGCATATCCCAAAATCCAATTAGATGAAGGTTTATACTGATGCCTACGACATAGCATGTGGAGGAGTACTTGTTTGTATATATGAAAATAAAGAATTTGTATGTGAATTTGCTAGTGGAGTATTCAGTCCTGATGTGTTGAAATGGATTTCTTCTAATAAAGAAATCTATGCTGTAAAGAAATGTCTCGAGAAGTTCATGTTAAAACTTCTCCATTTTCCACATTTTATTGTTGTAACTGACTGTACTAGATTTCTGACCTTCAAAGAAAAATATCATGGTCAGAAAGATGGTCGTGGAAAATGTGTCAGGTGGCAGGCATTTTTCAATCAATTTAATTTTTTTGTAGAACACATTAAAGGCACTGATAATGTTATTATAGATTGGCTAAACAGGAATCCTCCAACAACACTGATGCATCAACTTGTTCTTGGTTTCAACTTAACCAGAATATATAACCAAGGATTTCCTTTGCTGAATATCCTTGTACAAGAACAAATTTTGTGGGAAGGATTGCATCCCCGATATACTAGGATTTCCTATGCAGTAGGACAAGATTTACAGATGTCCTCAGCAGCTACAATACAAGTAAACTACCAACAGAACTCTAGAGTCATTTACATAGAAAGACTCAATAGTGAATTCCTGTACCACCAATTCACTAAACTTTTGAAGCGTCCATTATGGACATGGCTGATCAAAATCCAATCTCCTTTTAATGAACACCTTTACAGATGGATTGCATGATTTGGTCCACATCGCATCCACAAAGAGGAGAATCATGATCAAGACACCGTCGTACATACAATCATCAGACGAAGACTGGAGTGGGAATCTTATTTCTACATCACTCCATGACATCATGCATGTGAAGCTAGACCCCAGCACTGGCACCTTTCCAGTACATTCCAGCTCAGGTGTCTCTTTCACCTGATCAATGAAGATGACCTAGAAGATGAAGCGGAAGCAATGTTGGGTCCGCGCACTCAAACATCATCATCATCATCCAGTGGATCCAATAGCATCTCACTGTAGCTCACTTTTGTGCTGTAAAGTAAGATGGGACTTGACACCGCCTTGACAGTGATCAGGCAGGACCTCCCAAATTACTATATATTGGCCTATCCTCCATAGCATTTGCATCCAAAGTTTTCTAAGCTATAAAATTCGTAAGACTTGTTGAAAGAGTATGCTCTTCTCTTGCCCATTTAGATGGATCCTGAGAATCAAAAATTGATACAAGTGTTGTAATAGTTTGTATATATTAAGTTTGAAGCAATAGTGTGAAGCCGTAGCCATTCGGCCCCTGCCTACTATTGCAGGTTTTCTCTATCAAAGCTGTAAAAGAATGGAAGAAAGGAGGTGTCTACTGACGTTAAAAAAAAAATTGGCTTCTGAAATCTTGTATTGAATTCTTACATGACTTCATGAAGAGCTCTCTTGATGGTGGTCACTCTTATCTACAAATATTTTACACAAGGGTACTCCTAGCTTATCCCATGAGTGGATATAATTAGGATCAAGGCCCCTATATTATTCTAATGCCTTTCCTTTGAGGGACATAGCCAATATCCTAATATCCATGTTTTTTACCATGATATTGTGAATGTTGCAGAAGTTGGCTATGTTCATTATGTGCTTAGTAGGAGTTATAGCTTAGTCTCCTGAGTAATAAGGGACACTTTTAAGAGCTATTATTGGAATAAGATCATACTATGGTAAGTTTAAATGGATTTGGATACTGAAGGCCACAAAATCTCTTTGGGGAATCATAGTAGCAAGAGGGGCTAATAAAGATCTTCTTGCGTAGGTATACCTTATGACTGGTTTAGAAGGATAGCTTCTTACATAAGGGTGAGTATGGGTGAACCTTAACCATCTTAATGAGTTTAAAGGTAATTCAACAAACTCAAAAGGAATACCTATAGAAGTTAATCTTGTAGTCACCTTTGGCATGAAATATAGCTACTGCTTTGCCACTAGATAGCTAGGTATTCTTTGGAGTCACCAAATACTAAAGGATGAAAGCTACCACTACTATAAACTGATCAAAATAGCATCAAATTTGAAAAATCTTTCATAAAAAATGGAAGTGAAATGGTAGTAGTCCCACTAAGCATGCCATAACTATTATAGATCAGATTTACACCCATGTGAGAGAGTTCTTCATGTTCTCTCACTTCCAGCTATAAGCATGGTAACAACCTCATGATGTGGGTATCATATGGTGAGGTTGAACCTCTAGACTTTTTATGAGGCTAGTTCCTCAGGTGCCTCACTTCAAATCCTTAATTTTTACACTAAACTACACTAATGGATAAGGAAAAGGGGTAAGAGATTACTTGAAAAGAAACCTAAGCTAATGAGATGTGATGCACCTAAAGAGAGTGATCTACTTAGTATAGAAAATAGCAAACTATTGATGAAGCTAAACAAGGTGTAGGCTTATTCTAGTTCTATCTCAAGGTTGTAGGCAGGGAGCTTTTTCATGGAGGTCAAAGGAGAGCTTTATGCTTTAAAGAATAATAAAATAGGTCTATGAGAAACACTGAGTTAGTAAACTTTAAAGGGAATTAGACATAGACACTTCACGCAATATTTCATAAAATTGAAAGAGTCAAAAGCAAGGTGCTTAGAGAAAATGCAGGTGATGAACAACAATCATACATTCCACAAATAAAACCAAAAATACATACTTCTCTTTGACCAAAAATTTAAAAAAATCCTTATATTGCTTCTAAAGAGTCTTTTACAAAGCAATTTCTATAAGGTGATTTTATCACCAGTCTAGGGATACATTTCTAGGCTCCAAGGCCTCTATTTATAAATAAAAGGAGGAAGAGAGAAAGGGAGGAAATAAGAAGTCACAGATGTGTTGAGTTGTGGAGCTAAAAGCTTCATTGTTGAGCTCTTGTGGAGGTTGCTGGACTTAACTAGTAACCGGCATCGGCAATATCACTGACATCGGTCAGGCATGGACCAAAAGCTACCGACATCGGTCAGGGATAGGCTGACATCAGTCATATGTAGACCGACAACAACCGACGTCGGTCACCTGTGTGTGTGCGTGCGTTTGTATGCATTTCCAGAATTAGACTTGTCTAATTTTAGGAGGTCCGAGTGTTTGCATGTGAAGACTAATTTAAGTCTTGGGTATGTGTTTCTAATTATTGTAATTGGGAAGTCTAATTATTGTATGCCTTGGATCCTATTTAAGAGACCCATGGGGCATGTTGTAATCATCCAAGAAAGTTGTAAGTACGATCAATTAAATCTGCAAGGTGTGTAAGATCAAAAAGATCTGTTGAAGTAATTGGTTGAGAGAGAGAGAACTCTTAGAGAAGTACTGTATACCTAAGAGGTGTGGAAGAGTGTGATTTCTTCATTATATTCTGAAAGATTTTTAATAGAGATTGGTTGTTTCTCATATCTCCTTTTATTTGCTATTTCTGATTTCTAGTTACTTATTGCTTCTGGTTCAATTTTGTGTTTAGTTGCTTATACAAAAGTAATCAATTGTACTCAGTAGTTCCTAACAAGTGGTATCAGAGTTAGAATCACCAAGTGATACCATTAAAAAGTGGTATCAGAGCTTGGTTCACTAACAGCTAGTGTAGAGCAGGTTAGTGGTTGTTGATTACAAGTTCACTCACAGGGGTTTCTGATTGAGTGGGAGTAAAGCAATAGCAAAAAAAAGCAAGCTAAGAATAGAGAAATTCAATGGCAAGAATTATCAATTATGGAGGATGCAGATAGAGGATTATCTGTATCAGAAAGATTTATTTTTACCATTGGGTGGGGTTGAAAGCAAGCCTACATATATGCAAGATGAAGAATGGAATGTTCTTGATAGAAAGGCTCTTGAATCTATAAGGTTGAGCTTGGCATCTTCTGTGATTTCTAACTTATCACAGGCAAAGACAACAGTAGAGTTAATGGATACCCTGGCAAACTTATATGAAAAACCCTCAGCTTCGAATAAGGTATATCTTATGAAGCAATTATTTAGTTTGCAAATGCAGGAAGGTGGATCTGTATATAGTCATCTTAATAATTTCTATGAAATTGTAAACCAATTAAATTCAGTCAAAATAGTTTTTGATGATGAAGATAAGGCTCTCTTGATCTTATGTTCTTTACCTGAAAGTTGGCACAGCTTGGTAATGGCGGTAAGTAATACTGCATCTACTTCAAATATCTTGAAAGTTGAAGATGTTAGCGTAATCTTGAATGAAGAAATTTGTAGAAAAAGCACAGGTGAAACATTAGGTAATGCTTCAAGTATTGAAAGCAGGGGAAGGCAAAGAGAGAAGGGCAAGCATGGGAAATCAAGGTCAAAGATGGGAAGGAGATCTAAATCTAGAACTAGCAGAATAACCTGCTGGAATTGTGGAAAGAAAGTACATGCAAAGAAAGGTTGTTGGTTAAAGGATAACAAAGAAAATCAGCATGAAGGTAATAAAGAAGCAAATGTTGTAGGTATTGTTGCACAAGATGCTCTTATATTTTCTTTGGATAGTCAAGTAGAATCATGGGTTTTAGATTTTGGTGCTTCTTTCTATGCAACCCCAAATAGAGAATTTTTCAATGATTATGTCATGGAGACTTTGGAAAAGTTTATTTAGGGGATGGTGAGCCTTGTCAAATTGTTGGCAAAGGAAAAGTGCAGCTGAAATTGCAGAATGGCAACACATGGGTGTTGAAAGATGTCATGCATGCACCCATCTTGAAGAGGAATCTGATTTCTACATGAAAGTTGGGTGATGAGGGTTGCACAGTAACTCTCACAACAAAATCTTGGAAAGTTTTCAAGGGTGCACTTGTATTAGCAAGAGGTAAAAGAGTAGGTACTCTTTATCTATGTAATTGGATTACTGATTATTCTCCTATTTTATCTACTTCATATGTAAATGCAAAGATGTGGCACTATAAGCTTGGTCACATGAGTGAGAAGGGAATGAATGTTATTAAGTCAAAAGGTAATCTTTCAGATTTGAAATGCATAGATCTAGATTTTTGTGAGCATTGTGTTTTTGGAAAACAAAAGAAAGTAAGGTTTCTCAAGACTAGGTCAACAAAGAAAAAGTACAGCTTGGAGCTTATTCACACAGACGTGTGGGGACCAGCTCAGGTAGCTTTTATTAGAGGATCACAGTATTATGTTTCTTTCATTGATGATGCTACAAGAAAGGTATGGGTTTATTGCATAAAGAGAAAATCTGATGTTTTTGACACATTTAAGAAATAAAAAGCTTTGGTTGAGAATGAAACAGGTTTGAAATTGAAGTGCCTTAGATTTTACAATGGTGGTGAGTACTGCAGCAATAAATTCAATAGTTACTATTCTATGAGTGGAATACACAGGGAAAGGATGGTTCCAAAGACACCTTAGCAAAATGGAGTTGCTGAAAGGATGAATAGAACAATAATGGAGCATGCACAGAGTATGAGGTTGCATGTTGGTTTGCCCTTAAAGTTTTGGGTAGAAGCTGTGGATATTACAGTGTACCTAATTAACAGAAGACCTTCTACTACTCTGGATGGTGGAATACCAAAAGAGGCTTGGACAGGTAAAAAGGTAGATTTTTCATTTTTTAGATTTTTTGGTTCTGAAGATTTTGTGCACGTTGATAAAGAAAATTAAAAAAAGTTGGATGTTAAATCCATGCGATGCACTTTCATTGGTTATGGCTTTAGAGATTTTGGATTCTAATTATGGAATTTAGAAACTAAAAAAATTATTAGAAGCTGTGATGTAGTTTTCAATGAGAAGGTAATGTACAGTGATCAACTCAAGACGCTGAATAATTTTGAGCAAGGCAATCTTGATTTAGATGAGGTAATGATCCAAAATGAGCTCACGGATAAAAATCATCAGTCATAGGAAAACACAGAGATCGATGTTAGTCAGGGAACCAATGTCAACAGTCTAATAGAGACTGACATTGGTCAGAGAACCAATGTCAGTGGTCAGGCAGAAACTGACGGCGGTCAAGTAGAACTGACGTTGGTCGGGTATAGACAGAAAGATGACTGAGATCGGTCACTGATAGAGAATTTGGGTAGACAGCAAGCTGTGGATGAGTCTCAAATGCCCATAAGGAGGACTGTAAGGGTAAGTAAACCTCCAATTCATTATTCCCCTTCTTTATACTACGTGTTGCTAACTGATGGTGGAGAACCAAAAAGTTTGGATGAGGCAATACAGGTAGAATCCAAGAAATAGTAGGAGCATGGCATGAATGAGGAAATTGATTCCTTATTGGAGAACCAAACATGATATTTGGTTGAGTTTCTAGCAGGAAAGAAAACACTAAAAAACAAATGCGTATGCAGGTTAAAGGAAGGAGAGAATGGACAGATGAGACATAAGGCCAGGTTGGTAGTAAAGGGATTTGCATAGAAACTAAGTATTGACTTTGGTGAAATTTTTTCTCCTGTAGTAAAGATGACTTCTATTCAGACTATATTGTCTTTAGTTGCTATTGATGATTTGCATCTTGAGCAGCTTGATGTTAAGACAGTGTTTCTTCATGGAGATTTGGATGAAGAGATATATATGGAACAGCCAGAAGATTTTGAGGTCATAGGTAAGGAGAAACTTGTGTGTAGGTTGAAGAAAAGCTTGTATGGTCTTAAGCAAGCTCTAAGACAATGGTATTTAAGGTTTGATAGGTTTATGACAGAGCATGGCTTTAGTAAATGTCAATCTAACCATTGTGTTTATTTTACCAGATTGGATAATGGTCATTATATTATCCTATTTTTGTATGTGGATGATATGCTTATTACAGGTTCACACATGCAGGAAATTACTGAGCTAAAGGTAAAATTAGCTCACACATTTGCCATGAAAGATTTAGGAGTAGTAAAGAAAATCCTTGGCATGAGTATTAAGAGAGACAAAAAAAATCACAGGCTGATTTTGTCTCAAGAGGATTATGTGAATAAGGTGTTGGAGAGGTTCTATATGTAGGATGCAAAACTGGTAAGCACACCTATGGCTGGACACTTCAAGTTGAGCAAATAATAGTGTCCTAAATCACATGATGAGGTTGAGTACTTAAGGCAAAGTTCCATATGCTTCAGCAGTTGGGAGCTTAATGTATGCTATGGTATGTACCAGACCTGATATTGCCCAAGTAGTGGGAGTTGTCAGCAAGTTTATGGCCAATCCAGGAAAGGAACACTAGAAAGTAGTTTAGTGGATTCTCAGGTATCTGAGAGGGACCAGCAGCAGGTATTTATGCTATGCAAGGTCAAGCACTTCTCTACATGGGTATGTAGATTCAGATATGGCAAGTGACTTAGATGGTAGGTGAAGCACCACAGGATATGTGTTCACTATTGGTGGAATGGCGGTTAGATTGATTTCAAAGTTGCATAAGGTTGTTGCCTTGTCTACTACAGAGGTAGAATACATTGTAGTCATAGAGGCTAGCAAGGAAATGATATGGATGACACGGTTCATGGAAGAGTTGGGAAAGGAGCAAGAGAGTTGCAAATTGTATAGTGATAGTCAAAGTGCAATTCATTTGGCAAAGAAGTCAGCCTTTCATTCAAGAACCAAACATATATAGCTTAGGTATCACTTCATTCGATAGGTATTGGAGGATGGATAGTTGAAGCTGGAAAAGATCCATACGAATAAGAACCCTGCAGATATGTTAACAAAGCCGGTAACAAAGGAGAAGTTGAGTCTTCATTCAACTTTTGTTGGTCTTCAAGATTGATCTTGAAAATAGAGATGTAAACCAAAGAAACAAGATAGAGGATGTTGTTGTATAGCTATAGGTGCAGATGTTTATCTCCAAGTGGGAGATTGTTGAGTTGTGGAGCTAAAAGCTTCACTATTGAGCTCTTGTGGAGGTTACTGGACTTAACCATTAACCGGCATCGATAGTATCACTGACATTAGTCAAGCATGGACCAAAAGCTACTGACATCAGTTAGGGATTGGCCGATGTCGGTCATATGTAGACCGACAGCAATCAATGTCGATCACCTGTGTGTGTGCATGCATTTCCAGAATTAGACTTGTCTAATTTTAGGAGGTCTGAGTGTTTGCATGTGAAGACTAATTTAAGTCTTGGTATGTGTTTATAATTATTGTAATTGGGAAGTCTAATTATTGTATGCCTTAGATCCTATTTAAGAGACCCATGGGGCATGTTGTAATCATCCAAGAAAGTTGTAAGTAAGATCAATTAGATCTGCAAGGTGTGTAAGATCAAGAAGATCTGCTAAAGTAATTGGTTGAGAGAGAGAGAGAACTCTTGAGAGAAATATTGTACACCTAAGAGGTGTGAAAGAGTGTGATTTCTTCATTGTATTTTGGAAGAGTTTTAATAGAGATTGGTTGTTTCTCATATCTCCTCTTATTTGCTATTTCTGATTTCTAGTTACTTATTGCTTCTGGTTCAATTCCATGTTTAGTTGCTTATACAAAAGTAATCAATTATACTCATAGTTCCTAACAAGATGGTTAGAACCTCTTGTTGTCCTTCCCTAATGTTCATAAATGCATCATTCTAGATCACCACCCAATACTCTTGAGCCCCTTTCATCCTAAGACTTTCTTTAACACATCTGAAAAGTCATGTTATGAGCAGCTAGAATGTTTTTTTTTGGCATGATGCATTTAAGCATTGAATGGTGATTGTGGGCAACAAACCATGGAAGATGGGAGCCTTCATAACTTCTAGCTACTAGTCACTTAGACTCTCCCATGTTTATTGAACATCCTTGTGCCACTTGTCCTTCATTGATTGGCCCTTTCTACTCTAGTTTCACCATATGGAAGCCTTCCATTCATTGCATCGTGATTCTAGCATTGTCAGACCAAGCTTAAGTCGAGCCCTTGGATAATCTTGATTTACTCTATGCAGAATAATTTGGGTTCTTTGGCCTCTCCAACTTCAGACTTTCTCAAATCCTTCACTTATAAAGCCTTTTAAGTAGAGTACTTTGAGAAACTTAATTTACTCTACGTAGAGTAATTTGGGTTCTATAATCCTACTTACTTTGGGCTTGTCCATTTTGAAGTCTTCTCACTTTATTGCTTCCCAAGCCTTAAGACTTTGGGCTTTTCAAACCCAATTACTTCCAGTGGCTAGTTGCTTATCCTGATTTTGATGTCTATTGGCCCATCATTTCCTTCAAACACTTGATCTCGAGCTTCTCTCTCAGCATATTTATTTTAGGAAAATATCTCAAAGGAATTTCTTCAAATAATTTGTTTAAAGGAATTCCTTCAGACTTTTTGTTCACATCTATCTTTGGAAACTACCCTTTGGGATTTTTGCATGTCCCCTCAAATTTATGCAAATGATCCTCCTGAAGGGAAAGATTCCCTTCAATAATTTTGAAATGGTCCTCCTGAAGGGTAACATACCCTTTAAGCAAATTGTAACTATCCACTTGGAGAAGAAAAAGCCCTTCAAAAAAGTTGAAGTGTACCTTCAAAAAAGTTGATTGGTCCCTTTTTGCCTAAAAAGACCATTTGGAATTTTGAAAATTCCCTTCATATTTTTAAAAAAGATTCATCTCTTGAAGAACCCAAGAAGCACTATTTTTCAAGACCAAATCAGGTTTGTCACACCCCTTTACTTATTTTGGGTTTCTTTCTACTCACAACTTATGAAGTAACCAAGTAATGCCCCTTAGAGAACCTGAAATACACTGTCTATGAGTAATTCAGGTTTTTAAACCCAAATTAATTCTAATTATGAAACATTTAGATCTAAGCACTACTGGAAACTTGATTTGCACTTTGCCTTCAAAAAAATCAAAGTTGTCACTACTGAAAAACCTGAAGTCCTCTCAAAGACCTATCATTTTCTTGCTTGAAAGCTCCCTTTTCCATAATTAGGTAAACTTTGATATGTGGGCCAAAAAATGGCCAACATGGCTCCATGCCCATGCACAAGATCTCACATCTGCACTCCTAACTGGCACAGCCCATAGCCATTATTTTATTATCACCACATGGCCACCTTGCACTCACTTAAACAAAAGAATTTTTCAACTACCTAGAACAAGTGCCAGCCATCCATGTGTCACACCTACACCACTCCTATCTAGTAAATTTGAAGAGATTACTTAAGAGTTCATTGAAGCATTACATGTCAAGAGGTTAGAAAAATTAATGAAGATAATTGGAGGTGGTTGAGTGAAGCTTGAGGCACTATCAAAAAATTTAATGCAAAAGTAGCTATTTGACTTCAAAGCATGAGTACACACCATCCTCTAACATTGACAGGGAAATCTTATAGTTTCTAATGCATGTGTATCCAAAATTAATCCTATCATCAACCCAAGTCCAATCCTCAAATAGACTTTGAGAAGAATGTCAGTAGTGCTAAAAATGAATTAAATACTTCTCATATCACCCCAAGTGGTGTATTTATTGCAAAACTAGCTTGATCTTCTATAAAAGCCTAGTTATTCCATTGTAAAAAGGGTTAACATATTTATAATAGCCTCACATTACAGAAAATTACCCTCTATGATCACTTGTATTGGCTAAATCCCTACAAGCTAATGAGAGTTAAGTTCACCTCTTTTTGTTATTCTGATTATATGTGTGCTCTTTGTGTTTGTTGATTTCTATATGTGGGTAATGTTCACTCCTCTCTTTAATCACTCATCCCCTATACCTCCTTATTAAACTTGAAGCTCACTTATTGGTCATATTATTTATGCACTTGGGTCTATGTTGATGTTGTTTGTGGACCATCTATCATCCCTCTCATCCTAGTGCTATGTTCTCACACCTCTGTGCAAAGTAATCATGCACGTAGAGTGACTTGGTATAAACTATGTGATATTTCCTTGTTCTCAAGTGCTTGCATTATGTTTATGGCAATAGGAGTATTCACTATATTTTAGGTGCATCATATTTTGCTTTATGCACTCTCTTACTTTCTCCCTCCCTTTTCCATAGTAAATTATTAGTTTTAGACTAGTGATAGATTAACTTTTTGTTCTTTAGGTATGTACATTCGTATTAAACCAGGTGCATATAGAATAGAAGGAATCTATCCTACTCTGAAGACTCATCCCAAAGAGCACAAGGGTCCCATACCTTTGGGAAATTTCCATCATTATGATGAGACAATTGATGCTCATTCATGTAGTTATGCTATAATACTTCTATGCCCAGCATTGAATCCTCCTATGCCTTGTATAGGACCTCCATGCCTATTACCCCACCATAAATCTTCCTGTGCACGGAGCATCCACAAGTGCATATTTTGAATGACAATAGGTCCACTACCTTAGATTAATGTGAGGAGGTATCCCCCCTCAAATTAAGAGATAGCAAAGGAGAAGGAGTGGGTGATGGGTTTGAAAAATGGAATAATAGATGAGATGAGAAGATAACATATGATCTCTAATAAACAGTGATGCATAACATGAAGTGTACATTTTACATAGACATGATGTAAGGTAATATAGATAGAGATGCCCCAAGGCAAATCATGTAATAAATGCCACAACTATGAATAGGTGAGATTAAACAAAGGTTGAACAAGAGGACAAGTGATAGAACTTGGCTAACTAAAGCATTCAAAGTGATATACAGTGTGTGCTACCTATAGATAGTTATTCTTAAGGGAAATTGCATGCTCAAGACCCATTGAGTGGAGATACCTAAAACAGTACATGCCTTATATAGGCTATGAGACCATCAAGGGATCAAAATCCATAAACCTAAAAAAGTATATGAGAAATAATAGGGTAGGTGTGACAAGGCACTAGGATAAAGCTAAGGAATAGGATTGGATGTACATAAAAGTACAAGTAGTATAAAAAAGGGGTAAACCAAGACTGATCCAACATGAATCAACACTGATCCACCAAATCAACACCGATCCCAAATCAATTGGCACTAATTCAAAGTTAGGTATATAAGTAAGTCCAACATGGAAAAGGGCTCATTTATTATTGGTGAGAACCAAATGATGATTGAGAGATTAAATGATGAGTATGCTATAAAATGAGATAGAGGCTAGTGATAATAGATTGAGGCAATGATGATACTCATAAGATGAGGTAGGTTTAGTATTTTATTGATTTTTTGAAATTTTTAAAGTTTTTAGGCTTATTGGAGGTAGGATAGGGCTAAGATTATGAGAATATGGCATTGGAGAATCAGCATCGATTCCTTAGTGAATTGATGATGATTCATAGGGAATCAATGTTATTTCACCTAAATGATGTTAATCCAGATGGAACAGTGTTGATCCATAAAGGATCGATGTCAATTCACACAAAATATGTGAAGGACTTAGATTAGAGTCTAGGGTTAGGATAATTTAGAGTTTTTAGGATATTTTTAGGCTTATATAGGATGCTAGTGATAGGCATGGATTCTATTACAGATGTAGGATCAGTGTTATACTTACTGGAGTGAATATGAGTTCATTGTGATGATGACTAGGCCCATCTAGAAGTTATAGGCTTGAGAGGGGTGCATCACTATAGATGCATCCATCAAGACATAGGTTTGTTGGTTATTTTGGTGGAGCATTGGGATGTTATGATCAAGACCTTTTGGCTTTTGACTAGAGAGATGATCAACATGGAGGAGGACATTTTTCAAATTCTATGACTTCTAATACAAGGATCACCTATAGTACATGTGGAAGAGAAATGATGAGGAGCAATGTTAACACACCTATATGGCGATGACATGGAGGATATTAGATTTGTTACTAGTGGTTTAACTTTTGAGCCTCTATATGTAACAGATATAGTAGGGAGAGGCATACTCATGATGATGCTATTGGTTATTTATTATTATGCACTCCTAGACTTAGGGGAAGGCAAATATCTATGGAGCTTGACTAGTGTAGTTGTAAACATGTTAGAGTATTGTATAGTGTTTTCATGGGCATTTACATTATTGGCATAGATTTATAAGGAGATTTGGGGATGGAAGACCCAAAAATGATATGGATTGGATGTCATTATCATTCTATAATGTTGGGCTTATGAGCACATATAGATAGTGTGGCCCATTGGTACCCCATGGATATGATGGTGTGATACAGAGTACAACATATCCTTATTTTGATGGAAGGTTGATCTTGCACAAGGATTTATAGATGGCATCACCCAAGACCTTGATTACTACTGAGGGGTCCTAGCGAGATTGAGGGATGTAGACATTATTTAAATACCCTATATGAGATTCCTTATATGGCTTGGGGTGGAGGCAAAGATCACAAGCATATGGAGGGAAAAGTGGGTGATAGGGAGGAGGATAGAGCATCTATATTATCTCCACTTTGGATAAGTGAAATGTTAGTCAAGCTCATACATTACATGTCATGGGCCCCACATGTATATAGGCAAGATGAGATAGAGTGGGAGATTTTAGGACTAGTCACTAGAGATGTCCCTATGGAGGATGAGTTGGATCTAATAGGAAAAGATGTGGAGGATACAGGGTGTACTCCTGCATATATAGTATGATGGTCTGATCAATGGGTAGTGAGGCAAGATACGGTGGTGCATTCACACTAGGTAGGAGGGAATGAGGAGGTGGAGCAGGTGGAGCAGGAGGCTGAGGTGGAGGTAGAGATGGGAGATGAGGAGGATGAGGGAGAGGATGGGGGAGAGGAGGAGGAATAGATGTATCCAATCTTATCATAGAGAAGGATACACTAAGGGCTTAGTGTATCACCTTATAGGGATAGTTAGTTGTAGCATATGGGGATCTAACCATAGTGAAGATAGAGTGGGACACACTACAAACCTAATTAGGTAAACTATAGGTCACTTTTGACTCACTACAACTAAGTCACGATATAGTAATAGAAGATCAAGATTATTATTGAGTAGAGAAAGACAATTTAAGGAGGAGGGAGGGGGAGAGAGTCATCAATGTAGATTGTTGGAGAGGTGGTGGGGCTAAGGACTGGATAGGTAGGGACCATGAACATTGAGCAATATAGGAAGTTGGTGACAGATATGAGATTCTATGAGCAAATAATTTTAGATTAGCTTCCAGAGATTTTGTGTTATATATCCCATATAGTTTTATAGGGTAGGTCCTCTAGGCACACACATATAGGGTCAGTGAGCATGGGGAGTGTATCCCAGAGGAGAGACAAGGACAAGGATAGAGGTGGAGCTGGGGGAGGAGATGGCAGTGGAGATGGAGGTAGATCCCTTCAAAGCATCGACCTGAGTAGGCTATAGTTTATATAGTATCCCATGTATTTATATTCATTGTACTAGCTAGAGAGACATAGACATGTATAAAAATACGTTGATGTACACTAATAATTTTATATATGTGAATCATGATTATGGATTATGTTATTGTTATGGATTATATATGTCCATGGATTATGCTTACATTTAGATTATAGATGCTTTATGGATTGTATGATTATGGATTTAGATGATGTGATTTATTAGGATTGTTACATGTGATGGATTTATATTTAAAATGTTTATGGATTATGGGTAATTATGGATGTAATTTATATCATGCATTATAGATTTTTTATGTGATGTGATTAGATTATTTGATTATGGATTTAAATGTTATAAAAAAATGTATGGATCATGATTATATTACAGTGGATGTGTTTTTGATATATGGGTTAATGCTTAAAATGTTCATGATTAAATTAATATGGATGTGACTTATGATTATGTGGTTATGGATTAATGAGCTGATTAGATTATGGATTATGGGCTTTTATGAAAAAATTCTTATGGATTATGGATGTGTATATATTTAATTATCGATTATGGATTATAGATTTTATATGATGTGATTATGGATTATGGATGTAACTGATTATTTAATTAGAGATTTGATGTGATGTGATTATGGATTATGGATTTTGGATTACACCATGGATTATGAACAAAATTATGGATTATGATTATTAGGGATGCCATCTATAAATTATTGATTTCATGTGTATAGATTTTTGAATTATTAGATTAGGATATTTGGTTAATATATGTGGAAAATCTATAATTAATTTAACACAAATTTAGTTTAAAAAGGGTTTGATTACTTATTAATGGCTCGTAACATGACCCAAGAAAACTGCTTTGAAAAGAATGCATATACGTCCTTAGCCAATTATTAATAACTATCCTCAGAAACTTTAGGTTAACTAAGTTCAAGATCTTTGAGATTTGCTTTAGGATTTGATAGAAAGTGGATTATAAGAAGAAGAAGAAGAAGAATATGCTTCCATCTTGCATACCCAAAACTAAGATCAAGCCTAGAATCCTTTTGTGTCAATCCACGTAGATTGGTCAATGTAGGAAGTCTATCAAATTAAAGAAAGTTGATCAATGCAGGAAGCTTTCTCTGGATATTGTATGCATGATAGACATCCTTTGAGGAAGTGGTCTATATTTTTAGATATGTTTTTCAAATCAGCTATCCTTCAAGGGAATATTCTGCAATTTTGATATTTTTTATATTTTTATAGATTTTATGGATTTACATAGCTATCCTTCAAGGGAGCAATCTATTTATTTTGATTTTCTTTTGTAGATGCTTTAAATTTTTTTTATCCTAGTATTATTATTACTTTATGGATTGGCTTCAGGTACCCTAGGATAATTTCCCAAAGATTTGATACATAAGATAAAACACTTATTCTTGAAATAAACTAGTGATAGGGAGGGATTTTAGGGAATAATTATTTGGAGCTCCTTCCCATTATAGGTGAAGCTTATCCAATTAGAGCATGCTATGAATAGAGCTGGGGTATTCAAATTTAAGGTTAAAAATGGGCAATGTTGTCAGATAAGCACATGTCTCTATATATCATTATTTGGTATAAGAATAATAGGGGTATGATTTTGTTTAATGAAACCAACAAACTAAACTATGTATACCAATGTGATTAAGATTTATTAATAGAATAAAGGATGTAGATGTAATGTATTAAGAGGTTCTTGATGAGGCTAGGATATGCCCAATAAATGTATAATAAATGACCTCATCTTACTCTCTCTTTTTATTAAGTTTGATTACATTTAGTAACTTTTATTTTGATCTTAGATGAGTTAGGATCTGATTATCCATCTTTTGTTGATTGTGATTCTAACATTTTAAAAGACCTGTAAATCCTGACAAGTGTGTTGAAAAATTCTAGTTTTGCAATAAAATAGGTCATCATCAGGCTAAATAATAAATATGAAGTGGATTACATGTTTTTTTAAAGCATTGGACTCAATCCAGATTAGTTTTGAAACCTATTGAATCTATTCAAGAACCATCACAGTCAATTCTAGAACTTCACTATACTATTTCAAGTCGTCGCATTTTTGGACTTAGCTCTAGAACTCTATATTTAGCTCCGGTACTCCTTCAGATAAGTTCCATAAATTTTGCGGCTAGATATGGAACTGATGAGGATCTATTCCAAATGGCCGGCAATCTGTTAAAGATCAATGATCCCATTAAATCAAGAATAGATTCCTGATTTTCTGAACTAGCAAAATCAAGCCAATTATCACACAGCTGGACATCCAACCACATCTTGATTCAACATCTATTCTGAGCACAATTTTGTTCTATCATATTACAGCCATCAAAGCATCTATATATACAGACTTAATATAGATAATAAAAAAGGAGAAGAAAAATAGAAAAGATAGTAGAAAAATAGAGAGAAAAAGGATAGCTTAGTATATTTGTAATACAGAACATTTTTTATCAATGAAATATCCATTCTTGTTTTGAAACCAAATTGAATTTTTCAAATCATGTTCTAAGTGGAGCAAGGGCCCACTCCTCCACAGGACCAAGATTTTCATTTTTTTCAGTATTTATATTTCTATTAGCAAAAGTAAATAGGTAACTCTATTAAATTTATAAATGCTTCCAACTCTTTAAAATTAAGATTTGTTGTAAATTTGTTCCTGCAGGTGTTTTAGATTAAATTTTTACTTATGCAACATATGTTTATTTCCATCAATCAATTTCATTCCTGCAACACGTGTTTATTTCTAGCAATTAATTTCATTCTTGCAATGTGTGTTTATTTCTAGCATATTTGCATAGTTTGATTTCAATAAGGTTTTAACCCAAAAATCCTTAAGACATTAAAAACCACCCTCAAAACAAGAAAAATATACAAATACCCCCATTTAATTACTAAATCATTACGATTCATCTTGTTGCATACAGATTTAGACATAGCCTCCATTAAATATGACATCATTAAAAAGTTGATTAAATGAAGGTGATAACGACACCCAACATTTTTGGTGCCATTGTCAGGGATTACTAGCTAGAATTTTCTAATTAGGTGTCAACAAGAGCAAAAATCATTCATTTAGTAATTAAATAAATTATCCCTAATTTATGAGTATACCACAAGATTCGAATGGAATATTTCTCCCCAAAAATTTTGAACAAGAAATTCCATCATCCTCTACTTTAAGAAAAGACGTTGAATAAGAATTAGAGGCACCATTATCTCCTTCAAGACAAGAAGCTAAATTACCATCTTTAGAATTTTGGGATCAGTCACCAAAACCAAGTAGAACCATAAGAAGGAGGATTATTTCTCAAGATCCATTTAGGGAAAGTTTGGATTCTCAATTGAGTAGTCAACCCCCTACTCCTGACTTTTCTCCATCTCCAAAACAGACCACATACCACATTGATTGGGAGAAGGAATTAGAGAATACCAGAGAAATGGAACGAGAAGATGTAAGAGAACCTGAGAGAACCTTTACCTATCCTATTCATATATAGGATGATGAAACCACTATGAAAAACATTTCACCTACACATTTGCCCACATTTAGAGGAATGTCATCCGAGGATCCTGACCAATTTCTGTTTGAGTTTAAAGTACTATGTCAGACTTCTGATTACAAAATAGATAATAAAAAACTAAATTTGTTTCCATCTACCTTGAAGGATGCAGCAATGAGGTGGTTTATGGGATTAACATCAAATTCTATTACCAATTGGGAACAAATGGAAACTATCTTCCTAGATAAATATCAAGATTATTGTAGAGGAAGAAATCGAAAGGAAGAATTCTTTCTTCCTAGATAAATATCAAGATTATTGTAGAGGAAGAAATCAAAAGGAAGAATTTTTCAAAATCAAACAGGAAGAAGATGAAAATATGGAAGATTATTTGGACAGATTCCTCTTTGTGAGTAAAAGATGTGGATTTTTACTTCAAGAAGATTATATAAAAAAAAATTTCTCAAAGGTTTGGATGATGAATCAAGAGAAACCCTTGATTTAATTGGTAGATGAAACATTACTCAATTAAGAGTGGATGAAATCATAGATATTTGTAGAAACTATTCAAGAACAAGGGGAGGACCTAGAAAAGGGAAAATGGTTAAAAATTCAAATCTAGATATGAACAAATTGATGGATGAATTGGAAAATTTTAAAATAGATATATTAGTTCAATTAACCTCCACCATGGATGGATTGCAAGCTAAAGAAAATTCCCAACTTAAACCATTAGCCATGTATTGTGCTAGATGCAGGAAGAAGCATGCACTAAGAGAATGTCCTTGAAATTAAACAGAAGTATGTCTTGTCTGTGAATATAAAGAACATGATACTCATGCTTGTTCTCTTCTTCCATTCATAAAAAATTAGCTCAAACAAACCAATACATCAGCCACCACAGAAGAATTAAATTTTGTTCAGAGACAACCTAATCAAAGATAGTTTATGACAAGACCAACTCCTAATCTCTGGATGATGCCATGGGTAGCTCAAACAGTACCACAAAGTTGGGGAAAGCCACCTTGGGATCCTCAACCCACATGGAATCCTCAGGATTGGGCAAGTCAATCTTGGAATACTCAAAGACATCAACAACCTTAGGCTGGTCAAGGAAATCCTTATACTTGGCCATAACCTAGATGGAGCCCTAGCAATTATGTGCAAGGAAAAACATATCCAAATCAGAACCAACAAACCATTATGGGACCTCCAGCACAAAATCCATAGATTGAAAACATATTCCAAACCCAAATGCCAACACACCCAATAGCAAACCCAAGAAACAAACAAACAACTCTTGTATACGAAACAAAACCAAAAAAAATAGTTGATTTAAATACAACAGATTGTAAAAACATTCAAACAAGATCTGGAAAAATAGCTAGTAGTCCACCTGTTATAATCACTGAGATGATAGAAGAAGATAAAACCCCTATCACAGTTACACCTCAAGAAGATGACAAAGAAAAAGATAAAAAATCAGTAAAAAAATCTACTGAGATTCCATTTCTAGAAAGACTTAAAAAACCATAGAACTTAAAGAATTTGAATTGGTGCAGGAACTAAGAAGATTGAATATTGAAATACCATTATTATGAGCAATTAAGGATATTCCAGAGTTGAATAAATTAATCAAATTATTATGTTTTAAAAAACTTGGAAGAAAGAAACAGTACCCCATGACTATTCAGGGAGATGGGAAACTTGTTGATTTATTAGCAAGAAAACTCTTACTACCTAAATATGGAGATCCTAGAAGCCCTGTTATTTCTATTTCTATAGGGAATAAGGATATACATAAAATTTTGATTGATTTGGGTGCAGCTATCAATGTAATGATAGTGGAAACTTTGAAAGCATTACCATTAATAGGCATACAACCTACTAATACCATGTTGTAGATGGCAAATCAGTCTGTAGCAAAACCAGAAGGAGTTATTGAAGATGTGGCAGTAATAGTGGAATCATGGGAATATCCAGTTGACTTCCTTATATTACAACCAAAACTTAAAACACTTGGTTATCCCATTATTTTGGGGTGACCATGGTTAGCTACAGTTGCTACCTTAATTAATTGCAGGTCAGGTGATATGACTATTTCAAATGGTAATAATTCTAAAAAAATTTCATTATATCCATTTGCATGACCTTTTATTGATAATCAACTGAAATTATGGGTTGATAATCTTGATATTAATGAGCAAAATATGTCTTCTTTTTCTATGATGACATTACAAGATCATGTATGGGAAATAGATGATATGGTTAATCCTTCATTAAATGAACATCAATCATCATTGGAGTAGTTAGAATTAGTTCTAAAACCATCATAGTTAGTTTTAGAACCATCACAGTTAGCTCTGGAATCATCACAGTTAGTTCTAGAATCATCACAGTTAGTTTCAGAACCACGCCAATTCTCTACAAGTGAAGATAACTTCGCTCTGGGGGAAAGCAATTTCTCTTAGGGAGAGGAAGGATCTATCGCATCAGCTTTACAGATATCAGGAGATGATGAAGAATCTTTGGAAAACAATAGTAATGAGGAGTTCAACCTAAAACAAGATAAATATCATAACTCTTCCTATTGTCCTTTGTCCAGCATTCTGCCTCTAGGAACTTTTAGAGATGTTGCTACATATCATATATTGTTACCACATGCCTGTCCACTAAACACCTTAATGGAACCTTTTCAACAAATTAGTTCATCATATCCTGGAACCAAATATGTTGAGATTCAACCAAAAAAAAATTTGAATATTAATAGTTGGTTAAAGAATGATGAAGAAGTCAAACTGTTTGATGTTCTGAGGAATCATACTAAAGCATTTGCTTGGGACTATAGAGATGTGAAAGGAATTCATCTAAGTATCTACACTCATCAAATTTATACTAAAAATATTAGACTAGTTAGGCAACCTCAGAGAAGGATTAATCTAGCCTTAAGGGATATAGTCAAAAAGAAATTGAAAAACTATTACAAGTAGGTTTTATCTACCCTATCTCAGATAGCCAGTGGGTGTCACCTCTTGTAATTGTCCCTAAAAATAATGAAAAATGGAGAATTTGTGTTGACTATAGGGAACTGAATAAAGCCACCCTGAGAGATTATTTTCCCTTACCATTCATAGATCAAGTTTTAGACAACCTTTCAGGTAAACAGTATTTTTCCTTCTTGGATGGATTTAGTGGATACAATCAAATCTAAATTGTTGCTGAGGATCAAGACAAAACTACATTTACTTGTCCATGGGGTACCTTTGCTTATAGGGTATTGTCATTTGGACTATGTAATGCTCCAGCAACCTTTGAAAGAGTTGTATAAGCAGTTTTTGTAGACCTAATAAATGACTGTGTATAGGTATACATGGATGACTTTATTATGTATGGAGATACATTTGATGATGCCTTAAAAAATATGGATAGAGTATTAACATGATGTGAACAACATCACTTGTCTCTTAGTCATGAGAAATGTTTGTTGATGGTCGATGAAGGGATCGTATTAGGGCACCATATTTCAAAAAGAGGAATTCAAGTTGACCAAAACAAAATCAAGATTATTTTAGACTTGCCTATTCCTCAAACTCCTACAAATATCAAATCATTCTTAGGACATGATGGATACTATAGGCATTTTATCAAGGATTTTAGTAAAATTGCAGCCCCCATGTTTAAATTGCTTACCAAGGACTATGAATATCTTTGGGATGAACAGTGTCAACATGCTTTTGAAAAAATTAAAGAGAAATTACTAATTGGCCCAATATTTCAAGGACCTAATTGGGAGAAACCTTTTTCACATAAAAACTGATGCATCAAATACCTCAATTGGTGCAGTTTTGGGATAAAGAGATGAAGAAGGAAGAATGTATGATATTTGCTATCTTTATAAAAATCTTACTCCCACTAAAAAAAATTACACTACCACTAAAAAAGAATTTCTGGCTGTGATCTATGCAATCAATAAAATTAGACATTACATTACAGGGTACAAAACATTTATACATACAGATCACTCGGTAATTAAATATTTAATGAACAAACCAGTGGTTAGAGGTAGAATAATTAGATGGTCATTACTTCTACAAGAATTTGATATTACCATTGTAGACAATCTAGGCAAATCTAATGTGGTAGCTTATTTCTTGTCAAGATTGACCAGTACATGGGAGCAGGATCCAGTCAAGGATAACTTTCCAGATGAACAATTGTTTTTTATTTTAGCTAACACACCATGGTTTGCTGACATGGTAATTATCTTGCAACAGGGAATTTTCCTCCTTATTTCACTAAAAAGCAAATAAAAAATTAATTAAAACTAGTACACAGTTCAAATGGTTAAATGGAATGTTATTTAAATGTGGTCCTGATTTAGTTTTATGCAAGTGTGTAAGAGAAGATGAAATTTTTGACATCCTCCAGGCATGTCATGATGAACCAAGTGGAGGACAATATTTAGTGAAAAGAACATCTCATAATATACTTGGCACTTGTTACTATTGGCCATCTTTTTAGAAAGATGTGAAGAGATATATCAAGCGGTGTGATCCTTGTCAAAGGATGGGACAGCCAACCATTACCAATGAAATGCCTCTACAACCACAAGTAGTGATTGAACCATTTGAGAGATGGGGTTTGGATTTTTTTAGACCTTTTAATCCTCCTTAACAAGGAAAAGAGCATATTCTTGTGTGTACTGATTATGTAACAAAATGGGCAAAAGTGCAGGCTTTAACAAATGCCACTGAAGAAGCATTTGTTGATTTCCTTTGGCACAAAATTATGGTAAAGTTTGGAACACCAAGAAGCTTAGTTCCAGACCAGGGACCACAATTTATGTCCAATATGATCCAGGCCTTCATAATATATTATCAAATTAATCTTAGGAAGTCATCTCCCTATCACCTGCAAGCAAATGGACAAGTTGAAGTAACAAATAGAGAATTAGAAAACATCCTCACTAAAATAGTTAAAGTTGAAAGAAGAGATTGGGTAAAAAGACTACCTGAAGCTGTCTGGGCTTACAATATAACTTGGGAAACCACAACCAGGTTTTCACCATATGAGTTAGTCTATGGGAAAAATCCCTTATTGCCTATTGATTTTGAACTACAGACATTGAGGATAGCAGCTAAGATGGGAATTGAATTGGATGTAGCTCAAAAAGAGCGAATCCTTCAACTCAATGAATTAGATAAATTCAGAATGGAAGCACTTCACTAGACAGAGATAATCCAAGGTCAAAGGAAGTAATGGCATGATTCACATATCAAAGAAAGACAATTCAAAGTAGGAGACTAGGAATTACTATTTGATTCTAAGTACCAACAATTCAAAGGTAAATTAATAACCAGATGGTTGGGAACTTATCAGATCAAGTAGATATTTGAAAATGGTTCTATCTAGTTACTTCCCATTGATAGTAGCAAAATAATACTCTTGGTCAATGGACACAGGCTAAAACTTTATAGGAAGCCTCCTACTAAAGATGAATTCTTGAAGCATATTGAAGTAAGCAAAGAATTTGATCATATGGAAGAACCCAATTCTTCCAAAATGATCACATAACCAAATGAAGAGATCCAGAATAAAGAGAAGAGAATGAAAACTAGTAAATGGCGTTCTCTTCCCAAAAAAAACACAAAAACACAAAATAAAATAAAAATAAAGAAGAGAATGAAAACTAGTTAATGGTGTTCTTTTCCCAAAAAAATAAAAAAAAGGAAGAGAACAAAAAATAGTAAATGGCGTTCTCTTCCCAAAAAAAATAAAATAAAAAGATCAATTGAAAATCAATGATGATGTTGATCTTCTCAAATAAATGGCTAACTCAAATAAAACTTTTTGAATTCTAATTATTTTCTAACCATTTTTCAGGGATGATGTTTCTTTATAATAGAGGGATTACATCATCAAGGATGGTAATTATGTTTTTAACTTATTAAAGGTTAAATGAAAGTTTGCATGTGTGATTAGACTTGATTTAGAAAGATTAGTATGATGAGTCATCTATTATACATCATGGTTAAATGTGCAAAATCATGAGAAGGATATTGGTAATGGAATGAGTGGGCAGATAACCATAAAAAAAATATATTCAAATCTACCAATTTTGTAGCTAAGTACAGTAGTTTCGCAGCTGAGTACAGTAATTTTGCAATCAAATTTGCCAAAACAACAACTGAATCTGCTAGTTCCACAGCCATAATCATCAGTTCCACCGATATAAGAATAAATTTTCAAGCTAACCTATGAAAGATTCAAGAAAAAAAGAATGAATCATGGGAATAAAAAATAAGTTAGAACCAGACACTGATACCCAACTCCTTACAGATGAAGCAGTAGTAAATATCTTTCAACAGACAGGATGGCTGGAGTTTCTATGGAAATTTCCCAAATATAATGATGAACTAGTAAGAGAATTTATTATTAATTTAGAGCAAATAGAGAACCTCAACATCCCCCTCAATTTGAGAAATGGAAAAGAAAAATATAAGTAGGAGCAGGGTATAATACTTCTGAGTCAAAGCATTAGGACATTCAGTTTCAACCATTTGATCAGAGTAATCAAATGGAATGCAGGATATAAAATCCTAAAATTGAAGAATGAAGTTTGTAAAGGGACTTACAAACAAGTAAGTATGGGGGAAATAATGAGGCCAGGATATGCCCAATAAATGTATAATAAATGACCTCATCTTACTCTCTCTTTTTATTAAGTTTGATTGCATTTTGTAACTTTTATTTTGATCTAAGATGAGTTAGGATGTCATTATCCATCTTTTGTTGATTTTGATTCTAACATTTTAAAAGACCTGTAAATCCTAACAAGTGTGTTGAAAAATTCTAGTTTTGCAATAAAACAGGTCATCATCAGGCTAAATAATAAATATGAAGTGGATTACATGTTTTTGTGAAGCATTGGACTCAATTCAGATTAGTTTCAAAACCTACAGAATCTATTTCAAAACCATCACAGTCAGTTCCAGAACTTCGCCATACTATTTCAAGTTGTCACATTTTTGGACTTAGCTCTAGAAATCTATATTTAGCTCTGGTACTCCTTCAGATAAGTTCCATAACTTTTGCAGCTAGATATGGAACTGATGAGGATCTATTCCAAATGACCAACAATCTGTTAAAGATCAATGATCCCATTAAATCAGGAATAGATACCTGATTTTCTGAACTGGCAAAATCAATACAATTATCACACATCTAAACATTCAACCACATCTTGATTCAACATCTATTCCGAGCACAATTCCATTCTATCATATCTATGAAATAGTTACAGCCATCAAAGCATCTATATATACAGACCTGATATAGATAATAAAAAAAGAGAAGAAAAATAGAAAAGATAGTAGAAGAATAGAGAAAAAAAGGATAGCTTAGTATATTTGTAAAATAGAACATTTTTTATCAATGAAATAGCCATTCTTGTTTTGAAAGCAAATTGAATTGTTCAAATCCTGTTCTAGGCGGAGCAAGGGCCCACTCCTCCAAAGGACCAAGATCTTCATTTTTATCAGTATTTATATTTCTATTAGCAAAAGTAAATAGGTAACTCTATTAAATTTATAATTGCTTCCAACTCTTTAAAATTAAGATTTGTTGTAAATTTGTTCCTACAGGCATTTTAGATTAAATTTTCACTTCTACAACATATGTTTATTTCCAGTAATCAATTTCATTCCTACAATGTGTGTTTATTTCCAGCAATCAATTTCATTCCTGCAACATGTGTTTATTTCCAACATATTTGCATAGTTTGATTTCAATAAGGTTTTAACCAAGAAATCCTTAAGACATTAAAAACCCCCATCAAAACAAGAAAAATATACAAATACCACCATTTAACTACTAAATCATTACAATTCCTCTTGTTACATACAGCTTCAAACATAGCCTTGGTTACATATGACATCAATAGAAAGTTGATTAAATGAAGGGGATAACGACACTCAACATTTTTGATGCCATTGTCGGGGATTACTAGTTAGAATTTTCTAATTAGGTGTCAACAAAAACAAAAATCATTCATTTAGTAATTAAATAAATTATCCCTAATTTATGAGTAGACCACGAGATTTGAATGGAATATTTCTCCCCAAAAATTTTGAACAAGAAATTCCATCATCCTCTAGTTTAAGAAAAGACGTTGAATAAGAATTAGAGGCACCATTATCTCCTTCAAGACAAGAAGCTAAATTACCATCTTTAGAATTTTGGGATCAGTCACCAAAACCAAGTAGAACTATAAGAAGGAGGATTATTTCTCAAGATCCATTTAGGGAAATTTTGGATTCTCAATTGAGTAGTCAACCCCCTACTCCTGACTTTTCACCATCTCCAAAATAGACCACATACCACATTGATTGGGAGAAGGAATTAGAGAATACCAGAGAAATAGAACGAGAAGATGTAAGAGAACCTGAGAGAACCTTTACCTATCCTATTCATATATAGGATGATGAAACCACTATGAAAAACATTTCACCTGCACATTTGCTGTCATGTCCCCTTTTTCATGGACATTGACAGGCTTGATGATTAGCCTATTATGCGACCTTCGTAGGCTGATTGGATGGATAGAGGGTCATGATGGAGATTGGCTTGGCTTTGATTTATAGAATTCCTATAGTTGGCTCTCATTCAGGTTATTTCAGACACATTGGGCCTGAGCTCCTATTATTTAGGGATATTTGACATACAGCGGAGCACCCTTGTTTTGATATGGTCATGTGCAGAATCACTCCCTGGTTCACCAGCTTCAGACGGTTCAAGGATCCAACATGTATTGAGGGAGATATTAATATTTGATTGATTTAATCAAATATTAATTATTTGGTCTAATTTTAAATTAGATATTAATTAATTATTTATTTGGTCTAATTTTAAATTAGATATTAATTAATTATTAATTATTAATTAATTAGTCTAATTTTAAGACCCAAGTTCTAATTTGAGGAATTCTAATTTTAGAAGCCCAAGTTCTAATTTGAGGAATTCTAATTTTAGAACCCCAAGTTCTAATTTGAGGAAATCTAATTTTAGCAAGCACACCTTTGGAAGGGTATAAGAGTTTCTCATGGGAGAGAGTTTGGATGTATGAATTGATGATTGAAATTGGAGAAATTCTTCTGTGAAGACTGAGCCAAGGGTTCCAGGATTCCATTTGCAGTGGAGAACGTCAACTCTTCATTGTGTGCAATTCAGAGGTTGTGAAAGATCAGCCGATCTATTGCCAAATTGAGAGATAGCTTCATCCAGAAGTTATCACAGAGGTACAGATTTGAGAGATAGCTTCATCCAGAAGTTATCACAGAATTCAGGGTTGAGAGATAACTTCACACAGAAGTTATTATAGATATTTCAGGTATTTATCTTTATTTAGTTTTGATCCAATAAATTATACAGATAGAGGTATTCTGTATTAGAATAGTATATCTTCAGATCAGGTGGTTCAGCAGTCAGGGGTTAAGAACAGACAGGTTGGTAGCCGTACTAAGTCCATATAGGTCCGTACAGATTCCCGCAGATACCGACACCGGCAGACAGAGATCCCCAGTGATCGACATCGGCCGTCTGAGGACCGACATCGGCAGATAAGGACCCGCAGAGACCGACGTCGGCAGTATATCGACCGATGCCGGTGACTGTGTGTGTCGACACAGCAGGCCGAGACTTCCAGAATTGCAAGTTTATTCCCAGTTTGCATAATTTCAGGGTTTTAAGACCATATCTATAATATTCTTTGATTTGCATAAGAAAGGCATCTATTGTAATCAGCTTGATGAATGATAAGATCTGTGATTTGTTTATGCATGTTTTAATCTATTCTACAAATTGTATCTTGTTCAGAGCTTTATGAGTTTATATATTCCCTGTTTGAAGGGGATATTACAGTTATTCAGATCTTGTGTAGAAAAAAGGAGCCCCTAAGTAAGGGATATTACAGTGGTATCAGAGCTTTGGTCTTTGGTATCATAGTTTTGTGTCTTTCATATATCTCTATTGGTAGGGGATATTACATTTGCCCACATTTAGAGGAATGTCATTTGAGGATCCTAACCAATTTTTGTTTGAGTTTAAAGTACTATGTCAGACTTATGATTACAAAATAGATAATAAAAAACTGAAGTTGTTTCCATCTACCTTGAAGGATGCAGCAATGAGGTGGTTTATGGGATTAACATCTAATTCTATTACCAATTGGGAACAAATGGAAACTATCTTCCTAGACAAATATCAAGATTATTGTAGAGGAAGAAATTGAAAGGAAGAATTTTTCAAAATCAAACAGGAAGAAGATGAAAGTATGGAAGATTATTTGGACAGATTCCTCTTTGTGAGTAAAAGATGTGGATTTGTACTTCAAGAAGATTATATAAAAAAAAAATCTCAAAGGTTTGGATGATGAATCAAGAGAAACCCTTGATTTAATTGGCAAAGGAAACATTACTCAATTAAGAATGGATGAAATCATAGATATTTGTAGAAACTATTCAAGAACAAGGGGAGGACCTAGAAAAGGGAAAATGGTTAAAAATTCAAATCTAGATATGAACAAATTGATGGATGAATTGGAAAATTTTTAAATAGATATATTAGTTCAATTAACCTCCACCATGGATGGATTGCAAGCTAAAGAAAATTCCCAACTTAAACCATTAGCCATGTATTGTGCTAGATGCAGGAAGAAGCATGCACTAAGAGAATGTCCTTTGCATAAAATAGAAGTATGTCTTGTCTGTGAATATAAAGAACATGATACTCATGCTTGTTCTCTTCTTCCATTCATAAAAAATCATCTCAAACAAACCAATACATCAGCCACCATAGAAGAATTAAATTTTGTTTAGAGACAACCTAATCAAAGATAGTTTATGACAAGACCAACTCCTAATCTCTGGATGATGCCATGGGTAGCTCAAACAGTACAACATAGTTGGGGAAAGCCACCTTGGGATCCTTAACCCACATGGAATCCTCAGGATTGGGCAAGTCAATCTTGGAATACTCAAAGACATCAACAACCTTAGGCTGGTCAAGGAAATCCTTATACTTGGCCATAACCTAGATGGAGCCCTAGCAATTATGTGCAAGGAAAAACATATCCAAATTAGAACCAACAAACCATAATGGGACCTCTAGCACAAAATCCATAGATTGAAAACATAGTCCAAACCCAAATGCCAACACACCTAGTAGCAAACCCAAGAAACAAACAAACAACTCCTGTATACGAAACAGAACCAAAAAAATAGTTGATTCAAATACAATAGATAGTAAAAACATTCAAACCAGATCTAGAAAAATAGTTAGTAGTCCACCTATTATAATCATTGAGATGATAGAAGAAGCTAAAACCCCTATCATAGTTACACCTCAGGAAGATGACAAAGAAAAAGATAAAAATATCAAAAAAAAATTCTACTGAGATTCCATTTCCAAAAAGACTTAAAAAACCATAAAACTTAAAGAGTTTGAATTGGTGAAGGAACTAAGAAGATTGAATATTGAAATACCATTGTTACAAGTAATTAAGGATATTCCAGAGTTGAATAAATTAATCAAATTATTATGTTTTAAAATACTTGGAAGAAATAAACAGTACCCCATGACTATTCAGGTAGATGGGAAACTTGTTGATTTATTAGTAGGGAAACTCTTACTACCTAAATATGGAGATCATAGAAGCCCTGTTATTTCTATTTCTATAGGGAATAAGGATATACATAACATTTTGATTGATTTGGGTACAGCTATCAATGTAATGACAATGGACACTTTGAAAACATTACCATTAATAGGCATACAACCTACTAATACCATATTGTAGATGGCAGATCAGTCTGTAGCAAAACCAGAAGGAGTTATTGAAGATGTGGTAGTAATGGTGGAATCATGGGAATATCTAGTTGACTTCTTTTATTACAGCCAAAAGTTAAAACACTTGGTTATCCCATTATTTTGGGGCGACCATGGTTAGCTACAGTTGTTGCCTTAATTGATTGTAGGTCAGGTGATATGAGTGTTTCAAATGGTAAGAATTCTAAGAAAATTTCATTATATCCATCTTCATGACCTTTTATTGATAATCAAGTGAAATTATGAGTTGATAATCCTGATATTAATGAGCAAAATATGTCTTCTTTGTCTATGATAACATTGCAGGATCATGTATGGGAAATACGTGATATGGTTAATCCTTCATTAAATGAACATCAATCATCATTGGAGCAGTCAGAATTAGTTCTGAAACCATCACAATTAGTTCTAGAACCATCACAGTTAGCTCTAGAATCATCATAGTTAGTCTAGAATCATCACAGTTAGTTTCAAAATCATGCCAATTCTCTGCAAGTGAAGATAATTTCACTATGGGGGAATGCAATTTCTCTTAGGGAGAGGAAGGATCTATAGCATCAGCTTTACAAATATTAGGAGATGATGAAGAATCTTTGGAAAACAATAGTAATGAGGAGTTTGACCTACAACAAGATAAGTATCATAACTCTTCCTGTTGTCCTTTGTCCAGCATTTTACCTCTAAGAACTTTCAGAGATGATGTTACATATCATATATTGTTACCACATGCCTGTCCACTAAACACCTTAATGGAACCTTTTCAACAAATTAGTTCATCATATCCTGGAACCAAACATGTTGAGATTCAACAAGAAATTTTTTTGAATATTAATAGTTGGTTAAAGAATGATGAAGAAGTCAAACTATTTGATGTTCTGAGGAATCATATTAAAGCGTTTGCTTGGGACTATAGAGATGTGAAAGGAATTCATCTAAGTATCTGCACTCATCAAATTTATACTAAAAATATTAGACCAGTTAGGCAACCACAGAGAAGGATTAATCCAACCTTAAGGGATATAGTCAAACAAGAAATTGAAAAACTATTACAAGTAAGTTTTATCTACCCTATCTCAAAAACCCAGTGGGTGTCTCCTCTTGTAATTGTCCCTAAAAATCATGAAAAATGGAGAATTTGTGTTGACTATAGGGAACTAAATAAAGCCACCCTGAGAGATTATTTTCCCTTACCATTCATAGATCATGTTTTAGAGAACCTTCCAGGTAAACAGTATTTTTCCTTGGATGGATTTAGTGGATATAATCAAATCTGAATTGTTGCTGAGGATCAAGACAAAACTACATTTACTTATCCATGGGGTACCTTTGCTTATAGGGTATTGCCATTTGGACTATGTAATGCTCCATCAACCTTTGAAAGAGTTGTATTATCAATTTTTGTAGACCTAACAAATGACTATGTAGAGGTATACATGGATGACTTTATTATGTATGGAGATACATTTGATGTTGCCTTAAAAAAATTGGATAGAGTATTAACACGATGTGAACAACATCACTTCTCTCTTAGTCATGAGAAATGTTTATTGATGGTCGATGAAGGGATTGTATTAGGGCACCATATTTCAAAAAGAGGAATTCAAGTTGACCAAAATAAAATCAAGATTATTTCAGACTTGCCTATTCCTCAAACTCCTACAGATATCAAATCATTCCTATGACATGTTGGATACTATAGGCATTTTATCAAGGATTTTAGTAAAATTGCAGCCCCCATGTTTAAATTGCTTACCAAGGACTATGAATATCTTTGGGATGAACAGTGTCAACATGCTTTTGAAAAAATTAAAGAGAAATTAGTAATTGCCCCAATATTGCAAGGACCTAATTGGGAGAAACCTTTTCACATAAAAACTGATGCATCAAATACCTCAATTGGTGCAGTTTTGAGATAAAGAGATGAAGGAAGAATGTATGATATTTACTATCTTTGTAAAAATCTTACTCCCACTGAAAAAATTACACTACCACTAAAAAATAATTTCTGGCTGTGATCTACGCAATCAATAAATTTAGACATTACATTACAGGGTACAAAACATTTATACATACAAATCACTCAGTAATTTAAATATTTAATGATCAAACCAATGGTTAGAGGTAGAATAATTAGATGGTCATTACTTCTACAAGAATTTGATATTACCATTATAGACAATCTAGGCAAATCTAATGTGGTAGCTGATTTCTTGTCAAGATTGACCAGTACATAGGAGCAGGATCTAGTGAAGGATAACTTTCCAGATAAACAATTGTTTGTTATTTTAGCTAACACACCATGGTTTTTTGACATCATAAATTATCTTGTAACAAGGATGTTTCCTCCTTCTTTCACTAAAAATCAAATAAAAATAATAATTAAAACCAGTGCACAATTCAAATGGTTAAATGGAATGTTATTTAAATGTTGTCCTGATTTAGTTTTACACAGGTGTGTAAGAGAAGATGAAATTTTTGACATCCTCCAGGCATGTCATGATGAACCAAGTGGAGGACACTTTTCAGTGAAAAGAACAGCTCGTAAGATACTTGGCACTTGTTACTATTGGCCATCTTTTTAGAAAGATGTGAAGAGATATATCAAGCGGTGTGATCCTTGTCAAAGGATGGGACAGCCAACCATTACCAATGAAATGCCTCTACAACCACAAGTAGTGATTGAACCATTTGAGAGATGGGGATTGGATTTTTTTGGACCTTTTAATCCTCCTTATCAAGGAAAAGAGCATATTCTTATGTGTATTGTTTATGTAACAAAATGGGCAAAAGTGCAGGCTTTAACAAATGCCACTGAAGAAGCATTTGTTGATTTCCTTTAGCACATAATTATGGTAAAGTTTGGAGCACCAAGAAGCTTAGTTTCAAAACAGGGACCACAATTTATGTTCAATATGATCCAGGCCTTCATAATATATTATCAAATTAATCATAGGAAGTCATATCCCTATCACCCGCAAGCAAATAGACAAGTTGAAGTAACAAATAGAGAATTAGAAAACATCCTCACTAAAATAGTTGAAGCTGAAATAAGAGATTGGGTAAAAAGACTACCTGAAGCTATCTGGGCTTACAATACAACTTGGAAAACCACAACCGGGTTTTCACCATATGAGTTAGTCTATGGGAAAAAGCCCTTGTTGCCTATTGAGTTTGAACTACAGACATTGAGCATAGTAGCTAAGGTGGGAATTGAATTGGATGTAGCTCAAAAGGAGAGAATCCTTCAACTCAAAGAATTAGATGAATTCAGAATGGAAGCACTTCACCAGACAGAGATAATCCAAGGTCAAAGGAAGTAATGGCATGATTCACATATCAAAGAAAGACAATTCAAAGTAGGAGACTGGGCATTGTTGTTTGATTCTAAGTACAAACAATTCAAAGGTAAACTAAGAACCAGATGGTTGGGTCCTTATCAGATCAAGCATATAATTGACAATGGTTCTATCCAGTTACTTCCCATTGATGGCAGCAGAAGAATACTCTTGGTCGATGGACACAGGCTAAAACTTTATAGGAAGCCTCCTACTAAAGATGAATTCTTGAAGCAGATTGAAGCAATCAAAGAATTTGATCATATGGAAGAACCCAATTCTTCCAAAATGATCACATAACCAGATGAAGAGATCCAGAATAAAGAGAAGAGAATGAAAACTAGTAAATGGCATTCTCTTCCCAAAAAAACACAAAAACACAAAAAATTAAAAAAAGAAGAGAATGAAAACCAGTTAATGGAATTCTCTTCCCAAAAAAAAATTTAAAAAAAGGAAGAGAACAAAAACCAGTAAATGGCATTCTCTTCCCAAAAAAAATAAAATAAAAGGATCAATTGAAAATCAGTGACGATGTTGATCTTCTCAAATAAATGGCTAATTCAAATAAAACTTTTTGAATTCTAATTATTTTCTAACCATTTTTTAGGGATGATGTGTCTATATAATAGAGGGATTACATCATCAAGGATGGTAATTATGTTTTTAACTTATTAAAGGTTAAATGAAAGTTTGCATGTGTGATTAAACTTGATTTAGAAAGATTAGTATGATGAGTCATCTATTATACATCATGGTTAAATGTGCAAAATCATGAGAAGGATATTGGTAATGAAATGAGTGGATAGATAACCATAAAAAATATATATTATTTTTATGATTGAAGCAACTAAATCTACTAGTTCTGCAGCTAAGTACAGTAGTTCTGTAGCTGAGTACAGTAATTCTACAACCAAATTTGCCAAAATAGCAACTGAATCTGCTAGTTCTGTAGCCATAATCATTAGTTCCACCGATATAAGAAGCAATTTTCAAGCTAACCTGTGAAACATTCAAGAAAAAAAGAATGAATCATGGGAATCAAAAAGAAGTCAGACCCAGACACTGATACCCAACTCCTTTCAGATGAAGAAGTAGCAAATATCTTTCAACAGACAGGATGGCTGGAGTTTCTATGGAAATTTCCCAAATACAATAATGAACTGGTAAGAGAATTTATTATTAATCTAGGGCAAATAGAGAACATCAACATCCCCCTCAGTTTGAGGAATGGAAAAGAAAAATAGAAGCAAGAGCAGGGTATAGTACTTCTGAGTCAAAGCATTAGGACATTCAGTTTCAACCATTTGATCAGAGTAATCAAATGGAATGTAGGATATACAATCCTAAATTTGAAGAATGAAGTTTTTAAAGGGACTTACAAACAAGTAAGTATGGGGGAAATGATGTGGCCAAGATATGCCCAATAAATGTATAATAAATGACCTCATCTTACTCTCTCTTTTTATTAAGTTTGATTGCATTTTGTAACTTTTATTTTGATCTGATATTAGTTAGGATATGATTATCCATCTTTTGTTGATTGTGATTCTAACATTTTAAAAGACCTGTAAATCCTAACAAGTGTGTTGGAAAATTATAGTTTTGCAATAAAATAGGTCATCATCAGGCTAAAGAATAAATATGAAGTGGATTACATGTTTTTTTGAAGCATTGGACTCAATTCAGATTAGTTTCAAAACCTACAGAATCGATTCTAGAACCATCACAGTCAGTTCTAGAACTTCACCATACTATTTCAAGTTGTCACATTTTTGGACTTAGCTCTAGGACTCTATATTTAGCTCCGATACTCCTTCAGATAAGTTCCATAACTTTTGTGGCTAGATATGGAACTGATGAGGATCTATTCCAAACGGCCGGTGATCTATTAAAGATCAATGATCCCATTAAATCAGGAATAGATTCCTAATTTTCTAAACTAGCAGAATCAAGACAATTATCACACAGGTAGACATCCAACCACATCTTGATTCAACATCTATTCTGAGAATAATTCCATTCTATTGTATCTATGAAACAGTTGCAACCATCAAAGCATCTATATATACAGACTTGATATAGATAATAAAAAAGGAGAAGAAAAATAGAAAAGATAGTAGAAGAATAGAGAGAAAAAGGATAGCTTAGTATATTTGTAATACAAAATATTTTTTATCATTGAAATAACCATTCCTATTTTGAAAGTAAATTGAATTGTTCAAATCATGTTCTAGGCAGAGCAAGGGCCCACTCCTCCAAAGGACCAGGATCTTCATTTTTGTTAGTATTTATATTTCTATTAGCAAAAGTAAATAGGTAACTCTATTAAATTTATAAATGCTTCCAACTCTTTAAAATTAAGATTTGTTGTAAATTTGTTCCTACAGGCATTTTAGATTAAATTTTCACTTCAATGTATGTTTATTTTCAGCAATCAATTTCATTCTTGAAACACATGTTTATTTCCAGCAATCAATTTCATTCCTGCAACATGTGTTTATTTCCAACAGATTTGCAAAGTTTGATTTCAATAAGTTTTTAACCAATAAATCCTTAAGACATTAAAAACCCCCAAAAATAAGAAAAATATACAAATACCCCCATTTAATTACTTAATCGTTACGAGTCCTCTTGTTGCATACAGCTTTAGACATAGCCCTGGTTAAATATGACATCAATAGAAAGTTGATTAAATGAAGGGAATAATGACACCCAATAGTTCTCATTCTGATATTCCATCAAGAAAGGCTAAGTGATATGCCCCAGATATGTACTTACGGGTGATAATATATGGTCTGAGCCAATTCAGAGCAAATTTTCCCCTTTTACTTTTCCCATATTAGTGGCATGCTGATTTTATTTTAAGACAAGGTCACCAATATTAAATTCACATTATTTTATATGCTTATTATAAGTGTGTTTTATTCATTCTTGATATACATATAAATTGTTAAGGGAAGTCGAGTGACGCTTGTCTAAGAGTTAGAGTTGGGTTAATAATTCCATATGGAAGTCATTCTCAAAAAAAATATCTTTAAGGGATATGTGAAGGGATGGAATTTGAACCTCAAGAGGAAGTACAACTTCAGTACCATAGACTAGGGAGAAAGGAGTAGCACCTGTAGGGGTTTGAATACTAGTTTGATAAGCTCATAAGGCAAAGGGAACATGAAGATGTCAATTCTTGCCTATTTCATTAATGACTTTAGTTAGGATTTTGATAAGAGTTTTATTGGATGCCTCAGCCTATCCATTAGCTTGAGGATAGTAAGGTGAGGAAAATCTGAGCTTAATTCTAAAGAATCAAAGAGTCATTGAACCTTTTTGTTTATAAAAGATTTTCCATTATCTGTGATGATCTTATAAGGGATGCCAAAGTGAAAAATAATATACTAACTAATGAATTCAACAATTTTATCAGCTTTGGTTGAGATAAGAGGGATAGCCTCTACCCACTTAGTAAAATACTCAGTGGTAGTAATGATAAACCCATGATGATGGGAAGACTTAGGATTAATCTAACCTATAAGATCGAGCCCCCATTGGGGAAAAGGCCAAAAATCTTATGTTGCCTGCAATGTTTGACTAGGGATATGGGATAGTTTGGCATGCTACTAAAACTTGATGCATTCTTTAACGTATTTGCAATAATCCTAATTTAAGGTGGGACAATAATAGCTTAACCATAAGATTCTCTTAGCGATGATATAACCATTAAAATTTCCACCACATGACCCATCATGAGCTTCTTTGATAGCAAGGGTAGATTCATGATTATGGAGACAACAAAGAAGAATACTTTCAAAACCACACTTATAAAAAACACCCCCCAATATGATAAAATGCATGACATAATACTGGAAGGATCGCTTGTAATTTTTAGATAGATTTGGAGGAGTAATCCCCTCTGATAGGTAATCAAATATCTATGCATACCAGAGATCTGATGGATTTTCCTCCACACTATGGATGGAAGGTTAGTTTTGGTAAAGGAAGGTTGATTAATCTTGTGGAAAAGGATGAACAGCTTAGATTCTTGAGATGAATATTTAATACAGGATGCCAAATAAGCCATAGTATCCACAAACTTGTTAGTTGATTGAAGAGTGGATTAGATAGCATAATGTTTGAAAGTGGCTAGCAACTGATCAACTAAGGTCTTATAATTCTAAAAGGTATCATTTTTACATTGATATATGCCCCTAATTTGATTGAACATAAGCTAGGAATCACCATAGATATTAAGTTTTTTAATACCCAAGGCTAAGATGGTATTGGAGACCTATGATTAAAGCTTCGTATTCTACCATATTATTAATGCAGTCAAAATCAATCTTAAAGAATAGAGGGATAGGTGTCCCCCAAGGAAGGATTAGGATAATTACATCTCCCTTACCATGCTTGAATTTGGATCCATCAAAGAATAGATTCATTTTATATTGTAAATTTGTTTGAGATGTGGAGGCTATAGATTCATCCAAGAATTCATAGTTAATTAATTGATTATCAGAAAGAGTCACCTCAACAAGTTGATTATCAATTATTTGACCCTTAACTAATTTTTATGGATAAACTCTAAATCAAATTATACCAAAATCATAAGCTATTTGGCCATTCATTGATTTTGATAAGACTTAGAGTTCATAAACATTAGGGGATCAATGTTCATGATGACATAGGTTTAATGATTGAAGAGATAATGTCAAAGCTTAAAAGTAATAAAGACTAGAGCTAGGCAAAATTTCTCTTTATGACAATAACACATCCCATATTCATTAAGTGTGTGAATGATATATTAAATTGCCTAATCTTTATGATTCTCATCATGATGGGAAAGCATGGATCCAAGGGCATGATAAATAGTAGAAATATATAATAATAATGATTGTCCTTATTTCATAGGAGTGAGAACTAGCAGTGAAATAAGGTAGCTCTTAAGAGCTTCAAAGGCCTCCTAACAACTAGAGTCCCATTTAAAATGGATGTTGCTCTTATGAGGTGATGGAATGATTGACATTGATCAGATAGCTGGGAGATAAAATGATGGATAGATTACAATTTACCTTGCAAACTATGAATCTCCTTAAGTTTTGATGGGGGTGGTATTTCTATAATGGATTTGATTTTTTCAAGGTTAACTTCTATCCCATGAATGGAGACAATAAATCCTAAAATCTTACCCATTAATACTGTAAAAATGCATTTCTTGGAAATTAGATGAACATGAAATTGGATTAAGTGAGTGAAATAGATGTTGCAGAATGGTGATATTTTTACAATTTTGATTTACCAAGGACATCATCCACATAATCCTCAACAATTTTATGGATAATATTATAGAAGATGTAAGTCATGGCTCTTTAATAGGTGGCTCCTAAATTCTTTAAGATGAAAGGCATAAGTTGATAGCAAAAGGTCCCCTAGGGAGTAATAAATGAAGTCTTATGTTCATCTTTTGGTGTGATAAGGATCTGATTAAATCTAGAGAAAGCATCCATAAGTGATAACATTTCATGCCTAGTGGTTAAATCCACTAACTGGTCAATATTAGGGAGACATAAATCATCCTTCAAATAAGTGAGATTAAGGTCTCATAAGTTAGTATAAAAGTGAAGTCCCCCTATAGGCTTGGTGATAGGAATGATATTAGATACCCATTGAGGGTAATCAATAGGTTGGATAAAGTTAAAGGATAAGAGATTATGTAACTCTCTTTGAATAAGAGCATAATGTAAGGATGCATCTTTCAGAGCTTTTGCTTTATAGGCTTAGCATCAGGGAATATGAAAATGTTATGGATGATGATGGTAGGATTGATGCCATGCATATCATTATAAGACCAAGTGAATGCTTCACTATGATCAGTTAGAAACATAGTGAAATCTTGGTATTCCTAGGGATCTAAGGATTTAATAACCTTAACTATTCATAGAGCCTCATGAGATCCTATGTTAACATCAATGGTTGCCTCATTTAATAGACTATAGGTTTCAAATGGAAGGGATTTATGTAGATGAGAGTTCTTTGTGCCTAAATGAGTTAAGATCAACTCCTCATCCTAGCACTGAAGAATAGGGATGGTAGGAAAATATTACCCTATCATGTCTAGGTAGGATAGAGGAATGGTTCTAACCTCCCCATCATGATGATAGATGAGAGTTTTTATAGCAATGATAATGACTAATTTTTTTTTGGAGGAATGGATATAACATCATCTATCGAAGAAGGGGTGGTGGATGGTGAGTATGGCATGTCCTCTTCAAGGATGGGAAGGAAAGTAATCTCTAGGGTATTTTTAGGATTTTTGATAAAATAGAGGCCATGATTTTCATGGGGTTTTCTAAAATCTCCCAATGTAACCTCATGTGGGCCTTGTTCATAACATCTTATGCCAAAACCCTTCCAAGCACACTATTGTAGGTATGTCTTTGCAAATTGGGGTTTATCGAGGAATAAAAACTTTTACATAGATGGTTTCGCATAATTTTAGTTAGAAAGGCTTGAAGAATTTTGATTGATTCCCCCATAGATCAAATGGGTGTGGCAGAAAGGTGAACTGAAGGGAATAATTTCTCCTAAATCTGGACAATAAGCCTATTGTTTGTCTAGACATCCATATTCCTAAGGAGTGGGGAGAGTATTAAGTGTTAATAATTGATACTTTCCAATTTATAATTGTTGAAATGTGGAATCAATGGACTCCTTACCAATTTTTGATGTATGGATCATTGTACTAGTTGATGCCTCATTGGATGATGATGGGTTAGCACTTTGTAAAAAAATTAGGACATCATTTGGTTAGAAGTTGAGGTTGTAAGATTTGAATGGATGAAGATTAGCTTGGATGTTGTGGATTTTATCTTCATGTTCAAATTTAAAAAAACAATGCAAGGTAGAGGGGATGTAGTGCATAGTGCATATCTAGGGACGTCTTAATAGACTGTCATATTAAAACTCCCCTTTAATGACATAAAATAGTTTGGGGAGAACATGCATGCCTAATTGAATGTGAAGGACTATTGTTATTAATGTAGGGGTGATGGTATCATTGAAGGCTCATAGAATGGTAGGGGATTGGGCTAGCACTATTTTACATAGATGTAGTTATTTAAATATATGAGAGGAAATGATGTTTATACTGGCACCATTATCAATCATGACTTATTTGATTTGAGTTTGATCAATCTAGGTAGTGATAAATAGTATGAGATTCTGTTCATTAGGCTATAAGGGTGGTATTTTTGAATCATGAAATGTTATGGATAATGGATTTTGAACTGATGTAATTAAATCCAACAAAGGTTGGGGTTTATCAGCTTGTATCTCAATGACCTGCAAGGCTTCTATCATAACTTCATGATGTTGTGGAGAATTTTGGACAAGTTCATATAGGGACATCTTGACCAAAAGTTGAAGCTGCTTTAGAATAGATATATGTATGAGTTTTGAAGCATTGTTATTTTTTTCTTTTCCTATAATAGAAACTTTAGGTTTTGAAGTGGGCATTTTTGGGCTATTTATAGTAGGAATTAGTGCTTTAGCAATAGTCATTTTGGCTTTTTTATGATTATGGGTCTTATAACATTGGGATTGGGATCGTGTAACTATGTGAAGTGCATCTATTTAAAACAAAGGGGGATGTGTTGAATTTTTAGAATCATCCACATATAGAGGGAGATATTGATATTAAGCTCTATCAGAGGTTTTATCTTCTTTTATAGCTCATTATGATACTATGGGTGGTATGCTACTTCTTGAGGTAGATGTGGCCCTAGTAGTTTGACTGTGGGGATGGTCATGTTATAATTTTTCCATTAAGAGATCATATTTTTCTAATAAATTTTTGACTATGACTTTTTTTGCATTATAAATTTTTGTGTCATTACCTACTATTTGATGATACGTGCATGTCCTTTTTTCTCTATGTCATGCTAGTTTTTGAATATGACGGTGGACAGGCTTTATAGGTGGTAGTGTGATAATGGAGGTCTAGATAAGTTGATCAAGGATCTTAGAATAAGACCCATTTAATGGATCTTGACTAGGCTTTTCAATCCTCCAAGGCACTGGTAGGGAAGAGGTATGTGACTTCAAACCTTGACTTTTTGAACTAGTTATTTGAATGTTCCCTATAACCAATACTTTATACTTAGGATAAGTCCTTACACCTAAATATTATAGATAATAGGGGTTCAGAGGTTTATGTATTGGCATGATCATGGTTTTAAGATCCCATTGTGATTGTACATGCACTTTAGTAGAGTATTCTATGATAGTAGCTTTCAGTTGTGTTAAAGGATGGGGTCCTAGTATAGATTATCTTGTTCAAATAGGTGGTAGTGGTGCTTTTTTGTTTCAAACCTACTCAGTGGTAGTGGGTACATCTTCTTTAGGGAGTTAAATACTAATAAGAGGATGTTGTAGAGATTTTCCTCTCAAGGCCCTGAGGTTTTTGTTTCTGACATCTATGGCTTTTCCCTTGATTTCTCTAAGATTTAGTACCTCCCTAATAATGGGGGGAACTGGTCTTGAGCTAGTCTAGGGTGATGTAATAGTTTCCTCATGGGGTAATAAGTTAGATGGAATGGGTATGCTAGACCAGGTGTTGAAATCATGCAAGAAATGGTATGTGTGTCTTATAGAATGTTTAAACAAACCTTTTCTTTAATAATATTTTCCTCTTTTAGTTCTTGAGTGCTTTCAAATATGGTTTACTTGAGTGGATCCCAAATAATGAGATCCAAAAAACTTGAGGAATTTTTTGGGATATCTTCACTTAAATTAGAATATTCAAAGGCATATCTTATAAGGAGATCAGGGATAGAAGTACTATCAACTTCTTTAGGCAGAAGCTAGTCATCAATTATGTTAATTACATGAGTTTCATGATTTGAGGTGGATCTTGAATTAGCTTTCAAGGAGTTTTATGTGGAAGCATGATATGGAATGACTACCTAAATATATCTATAGGCTGATTTGGGGGCATGTTAGGGTTATTTAGTTATAACTCCCCCTGGTCAATAAGATTTTGTACTAGGCCCTTGAAATAATGACATCTACTAACATCATGTCCTATTACACAATGAAAGTTATAGAAGTCATTTTCCCTAAACCATCTAGGTTTAGGGAAAGAATAATTGATATGTCTTACTAGAGGAAGCTCGATAAGAGATAATTTTAGAGTTTATCTAAGATAGACATGTAAGATTCTCTTAAAGGTGTATATTGTCACAAGGGAAAACATGTCAATGGCTTCTGAGATTTTATCTGTAAGGTGGAGGGCTTATATTGCTTTTTAGTTTGCAATGGTGTTAATTTTACAACTATAGCATTAGTAGCTCCTTTGGTTTTATTATTTTTGTTTTCATTCCCTTTAGAGGGATCATGTTTAAATTTTTTATTATATAATTTAACCTTCCCTTCTTATATGGATCTAATTTTAAGTCTGCAAGCCATTGAAAAGGCCTCATCAAAGGTTTTAAAAGATTATACCCATAACATCGATGAGATGTGTTTAGCACATGCTCTCATAAATACTTAGATTATTTCCTTTGGGAGAAGGGAAAATGTGAGCTAATTTATGAGACGTCTCCATCTAGACACAAAGCCAATGATGGATTCATCATCAAATTGTCAGATGGCATAGAGGTTAGTGATAGTGACATTTCTTGCAATATTGATAGAAAAATTTTCTAAGAATATTTGGGCTAACTTCCCAAAAGAGAATAGGGAATGTTGTGAAATTTAACTATACCAATCTAGGGTAGGTCCATCCAATGACATAGGAAAGTTCCTAAGAAGAAGCACATCATCGTGCACTATAAGGTATCAAGTGTGTCTAAATGATCAAAGGTGTTGTTGATGATCCTCCTTATTCTAAAACTTTGTAAACTTTAGAATCTCCCACTATGGAGGGTATGGCCTAATAGGAATTGTAGGGTTAATAGGCTCATTACATATTTGCTTCTAGGTGAGCATGTTCTTCTACCCAGAGGTAGAGGCTTCCAAATTAGCCATCTTATTCATAAGGATGCTCATAAGTTCTGGTTGGGTGTTATATTGAGGTATTCCTCCCAAAACATTTTATTATGGGAGTTAATATGTAGGAAGTTGAGTGGAAAAAACCTAGGATAAAGGATAACCAACTAATGTGGTTATGATTGGTTAAGAGGCCATCACATATTTTGGGTCTTGTAAGGGGATGTGAGTAGACCCAATAGCTTAAATAGGTGTTATGTATTGGTTAGTCAAGGGGACATATTATTGAGGTGGTTGACTTAAAGGGGCTTATTGTAAAGGTTGAGTTTAGGTACGTAAGGGTACGCTAGTTTAGATAGGTGGAAAGGTTGTTGGGACTGATATGACTAGGTTTTAAAGTGTCATGGTAATAGGTTAAGTAGTTATAGTTTGAGGCATGGTAACATTATGATTTTGGGTAGTAGTTGAGGATAGAGCACTAGATGTCATCAGAGGTAGATTGCCTAAGGGTTACATAGTAGTAGTGTCAGAACTAGTCAAAGGAGGATTATTATGGGAAGACACCATAGTGGTAGTAAACCCTTCACCTTCCTCTAATGGCATGCCATATGGGTTCTTGGAGAAATATGTATGGGGAGAAAATGGGATGCATATGGCTCTAGAGCTAAAGTAATGGTTAAGTGTGATGGGGTTTTTATCTAGTATAGTGGTGCATTTAGGATCACCTTGGGTATAATACTAAGGAATACCTTTCCCCATGGATTCAAGGGAAGTAGGAGTAGGATAATTCTCCATAGATGAGGATGAATTTGGGGGTTTGGTTTTATTTTATGACTATTATCACATCAAAACTGTGTAGCAATAAATGAAAAAAGCAAGATATAAAACCAAAAGGCATGCAAAAGTTCTTTTTGATTATATTGTATTTTAGTGAAGAAGAAAAGACACACATGCTAAAGACGTACCTAGAAAGTTTTTAATTTTTAATTTCAAAGTGTGATAAAATAAATAAAAAAGGGTACCGAGGGTCCTAAAAAATGACAATCTAAGGGTGGTTTTAGGTTTATTTTGGTTCACAAAAATTTTTGTACTGGAATTGATACTTGGCCTGGTATTGGGGCCTATCCCCTCACTTCACACACCTAAATTTAAGGGTTTCAAGTTCTTAGCCAATATATATCAAAAAACCAAGATTTATACTCAGTCAGAGTACTGAGTTGGTTCTCCCCTTGGTGGTGAAATCCAAGTGGGATAGTCGGGAAAAAGGTTACCTCTAGGTGATGAAATCCTAGTCGATTCCCTTATGTCAATGTTTTGATGAGTTTGTTATGCAAGTGATTTGGTTTGTGTGTGAGATAAGTTATATCTATGATAAATTTAATTGCCTAGATTATTCTATATGAACTACCTAAGCAAGCAAAAATGGATGCAGATTCTTTTTAACCTTTAGAAAGGAAAAAGTAATTTTAGATTTTATTTGAATGAATACAATCAAACAAGAGAAAGGGAGAGAAACATAAATAAATGCAAAAATGAATTTTAATAAGAAAAGTAAGACCTTAGGGGTTCCATCGAGTATTCCAAAATGTTTAAGTAGTTTTTTTTTCTTTAAATTTAAATATTACTTACTAAAAACTCAAATAAAAACATAGTTTATAGAGAATACTTATTTATTAGAATATGTTGTGCACCACTTTTAATATAGTGATTATGAGAGCTTATTTTTGGCTAGGAAGAATAACTTTCATTATGTAAACACTTGACAAAAAATAGATTAATAGATAAATGGGTGAGCTACCTAGTTAAAGACCAATCCCAAGAAGTTGTGAGATTCCTCAAGTGGATGCTAGATCACTTCTTTACACAATCAAGTGGATAAATAAAATATGAAATTACAATAGATAAAATATATGATAATAATGATAATTAAGATTCAATCCTTAATTAAGCTATCAATATAAGCATAATATTCATCCCAATAAGTTATGGCAGCATATATATCATTTTGTATGACATATAGTTGGTCTTCAATGGATTTGAGATAGGGAGAATAAAAAATAGCACAAAGAGATAGCTCAAAAGCTTTGTCACTCTGATCAACAAATATGGCTTGGGATACTATAGGGAGATCTTTGATATTGAATACATCATGTACTATGCCTAGTAGAGTCATCTACATTCAAAGTCCATATTCAAATTATAATAAATTAGTAAGGATTACACACAAGGGTCTAAGTTAAGATCTCAGGTTCTATAAATTAAACACAGTGGATCGATGTTGATCTTGATAAGATTGGTATCGATATGTAAAATCAGTACCAATTCAAAATGAATCAACATCGATTCTCTTTATGACTGAGCTTAATTAAAATAGAGAATAAATGAGATAGATTTGATGATAGAAACTAATTAAAGAATACTAAAGGCTATGGATGATATTTTTAAGATTATATAATTAGATAACAACAGAGAATTAATAGAAAATGAAATAATAAAATATGATGACTTACCTTGGATGCAAATGAAAATAGAATGAAATTCTTGTCCACAAATGTAGGCAGTTTCTCAAGCTTGTGATAGACGATGTAAATTGATGCAATAAAATTTTGGAAATGTCATTAAGGATGTCTCTAATTCTCCATAAAATCTAACAATAATTTGAGGTTCTAATTTTCTAGGTCTCAAATACAAGGATTGGCTGGGTATTTATAAATCAAAATCAATCCAAAGAATCGATGTTGGTTGTGGGTGAATCGACACTAATTCACCTAAATTGTCACATTTATTTCAACCATGGGTAAAATTGGCTTTGATATACATGGATTTGTTGGTAACAAACTATACAAGGGTAAATTGGTTAGGGGGATAGATTCCTTAGGTTATTAATGGATTTAGGAGGTTAAGGCAAGGTAGAAAGGAAATAGTAAAGGTAAATTCTTGAAATATAAATGGTAAATATAATAAACTTTAGGATAGGTATTATTAAAAAAATAAGGGCCTACGACACCTAATTAATTGTATATAAGATTCAAAATTATAGTGTCTACAACAATATTTTACCACTTACAGAGGATGCTCATGTTTTTTTTAGTAAAGATGTCATGGGTCCTAAATGACCCAATTCACGTGGAGAAAGAACCCTTAGTCTTACTCTATTCTTGGCCAAAGAATTGAATAAGGTTTCAAGCACTGTCTATAAATGTGGAACCCCAAAATAGGATTATATGTAAAAATATGGAGCCACACACCAATATTGTATGTAAAAGGTGGAACCATGAAATATATTTGTATTTAAATTGAAACTCTAAATCAAAAATTTCATATGGATTTTTGACACAAATTGCTTATATTGTACCATTGATCCTCATCATAAAATTAGAAAAATGGTTTCTCACATGATATTAATGCCCCAAATTTGATCCTTTTTTAAACCTCGATGTGATATATAATTACATAATATATTATCTATATCATCTCAATTTGATAATAGAGTCAATATGATAATCTAACCTAATATGATAATCTAACCTAATCTAATAATCTAACTCAATCTAGTAATCTAACTCAATCTAATAATATTCTCATGGAATCTAACTCATAATGTGATAGAAAACCTCAATCATTCCCCAAAATCCTATATAATTCCACACATATGCATGGTTTGTGTCTAAATTTACCAAATATTTCCCATTTGAACCATATCATATGATTAAGAATACCGATTTTGAATCTAATATGGTCTCAATCTATTAAAGAAGTCTAATATATGCCACCCTTTTGATATGAGGGATGAAGCATATGAATAATTCATCTAAAAATACCAAGTTATACGCATCATGTATTATAAAATATATATAATCATATAAATTAATGTATACATGTAAAATTAATAGTTAATATATAGTAATTCACTTGTGACCACTCTTTTACACACTTAGATCTATACATATCTTAGGGCCCCTTTTGATCACTTTTAACCACCTTACATACTTTTATAAGATGATATGTGACCATAGAATGAACTTATCCCTATCCTTCTCAACCTTAGACACATTTTCTGCCCTAACTAACCCTCAACATGGTAAAATGACCCAAAGGATAGGAGTACCCTAGGGTATAGGAGCATATTGCTTTAGTGTCCTTCCCCGCTTTCCTATCTTCCCTAATGGCCAATTTTCCAAATTCAAATCTATAGGAATGTCAAATCATGTCCCTAATGATCCCCATTTGAATTATTTTCAATGATATGTCTATATAAACACTTTTTAAACCATCTTTCACATGGGATGCTTCCACATCAAAAAGCCTCATAATCACATTAAGTGTAAAATACCTATTTCTCCCAATTCTAATTGCATATAGCCTTAGTAGCCTAGATCCCAGTTATGAATACATTTTAAAGGTCAAAATTCATGGTTAAATCACTTAATCACATCAATATTGCACTAGTATCTAGCACATTGCACCAGTTATTCACACACCACCATAATATGGGATAATTACATGAAGTTTGATCCTTCTTTAGAGTATTAGTATGTAGGTAATGTTCAACACATGGGGTGTTGAGGTCTCACCCAACTTCAACTATTGAACCTTTTTACCCATTTATTTGTATTGGTCTTCACATGTCAACTAAATAGGGTTTTTAAGGAAAATCATTTACATGATGGTCTTTGCAAGTGATTGTAAGCTCCTGCACCAAATACAACTTTACATACAAGGGCATAGAGAAACTTAAAACCATGATTTCATCATTACAAGTGGATAGAATCACCCTAGGTTGGACATGAGTACCACCCCTCTAGTTTCCTCTTCCCAATGTTGTTATCTAGACCCATATCCCTTCTAAAATATTGATTCTAGTCACCAAACCTCTCTACACAACAAATATCAGACTTTGATTTTGCCCATATATATAATTTCTAGATAAGTCTTTATTTTATCCTTACACTTTGATATTTTTAGTAATTTTTAGGAATACATTAGTTTTAAATTGGTAAATGTTATCATTTTTATATTTCTTCTCTTGATTTTTCATAAAAGTGAATTATTTAAGGTTTTCACACAAATCCCAAATTTGATAAAACATATCAGTGTACCTAATTCTTATTCAAATGTTTTGAAACCATAACTACATATGTTTCTAGGGTTTATATCCTTCTTTTTCCTATTCCTATTTATTATTTTAGGATTTTCAAATCTGATATTTTCTATTATAACAACAATTTTCTAGATTTTAATGTCATATTCTATGGATAGGAAAGAATCTCCTCCTCCTAACTCTCAAGGTTGTGATAAATACTTTCCATCTAACTAGGTCCATGGTATCACTATCCCAAGAGGTAATGTGTCCCATCCTATAGTTCTAAATGAAGCTAATCAACCTATCCTTCCTCAAACCCCTCCACCTCCCACATCTCCTCTTCAAGGTGTATGTATGAATGTTCAATCAGAATCTCCTAGGGCTTTTGTTTGTGAGTCTCTAAATGATAAAATAATCACTATGGGAAAGTTAATATCAGTGTTAAAAAATCAAAATCAATTTTTCAATTCAAAGATCACATTACTGAAACATCATATTACATGTGTAAATAATATAGAATATGCTACTATTAAGCATGTATGTGCATCTCCATCTATAAATGTTATACCTAACAAGATTTCTTATAAAAATGAGAAACTAAAAAAAATACATCTACAATAAGTGACTCAAAAATTATGCAAATGGTAAATAAGAGTTCAAGTGAGATTCTAAGGACAATGATTAGAAATAAGTTGATCAAACTACCTCCTCTACATCCTCTAAGGAGATCAAAATATTATTTTTCATATCACAAAATATATGGGCATCATACAAATCATTCTTTGGATTTAAAGCATAAAATACAAAAGATAATTGACAATGGTGATCCTATCATTGATACATCACTTAAGCAACCCACTCAGCATATGAGTATAACTCCTAAAGCACAAGTGATAAAATTACAATTAGTACAAAAATCATTACCAAAAGACAATTTAGAATAATAAAAGGTTCAATAGGCACAATTAGAACAATAAAATATTCAACAAGCTAAGTTAGATAAAGCAAGAGGTAAAAAGGAACAACATCAAAAAGATAAATTACAAAGGGAATAATGTGAAAAACATGGGTTACAATAATAAAATGTGAAACTACTACAAGAGAACTTGTTGAATCAAATTCAAGATAATAAAAAAACATTATTAAAAGAGGTATTCTAATAAAAGAATCTTCAAAGCATGAAATACCTAAGAAAGATACAATTTCAAGTGTGGTTCTAAAGGAGTTGACTAAAAATCATTCATCTTTTCTAGATCCTGTGATTCTTACCCTCATAGATGGAAAGTAATGTACCAATGTGGTGATCGATAACACTATTGAAATGAATGTTTATATCATGAAAATCTTAAAATTTCTTGGATGTGATAAAGAACATTTAGGTAAGAGTAATTTATCTAAATCATTTATTGGATCCATTGAATTACCTTACATAGTTGGGATAAAAAACACATTTAGTGATATTTCACATATGTCCTAGTTTAACATAATATAACATTTAATTAGGAAGATCATGGATGATAGAAAACCATGTCACATTTTCACATGAAAGTGCAATGATCACAGTTTCAAGAGAAGATAGAGTTTCTTCAAATCAAATCAACAAATAGAATGCATACTTTTAGCTAGCATACAAATAGATACAATTAATGTCATATCAATAAAGGCACATGACACATTACACTTTGTAAAAAAGAAATTGATAATGCCAATACCACACTATGGAGTAGTTCTTTATTCATATCAAGATACAACAAAAGACAAGAATGTAATTTTAGAATTTCAAAATCTAGATTATGGTTATAACAATCTATATTGGTATGGTCATGATGATATTGATTATATATAATATGAATATAGAAATTATATAAAACCTACACAGCTACATGATAATATTAATTTATAATATATCACCATTCCTTTATTCAACACAATATCTATTGATGGTAAGACTCTTAATGGAGTCATTGGTTAGTATCCTTCTCTCTATTTCCTAGTTTATATATATATATATATACAAAAATAGTAAAAACCAAGACCTATGCATGCTTATAAATACTTTTTAATACATTGGTTCAATTGTGCACAATATTCTATATATGTTTTAGCTAGTTTTATATCATACATGCTTCACCAATGTATATGAGAGACTGTAGATTACACAGGACATCATTTCTAGAACTAGTTATAGGTGATTTCACTGTTACACTGAGAAACTATATTCAAACATGAGTGTTGTGGAGGATAGGATCACAGTGATATAGTGTCCCTCACCCTAATCCTATCCCAATGAGATTATATTATCACTACTTAGTTCCAAACTTCACACATGCTTCCTACAACATGTACATTCATCAGTTAGCTCATTGGGGGCATGGTGAACATGGGTTTTATCCTTATTTGCACACATTATCTTACTCACACACTAAATACTTTACATTGCATTACATCTTATGATATTTCTCACTCACTAACATTATGATATATTATTGCCTATCTCAGTTATTGAATATTATTCAAATTATAACATAGCTCTTATTGATCAAAATACATAATCATTCATTGTTTTTATATTGCTTTTACTAGCCTCATATCTTGTATCCACTTCTCTATTTGCTTTGAGGACATTGGAATATGTCATTTCCAAGTGGATATAAGCCTTTATATCTCTGATTGTATGCATATGAGGACAGTTGAACATGTCCTTTTGTGTATGTAGACACTCCACTTTTATCATTTCCATGTCAAAATTATAAAATGGAATGACTTTCCACAACTACACACAATCTAGTCTAAAATATTTTGTTCATCTAATGTACATGTTCAAATTAACCTTAGGTAACCTCTAGGTTGGAAAATTAATCATGTTAGATTTATTCTAATATCACTTCGATCAATTTCTCTATTTAATTATCATTCTGGTCAATTTCCCTGTTCAATTGTCACTCTAGTCAATTTCTCTATTCAACTGTCACTTTGGTCAATTCCTCTATTTAATTACTTTGTTTTGATCAATTCAATATTTCCCCCTTATCTGATTAATTAATTCAAATATTTCCCCTTCTCTAAATCATTATTCTAATTAAATTCTCTACATTATAATATTTAAATTGATCTTTGATTAATTTAATTAAACATTCTTCTAATTAAATTTTGCACATTTGTATTAATTAAATTGATCCTTGATTAACTTAATTAATCATTTTTCTATATTATATTTCTATTGTAAATAGAATTATAATTTTTTTCATTCAATTAATTATTCTTTTCCTCCAAGTGGACATATTCATTCAAGAAAGTATCTTGAGATTCTTTGGAATATGTTTTTGTGAGCTAAAGCCAATTTGATAAAGTGAATTAATAGACAAGATTATTATCTACCCTTCATCTTGGATACAAGATGAAGGGCCCTTAATGAGTCTTGTGGGATATTTTAAGATAATTCTCAACCCTCCAACTTGGAAATAATATGAAGGGTCCACATTGGTGATCCATGTGCCTTTCTTGGAAATGATTCTCCTCTCTTCATCTTGGAAACAAGATGAAGGGTCTAAATAGAATCTCACAAAGATCTTAGGAGAATTCTCCACTCTTCATCTCAGAAACACGATGTAGGGATTATATTAATTTTCATTTGATATTTTTAAATATCATCGTCCACCCTTAATCTCGATTAAGATGAAGGGCTCATATTAGTGATCCATGTGCTAATCTATGTGCACATTTGAGAACTCATTTGAAACCATTCATCTTTATTTCAAGATTAAGGGTCCTCAGTGATCCAAATTCATTATAAATAGACCCCTTTATATTATAATTATCATACTCAATATAGACAATAGAATGTTATGAAATCATCAAGTCTCTTTATGCATCAACTTTAATCTTATGATCAATTTCAACAAAGGTCCATAGTTTAAAATGGAGATGTCCTCACATAATTGTCATTGACGAAGAACATTTCAAAGCTAGATCCAAGCCATGACCCATAAAAATAACTATTTAATGGAGGTTTGCATATTTCTATTTTGAACGTAATGCATTATTGATTAACTTTTTGTATTACTCATGAGGTCTTAGGCTCTAAACTTATTTTCATTGGTTTTCATGTTCTTGATTGACTAAAACTAAAAATGATGAAAATATAGCTAAACAAGAATCCTAATGACACCTATGGCACACCAAGTGGGACTAACAAACCCTATATTTATTTTGAGCCTATTTTCTAGCTTTTTTTTTGAAAAATATTTGAATATTTTGTCTCTTTTCAATCTAACTTTACGTTATTTTTTTCCATCTACATTTCAAAAAATTCATTCATGAAAATGGTGAATTTGTTCTAATGTTTATGTTAATCATCAAAATTAATTGTCATTATTCTATGTTATTTACTCTCTATTCTTTATGTTTTGTGCACTTTTTTTTATATCAATGAAAATATTTTACTATCGGTGAAATTGTCACTTTCATCAATGAAATTGACATTATAATTAGTGAAATTGACTTTATTATCAGTGAAATCCTCTTTGTTGATTATTTATCATTTGTCATCTATTTATCTGAACTTCTTATTATCAATGAAATAATTCAAGTTATCGATGAAACTACTACTTTCATCAGTGAAATTACTATACTATTGATGAAATTATATTTGTATCAATGAAATCATTCCTAGGTATCTCTCTATCTAGTTTTTTTCATCAACAAAATTGTCTTATTATTAGTGAAATTGATTTTTTAATCAGTGAAATCATCTAGTAATCAGTTAAATCACTTTTTGTCTATTCTATTTTCTATTATTTTTTAGATTTTGTAAAATCAATGAAATTATTTCCTACTAAACGATGAAAACCACTTTTGTGTCAAAATCTGAGAGTTAAAAAAACATGTAAAATCAACTTTATTTGTTTGTCAATGACCCCCCTAAAGCAAAACAACTCACCTTGTTTGCTTTCAAGTTCCAAAAGTGGGGTGATTTATTTAAACAATCATCTTTTCTATTCACATTTTTTAAGTGCTTAAAAATTAATTCACATCTCATTTCAAGTTTTAATAAAACTTACTTATTTTTCAAATCTTTTTCGTTTGGTGCAAGTGTTCTTTGTTGCTTCTTGAGTGTGTTGTGGGGATATTTTACACATATGCTCTCCCCTTTAGGTGACTCAGAAACACAAATATATATTTTTTTTTTTAAAAATCAATGAATTTCTTATTATGCTCTTCATTTGACCTTAGTGGGAGTTACACAAATAAGAATGGTAATACATTCCTTTTTATTTTGGCTTAGTGTTTGGAGTGTCATTGTCTTCTCACGAGTCCTTATGGCATAGTGGCTAGGATGTAATTACATAACATCATACCAACCCCACTTATCTAATGGGGTATACAAATTGAGGAAACAGTAATAATATCTTAGAATGTGGTCCCTCAGAACTTGATTGCATTGGTAACACTTCATTAAAACTAATATTGTTGAAGTGTTCATGAAGGGACTAAACCCGTTGGTGAATGGCCCACAATATCTTGCATCCAATTGATGGATATTTATAAATCACCCACATAGCACAAATTATATTAGGACCATTTATAAATCCCTTGAAAACATTAGATTAATAATTTTTGGCCATGACACATTCATTGATGTATGGGTGCAAAGGTTAACAACCCTTGAAGATATATTTTACGTATGAACCTTTGAGACAAGAGGATGTAAAAACCCTACCAATAACTGTAATAATTTATTTAATGATTCTTAAATTTTATCCTCTCTCAAGGCAAGTATATCAAAAGACTCGATGCATGTGGAATAATCTTGTTAGTCACTAAAATAGGGTCGGTAGGTTGAATATTAGCTTGATTAATTACGGTGTCAAAACTTTGTCATAATTTTCAAACACCTACACAAAAGGGGGTTATTCTATCTATGTTTTTTTTCCAAATTTTTTCACACTTATACCTTTCATACCCTCTTTTTTTGAAAGTGTATTATTTCTCTTTTTTGTGTTCTTGGTCCAATCTTGTTCAAAACACTCCAATATTTCATACCTTCTTTATGTGAAATTGTGTCATTACTCTATCCACATTCTAAGTCCAAATTGGTCCTTTCTACTATTTGTGTCCAAATTGTTTCTCAAACCACACCTCACTTTTTTGAAATCATATTGTTACTCTATTCATGTGAGTTTTAAATTATTCTAGTCTTGTTCCTAAGTTCTTAGTTTTAAGGTCATTTCCAATCGAGATCCCATTTTATTCCCTTGTGTTCAGGTCAACTCTGTTCAAATCTAAGTTTTAATGTGTCAATTTCCAAACATCATATTTTCCCATTCCCATCTAGATCTAGTCCAAAGTTCATGTTTGATATACCTCATTATACATGAAGCAATATGGCTTATAATACTACTTATGAGGATGATTGAGAACAAGTCAAATCAATCCATTCATATAGCAACCCACTTCTCCCCATGAATAAGAGGATTTTATGAATCTAAATAATGTATAATTTAATCAAAGGGTGTATGAGGAAGTAGAATTGATGTATGATTAATTTTAACACAAATTTGAGTAGCACTTATTTTATAATAAAGAAGACATATATGTGCATTTATTAGATTTGGGTGTCAAATATCCTCAATATTTTCCCATAAAAACATGTGTCAAATATCACCACCACCAATTACTATCAAAATTACTAAGTGGTGATTAAACATATTATACTTATAATCCCCTAATTGTTCAAGTGTCTACAAATCCAAAAAACTTTAGAAACTAGAAGGATCTACTTGTAGCCTCACCCCAAGTCTCGCCTAATGTCCAATATCAAGTATGAAAAATGCATAAAATACTCAATGATATTTATACTTTGGTACTTAATGCATGACTTAATCCTCCACTTAAACATCCAGGCAAAGATACATTGGTTGATCCATTACCCAATGTTGAGATAGACATTGTTCTTGAGAAACTTACACCCGAATATCCTTTACAACCAGTTGTATAATATCTCCAACAAATGTATCCAAATCCTCACCAAGTGGTGAGTAATCCTATGAGTCAAATTCCATCTATTCAAATTCCCTCCAAATAGTTGCAAAGATCAAGTTATTTACAGCAAGTAAATATACATAACATTCCTTCTAATGTCCAAGTTTCCTAATGCAATTCTACCAATGTTTCCTCTAACACACAAAAAAGAGCTCCCTTAGTCTAACAAGTTACTTCTAATCAGCAATAAATCCATATTATTCATAAACAAGTCCTTATTTAAATGCAATAGTTCACTTGTACGCAACACCATATTTCCATCCCATAGTCTAACCATAATCAATACCAACTTCCACCTGCATAACAATGTGTATCCATTCCTTCTAATAAAAATTAGTACTAACTTCCGCCTAACCAATCAAACCATAAAAATATAAATAATATTTTTAATTGGTTAGGATAAAGAGTTCCCACTAATCCAAAAGAATCTTAATTATATTCTCAACCAAATAATCCCCCACCTTCTTCTCAAAATAATGCTTTTTATTAGGAATTGCAGGCTATGAAAGATGCAATATCATGATTAGAAGCCAAAAATAAAATTTTAAAGTACAAAATAGATCATATATATTCATATCCTTTTGATTTAAGTATTTTCTTAATACCACTTCCATCTCATTTTGAGATCCTAAAGTTTGATAAGTATAAAGGAAATGGTGACCCAAGAGAGCACCTCAACGTATTCTTTATTGCTTGTCAAGAGGTCAGTTATAATAAAAATTTAATACTTAAATTATTTTCATGAAGTTCCACCTGCATAACAATGTGTATCCATTCCTTCTAATAAAAATTAGTACTAACTTCCGCCTAACTAATCAAACCATAAAAATATAAATAATATTTTTAATTGGTTAGGATAAAGAGTTCCCACTAATCCAAAAGAATCTTGATTATATTCTCAACCAAATAATCCCCCACCTTCTCAAAATAATGCTTTTTATTAGGAATTACAGGGTATGAAAGATGCAATATCATGATTAGAAGCCAGAATAAAATTTTAAAGTACAAAATAGATCATATATATTCATATCCTTTTGATTTAAGTATTTTCTTAATACCACTTCCATCTCATTTTGAGATCCTGAAGTTTGATAAGTATAAAGGAAAGGGTGCCCAAGAGAGCACCTCAATGTATTATTTATTGCCTGCCAAGAGGTTAGTTATAATAAAAATTTATTACTTAAATTATTTTCATGAAGTTTGGCTAGTCTCACCTTAGATTGGTTTACACATCTACCAAAAGGTTTTATCACTAATTTTGATGACTTGTCAAAGAAGTTCATTAAACACTTTTCTTATAACATTGAGCATGAGTTAACCATGGTTGACATATGTGTTATTAAATAAAGAGGTGGATAGATATTTGTCACATATCTTCAATTATGACATGCATTAGCTAGCACATTACCCCATGCACTTCATAACACTGAGTTGGAAAACATTTTTATGACAAATCTAAATTCAAAACTAACACTTAGTCTTAGATTACAATGTCCAAATTTTTTTGATGATGTCATTACAAAAGGTGTTCAAATAGAAAAGGCTCTAATTGACAATGGATTGATTAAATCTATGCACATAATCAAAATCAATCTCAAAATCACTCTTAACACTAGTATCCAAGTCAAAACTAGAATCAAAACCAACATGCTACTCCAAATCTATCGATAGTGGTAGATAATCTAAAGCCTTTCAACCATAACAAGAATATGGTGGGAAATGGAGTAATAGAGGATAGACATGTTCAAACCATATAGCCTCCACCAATTCAAAAGTTACTACAACCATAACCTCTTGCTCTACAATAACAACCTCCTCAAATAAATTAGTTTACTAAACAACCATTTTCTAATATGGGAGAGCCCATTGAGAATGTTCTTCACAGGCTACTTATTATGAATATGATTGGATACCCAAATACAAATTTTTTTGATGAGATTCAACCTAAACTAGATTGGTATAGGGTAATGAATACTATGAATATCATCGAATCAAAGGACATGAAATTCATAGATGTGTATAATTATGACATCTCATTCAGGACATGCTCAAAAGAGGAGAATTTGAGTTGAAAAATTCTTCATCCTCTAATTCTAGTCAGAGTATGGGTATTTACCTAAACCCTTTCCCTTAGCATAATAACAAGGCGCATAAAAAACAACAACATCAACCCAATAATAATCGTAATCAGAACTAGGAGTATTAAGCTCATAACATTTATTACCATTCTAACCTTTATGATTAAAATGTAGTAGGACGTATCATAGAACATCATGTAGATACAATTATGATCAATCCCCATTCTCATAGCCCCCAAAAAGTAAATTCTTATATCTTATGATAAAGTCCATCAATTTTGGGAGTACCTCCTCCTTATGATTTTTGTTCTCAAGTTACTATTCTAAGACCTATTTATTCTACTTCAAACTCTGGTTTTTCTATTCCCAATCAAGATTGTGTTGCTACAAATCGACATGATAATATCACCCTTCAAGGTCATGTACCTTCCTCTACTAATCTTAATCTACATTCTCATCCAAATCTTGTTCAATATTAGTCTAAGCCCAAATATGAACCTATCAAAAAACTATATGACCTTATGGATTAACTAAATAAAATTACCAGCATATATTTCCATTTTGGATTTATTATGTACCTCTCAACTACATAATAAATGTCTTGTATGATATTTGATTTTGAGTCAATCTCAGGTGCCAAGAAATATTCCATTATATAAATTTCAAGCAATGGTCAGACACTCGTCTCCTACTCTATAATTGGTGTTTGATCAAAATAATATCATCTCTAGGGGCTTTTCATTGAGGTTACAATTACCCATCACAAGATCAAAAGAGTACTCATCAAAAATGGATCAAGTCTTAATATTGTTCCACTATAATTAGTCCAACATCTAGGTTATACTTCAGCATATCTAAAAAATGATACTATTACTATCAAGGGATATGATAATACTAAATTCCAATCAACAAGAACCATTTCCTTGCCCATTTAGTTTGGGTTTGTTATCCATAACACCATTTATCATGTAATTGATCTTGATCTACCATATAATCTCCTTCTTGGCCATTCATGGATTCACGAGATTCATGTAGTGATTTATACACTTCTTGACATCATCATAGGTTATTCCCTTAACCTACCATTTCATGTCGTAGGTTAACAAATACTATTCAAAGTTTGTAGACCCATCATATTGTGTTAAAGTACTAAACATGCCTATATTCAACACCATATTTGGCATACTTGTAATTGTTACTACCGAATTCTATGCAATACTAATTGTGACTAAAAGTTGTGCACTAATAACTATGACTTTAAGTTTTTATGCACTAGTTTTTATAGGTTTCTTAAAACTAGTCTCAAAAATGAATCCAATCTCTTCTAGCCTCTTCTTATTTATTGATTTATTAGTATCTGCACTAAGTTTACCAAATTTATCTATAAATGATTCAAACTAGCTTGTACCCATCCCTTCCTTTACAATTTGTGGTCTTCTAATTAATGATAAATTAGGCTTAAGGGATGCGTACTCAAGAAATGAATGATCTTTATCTTCAACTTCTTTTGTTTATGATCTTGAACCTATGATACTTATACTATTAATCATAATATCATCCTGGGAATAATCTTTCCCTTGTCCAAATAATATCCTTCCTCTTAACTATGATCTAATCATATCCTTTAACTACTCTACTATTATCCACTTTCTTCTTCCTCTTTACTCTACTCCATGTCCTTGTTAGCCTCATTTATTTATTCTTCCTTGTCAGGGCCTTCTCTTCCTTGCTTTACATGCTCTCTACCTTCTCCATTTCTAATATATTATGTAGCCTCTCTCTAGAATCCCCTCTCTTTAATATCCTCTACTTTATTCCTACTCCTATTCATAATTAAATTTGGATTATTCATTTTATTCCATCTTCTATATTGTCGTAATTCTCTTTCCAATCCCAAAAAAAATCTTCTCACTCTAGCTCTTTTCATCCTCCATATTCTAGGTTTAGGTTCAATTTTCTCTCTCTACATCATATTCATCCCCATAATGCTCAAAGAGACTACTCCATGTTCACAGGAGTAGGCACCATGGCCTTTTCCACAACCAACATCTTTATCAGAGTAGGTAGTCATTGAATTAATTTTATATGAATTCCTCTAACAAACAAGTTATTCATAGCTTCAAAATGCAAATAGCCTTGTACAACAAATTATATGATATAACTATCAATGGTACTCTTGGTCTAATATTCTACTACATTGGTCCAATCATTATCTATATTTCACAATCTTTCTAGCTTTTCTTCTGACCAAGCTATGAATTTCATCCCTCTTGGTTGAAAATAATAATATTCAAATATAGATAACCATGTAGCTAATAATGCAAGTAATTTTCACCAAAATTTTCATAAATTTATCCATTGATATGCTCCTAAATAATTTATTTTACAACCTTCCCTATTCTTCTTGCTTCCTCTTCTGGAAAATTTTGGATTCTTTCATCGAGCCATATTTCTATATCTCTTTTCCTTGGTAGCCATCTCAACATGTTTCAAAAAAAAATTCCATGCTCACTACAACATTTTTAGCAGAGGTTCTTAGAAAACCCTTCAAAACATTTTATTACAAGGATAGCTTGTGCATAAAGTGATAAAAGTATACAATATACGACATTTTAAATTGAATATATTCATTAACTGGTAAAGTAGAGATTGATATGCACCAAAACATATAATTAATAGAATCAAAACTATCAGCATAAATTATATCATTAACAGATTAAATAAAATAGAGTATTCACTGTGCATAGAATAATGATAAACATTACATAAGAAAACCAATTCAGCATGATAAATATTAATCTCTATCACATTGGAACCATATCCAAATACAATTGAGTGTTATGTATAGAGTTTTACAAAACATTGTCACTTCATATTCCAACCTTTCACTATGCCCAAAAGGAAGGGCTCTTCACATTCTGAAGTCTATTTTTATGCTTACAAATGTCTAATACAATAAAAATATATGCAAAAAAGAAATACTACAAGTCACACATGTGTCCAACAAATAGTGTCAATTTCTTGCTTTGAAATTTTACATGGCCTTTTCAACAACTGATTAGAATAGGCAACTATTTGACAAAATGCCTTAATGATACATAACCATTTGGACTACATGGGACATGTTTTTGCTATTATAATATTCAACTTCATAGCTTCCATTGGTCTCAATGAGAAATCATGGACTTGGTGATGGACCTCACCAATATTTTTTATAACATGGTTGATTACAAGTAAAATGCACATAGTTGGGCATGTATGAAAAATGTGGAATCTTAGGGGATGCACATGAAGTGTTTGATGAAATGTCTCATCCAAAAATAACACCGAGGACCATCTGCTTACTCCTCTCTGATCTCAAGATCTATTACACATGCCTCCTTTGATAATGAACTTATATGTATGGATTTTGACACTACAATCTTTACTATCCTACACTTTTATATCCTTATAAACCATAGAAACCAAATTTAGGCACATTTTTTTTAGAATTTAGTGCATCGAGGTGATCTTTCTATGATGCCATAAGATATACTAGACAATAAATTAGATGAATAAGTCCAATATGTATTCTTCAACCTATATCTATAAACCTTTGAGTGTGGATGGCTCCCAGTTATAGCACCATGTGTTCCAATGCAGTTCATATATGCACGTAAAAAGTGGGAGCTCATGAAGGCACTCAAAATGTTTAACAAGATACCTCAAATAAATTTTTTGCCCTATAATACTTTAAATTCACCATTGAAATCCTTCAATATGGTACTTGTTGTCATAGAAGATTTTTTAATTCAATTTCCTTTTAGCTAATGAAGATGAGTTTTGAGTTTAGTTCCATGTCATAGATAAAATGCTTAACAACAAGTGTCAATTCCTGACATCGATTTTTTGTTATGATACACATTTGTAATAATTGGAATAATGCATAATATAAGGTATATCAACACAACATAAGAGATATTGGTGGTACAAGATTTCTAAATATTCAATATATGCATAAGTATAATAATAACCTTATAATAGGGCAACACCATACAATACTCCTTTAGGAAGGAATAACTCTACAATGTCACTTTGAGGGGACAAACTCCAATATCCTTTTACAAAATATAATACCCCACACTTGATTGATTGATATCCTTTACAATGATATTCATCTCATTTACATAGACCTATAATTAACTAACAAAGGATGGGTAACCTCCTAATCACAATGTAGGCTGACTCATTACCCAATATACTAATTTCATAAGTTACTCATATAGCCCATATAATGACCCATACAACTAAATAAGGAGATGTGTTCCATAGGTTGGCATATCTATCAACCCATATACATTAGTATAGCATATCCCTAGGTACATATCATTCATTCCCTCCTTGGCATGTTTCATCCCTGAAACATGAGAAGAAACCAAATAATGAGTGTGCTTCAAATCATTACACACTTGTCTCCAAGATCGATCATCCAACCACATGTATGTGATTTGAGAAGGTGATAACTCTCCAACCTTATTTCCAAATTCCATTTTACTAATTTAATTCCATTCATGATCATACATGTAGTACCTTGGTTTCCATGCATAATGATTCCTCCTTTGATTCTATGTACCATATTTTGCTGCACTATTTTGATTCCATGCATGACCATAGTATTTATCCTTCCATACATATACCACCGCCTTACTCTGATTTCATACATAACCATAGTATTTCTTCTTTGGATTCCATGCATAGCCATAGTGATTACTATGTTGATTCTTTGTATAGCCATAATGATTGGTACTTTGATTTTTTTGTATAGCCCAAATGATTGTTGCTATGACACTCCCTCACATGAACCCATGATTTTTACCTCTCATGATGATGTAGGTGTTTATGTGCCTCAACTTTTTTTTTGATACTTTAACTTTACCACCATTTCTTCTACCTCTTCCACCTTTTCCTTTGGTGGTTCCTTTGTCTCTTGAGTAGATAAAGTGTTTTTTTCTGTTGGTATTGTTTCTTCATCTATGTAGTCATCTAAATCTTCCTCATACTCTTAATCACCTACTTCAATATCATCCTCATGTTCTACCTTGAATATTATTTATGCATTTCTAATTATGATATCTTGTAAAGTGACCTTCTTTTTCCTATACCAAAACTTCATGAACTTCTTTTGAATATTAATATTGATTGTTCCTAAAATCTCTAAACATGGATAACCAAGAACGATATCCATGTCATCTTTATCTAAAGCATAAAAATATGAATGCAAAACATATTTATCGATGGTGAGCTTCAAATCTTCAAAAACCTAAATATTTTGACCATCTATTTGAGCCTCCTTGATATTCTTTGCTTGAACATGTAGATGTTGAGCCACATCCATATTGATGAAGTTATACTTGCTACTAAGGTTTATGGACACAACGACCTTCTTATTTTCAATGTGTCCAAGAAACTAAAAAATTAAATTTGATTTATTTGGATCCAAATTATTCAAACCCTTATCATCTAATTGTTCTTCCTCTTTGAAATCCTCCACCTCTCATTTTGCACCATTTTTATCCTCCTCATCATTAGTAGTATGTTTTATTTATTCTTCTTCTTCATCACCTAAATTCTTTTCCTTGGCATTATTTTCTTCCACTACTTTTTCATCTAGATTATCTTTTCATTATCATCATCATTGTCCCCCACTTATTCATTTTCATCATTTTGATATTCTTTTCCCCATTGATCTAAGAAAACTTGTTCCATTTCTTCTCATGAAAACTTCCATTGTTTTACTCCCAACTCATCCCACCAAAGTGTTTCAGGACCATTCATTTTTTTGAGAAACATCTTCACCACAAAATTATTTGAACATTATACTTCTTAGAAAGGATCCACAATTCTCTAGCATCAATATCATCTTCCCCTGAAAATACTTGTAACTTCATGATCCACAAAAAAAAACTAGGATTAATGAAAAAACCCTAAAATTTTAATAACTTGTGTGAATCTAATACACAGGGTCCAAAATTTATACTATATCTTCCATATATGATATTGAAACTTCAGTGAAATTTTATTGAAAAAATTACAAAAAAATTGGTTTGTAGATTGAATCTATGAAAAACATAAAATCACAATAACTCCCATAAAACTTGTCCAATAATTCCAAAATTTTAAATGTAGATATCATTTATGATAATACTAAATTAAGAAATATTTCATATAAAAATTATTAAAATTTCAGTAGATATGATGAATTTATTAGAAACCTTACAATATAAATAACTCCCTCAAAATTGATCATAAGACCTCAATTTTTTTACTATGATTTCCTAGAAATATTATTCAACACCAAATAAAATTGTAAAAAATCACAACAGATTGAAAGATATAATTAATTCTCTAAACTTAGTGTTTCACCCTAAATATTTACCCAAATTGATGCTCTGATACCACTTGTTATGATCCACACTTGCAATAATTAGAATAATGCATAATATAAGGTATATCGACACAACACAATAGATATTGGTGGGTCAAGATGCCCAAATATTCAATATATGTAGAAATAGAATAAATCTCTTATGACGGGGCAACACCATAAAATATCATTTAGGAAGGAATAACTCCACAATGTCACTTCAAGGGGATAACCTCCAATATCTTTGTACAAAATAGAAGACTCCACACTTACTTGATTGATAAATATCCTTTACAATGATATTTAGCTCCTTTATATAAACCTGTAATTAACTAATAAAGGATGGGAAACCTCTTAATCTTAATGTAGGCCGACTCATTACCTAATATACTAATTATACAAGTTACATATCTAACCCATATAATGACTCATACAGATAACTAAGGAGGATATGTGCCACATGTCGGCATATCCATAAACCCATATAAATTAATATATCATATCCCTAGATACATAGCATTTTTCCTCCAAAATGATTTGTGTCAAGCAAAGCATTGACAATTCTAAATTCTAAAAAACCTATGAAAATATTTATTTCAATCTTGAATTGATGATTGCCATCACCTTTGGCATACTATTTTTTATCTCCATATCCTAACTTGAAATTGAAACTAGGATCTGTTGTGTCATTTCTTTAAAACATGATCAAATGTAAACCTATAGGGATATTTTGGATTTTTAAACATGAAGTACCAAGTCTTTTGTGTAGGAATTTTAGAGTACTGCCATATGGATGTTTCTAAAAGTGGAATGGATATTCGTCTTTTTCAAACTATTTCTTCTTGGAAAACACTTGCAATGGGAAAAAAATGCAATAATTATTTTTAAATGATCATCTAAAATAATAGAATCAATGTTCAACATAGACTCCTTAGCATCCAATTACACTTAGTTGTGATTATTCTCAATGTAGAAGACACAACATTCTCTTGCAAGCTTTCCAGTCTTAGTAACAAAAAAAGGGTTCCCTTTGTCATTGAAGGGCAGAGGCAACTATCACTGTTGGTAATAGACCATCATAATTAAACTCTTGAACATATTCACATTGAATCACCTCAAAATTAGCTCAACAAATGTGTCTTGATGCATAATGACATGGTATTTCATTATCATATTCCCTTTTGGGTGAATAACAAAATAATTCTATTAAGATATCAACAACCAAAACTTGATGTTTAAGATGTTTAAAGAAAATACCCAATCTATCTAACATATGTTTGTCATAGAAACAAAGATTTGTATCTCTCCCTATAATTTTTATTGCCACATTGGATTGCATATTAACAAGCGCACTCCCAACAAACACATTTGTCTTAATTCCACTTTCAATAACATGTGCATGAAGCTCCATGCCACATTTAACAATTGACAACTCACACATACCTAAAAAGCACATGCAAAAGTGAATTGGTTGAGTGTTAAATCAAGCCCCATACATGTTGATTACATCCTAAAAATTAGTTTTAAGAGCTCATTACCATAACCATTATTAAAACTAAAGAGAATCTGCACTTCCTTTATAGACAGTTGTTTCACCAGTATAACCTTACTAGTTGTATTACAATCAACTACATAATTTTGTCTAATTTGCTTTGTATTAGAATGAAAAGCTATTATCACTAAAAAAAATTGGACAACACTAGCCATTTTTTGTTCACTAGGTATGGACTTGTCATCTTTACTCAAAATAGCTTGTTCTAAAAATTTATTCACATTTCTGTGTTGAACACTAGTCCTACTCTGCAAACTCCCAAAGAGTTCATCAAAACTTATACAAGTGTTTGAAAATCATCGGTGGAGTTCACTATCCTAGTAGATGATGTAAAAATAACTCACTTCATAGACTTTGCCTTTGCACATGATCTCATTATCTAGGTCTGTAGACTCAAAGTCCATGGTAGTGTCAAAATGGAGAACACCTTCACAAACCTCAAAGGTGACCATCAAATCTTACTTCATTATTCACAATGATTTATATGAATTAAATAGTTAAGAGCTTTCCAACACAAAACACAACCACAAATCTCTTGTAGGTACAAGAGATAAACATGGAAAATGGGAAACCACCAAAACACACGCTATTGCATTTATTGAAAATGAACACACACACACACACACACACACACACACACACACAGGAAAATGAAAGGAAAATACACGAGAACAAATTGTGTAAAAAATATAACTATCTACAATGGGAAAGGAAAGATAGAATAACTAAACATGTCCATTCATGAGTTTGGAAAATTATGAGCCTTTGCAAGATAAGTTTTGGCAAAATGAGAACAACTTTGGCAAGGACATGGGAAATAATAACAACATTATTTTTATTGCATCTGTAGGGAAAATATGAGGCATGGGGGGGAAAACAAATATGAATTCACACACTTGACTATGGATAGATGGAACATAAATATCATTTACATTTGTAAAAGAACATGTGACACACATTTTACTTATGAATGCAAGGATTATGTTTCAAATAAATATCCAGAGTGTAAACAACATGAGAGACATACCTCTAAAATATTTGTTGTCACTTCTCTTGTGGCTTTTATACCTTGTAAAACTGAACCGAATCATCTCTAAACACCTCCGAAGGTGGGCTTGGGACCAAAACCTCATGGCACTCAAAATTACTAGAATTTTTTTGATAATTGCTAATTTTTATTTCCCTCTTCTTCAAAATTTTCTATGTACTTGGGTTCAACTTCATCATGCATATTCTCTTGATCGTTATGTAGCTCATTATGCTCATAATTTGTTTCATGTTCTTGGAAGGAGGCTAAAAATATGTAATTAATGCACTCTCCCATGTATTATTTTTCTTGGGTTGAATTATTAAGATCCTCTTATTTTTACATTTTCTCCACTCCTGCAAGTTTTGAAGTGGGCTAATTTATTTTTTCTTGATTTATACTGCTCCATTAAAAATATTTCAAAAATTGCACTCTCTTGGGATCATAAAAAATTTAATGAATGGAATTTTATTTGAAAACAAAGATAAAGAGGGAAAAAAATTATTGTATCATCATTTGCAAGAACTCAATCAACCCTTAGTTTGGAATCCTCTATGATCATTTTCTTGTTTATTTTCTCTCTTTGCCACCGACTATCCATGTTATCGATTTTTCAATGACAAATCAGACCTTGGGCAGTGATAACAAAGCTCATAATATCAAAAACATAGGTTGCATTACATCATTTATGGGCTTCATTTCAACAGAGTCTCCAATATTCTTTTGAAAGGGGAAGATACCCTTCAAATTTTAAAAATTGAATGCGATCCCTAGTGGAATTGCCATAAATTATTGGCAAAAATTTATGTCGCTTGTGTTTTACTTGGTTTTATGACTCAATTAGTGGGTAGCAACAAAAAATTGACAAGAAAATAGATAAATCATAGTTGGGATGGTGATTTTCCACTACATTTGAGACGGGAAGCGCCCTTATAGGTTAATAGGTTTTTTTGGTTTTTGTGTACTTTTAACTAGGAAGTACAAAAAATAAATAAAATTGGGAATGATGGATGCAAAAAATAGGATAAGAATGGAGGAGGGTCGAGGAGAGAAACTCACGACAAAATGAATGTAGAGAATCAACTCAATGACTTGGAATTAAAAGGAATGGTTGGAAATTCTCCCTCTCACACAAAAATGAAAATATGAACAAAACATTTAATGAACACAAAAGGCTTGATTAAAAGTACATAGTCTCTTTAAAACTCAAACTAGGTATACTTGGTACAAAACCTATACACATGGATTTCAACACAAAGTCTAGAAACATCGTGAGTTGCACATAACTAAGAAAAGTGTAAAATTATAATGACTTCTCTATATATGAATAGAAATATAAAATTCATAAACAAATAAATCAAAACCCATAAAGTCAAAGATTGATCTCACTCTCTTGCTTGCAATACATTGCTCAAACCCAAAAAAGTATATAGACAAAGTTGCAATCAACTGTTCTCCAACCAAGAGCTTGAAAGAAAGAAGAACCCCCATCAATAATCCAAATTTATCTTTTGTACCATCTTTCCACCCACAAATAAAGTTTGAAAGCCATTCATTTTACTAACTCAACCTAGAGCTAATTTTCCTCTAACTTGAGTTTGCCCATACTTGATTTATTATTTAAGAGTTTTACAATATTAAATGTGCTTTTGATTTTATATATAAAAGTCAATATTAATTCTAAAACAAACTAATTTATTCAATGTCACCAAATGCATAGTTCTTTCTAGGCACTCATTTTTTTACGTTTTTCAAGACTTTAATTAAAATTAATTAGTTCTAAAAAATAATTAATAATTAAATTAAGCTAATTAATTTTTAGCTTCGACCCATGAATGTCATATTTACAATTTGTTCCACGCAGATTCACTTGTGGTGTTGCCTTGTCCATTGGGTGGTGGAGTCATCATGGGAAGTAAAAATAACAAAATCTATGAAAATACATCAAATGGGTGGTGAAATCTAAATGGCAAAAATTCACTACAAGAAGAGATACATTAGATTTTACTCTAGAGCTTTGAGGACAATAGTTTTTGCATAGACATGTCTTCCTTTACTTTGATATGTATGCACACACACATACACATCAAAATGAGGCAAAATATAGACACCTAAAATGGACTCTACACATTTATTAGTCTTTAAATTACATGATATTTAAGATATTTATATACTTCTCGATTTATGAGCCAAATTGCGCATAATTGGCATGTTTTGTCAACATTTGATGGTGTTTGGATCCTTCTCTCAACGTTTTGATTTAATTGTCATGTTCTCTCTCCCTTGATTTCCTGTGGTTCTAAGCACATGTATGAAAAATGTACTAATGCCCATAAATGTTTAGAACGTTAGTGTAGATTGTAGGATCCTAATTTGAATTCAATTTGTCTATAAATACATAAGCATTATAGTTCATTTACATAAGGAAATGTAGAGAGTTCATTTAATGTTCACAATAATCTATTGAATATTTATAATCATTCTAGAGGAAATCAAACAATTATTAGAACATTAATTAAAATACATAAATTTATGTTAGACATGTTGATTATGATGTTTTTATCATTGTGGTTTGTTGTTTTGAATATTGTTACTATATAGGGGCATGATAAGTAGACATTGCTTTAAAATCTAACTCACCCTCAATACAAGTTCCAAAACATATATTGTTTGTCCTAAACATTTAGACACTGCGGCTTAATTATGGAAAGAAGAAGAATTTTATTTTGTAGGGAATAGGTGTGAAAGATCAAGAAACCAAGTGAGACTTTTCGAAGTCAGAACCAAGTCCAAATTGTCTAGAATAACAATGTATGGTCAAGACTAACGAGAATGTATGTATACAATTTAGATAAACTTCTTTCATTATTGTCAAAATTTTAAATATGCTTCATGTCATTTGTGAGTGCACATTTCTTCTCCCACCTCTTAATAACTCTCCATATTATGAAATAAATTCAAACTTTATATATTTATCTTTATCTTCCTACAATTTTAAACTTAAATAAGTTAATTATTATTTTATACATATTATTTATCATAACTAAAAATAATTAAATATTTATATTGCAATTTAATGTAAACCTATTTATTAATATTATATTTTGTATTTAACTATTTAATTACTTAAAATACTCATACCCTCTCACAAATAAAAAGTTGTTCAATGTAAAACTTATTTTTTATTAAATTAAAGTAAATGTACTAGCCTTTGAGTGGAACTAAGAAACTAATTTGACACTCAAGACCCAAATCTCCCTACAATCCACAAATAATCACCCCCAACCAAACACATAGACCAAACTAAAATCACCAACAATATTAATGTGGAGCTTATGAAGAAGAAGAAGATATATTAACATCCACGAGGCTAAATAAATAACCTATGAGACAACCAGCCTAGTCATATTTGCTTATGCATTGTATTTCTTCTTTTATTCAAAGAAAGAATGAGCTCTCCAACTTTCTCCAAAGACCCCTCTATAAACAGAGCATGCCAAGAGGTTGTTGTCAAGAAGTCCACATATTTTGCCCTAATGTCCATGTAAGCGTTGCAATCTAAAATAAAATGTTTTTCCGATTCAACTGCGCCTGCATTACAGAATTCACATACTCTCTCTTCCCAAGTTTCTTTAGGCCTTTTCCACCTTCCCATTTCGCATCGAAGCTGGTGAGAATTAGTTCTAAGCTGAGCAATCAAAATCTTAGCTCTCCAAGGGATATTTGCCCCAATGTAAGCCTTTTGTTGATGATCACATGTGGAGTTGGACACCTCAATGTAATAATTCCTCTTTCTCCTTAGCATACCACCCAACATAGACTTGCGAAATTTATCTATGACAAAAGCTTTTATATCTTTGCTATCAGTAGGACAAGCGTTCAAATAAATATTCCGATGGATATTTGCCCCAATGTAAGCCTTTTGTTGATGATCACATGTGGAGTTGAACACCTCAATGTAATAATTCCTCTTTCTCCTTAGCATACCACCCAACATAGACTTGAGAAATTTATCTATGACAAAAGCTTTTATATCTTTGCTATCAGTAGGACAAGCGTTCAAATAAATATTCCACTTGATCACCCACATGTTGTTTTGCTTCATCCAAGACCTCTTTCTTTTACTGGGCACCTCACTAAAAACTACCTTAGGCCCCCTGCTTGTTTCCAGCTGCTCAATTCTTTTGAGATATCTTAGGGGACACACCATTGCCATGGCTTCCATCGGAACAGTCCCTATTCAACTAACAAGATCTCATATGGAGTTGCAAATTTTACCCTGAACTTGTTGGTGATCATGTGTTTTTGAATTCTCTCTATTTGCTTCCACTTGGACTCTAACAAGTTGCTAGCCCAAAGCTTAGACCCATAAAGCACCACCGAGATTACCAATAGTCCAAAAAGAGTTTGAATAGTTTTTCAAGCCCATAATTCAGCGTCTTTGCATCTATTTTGAAGGGCATACCATGCTTTCCAACCTCCTAAAGTTATTTTCTTTTTGCAAGTCTCCCGGCTAAGTCTATTATTAAAGTCAAACCCGAGGTACTTGTATTCATTTACCTCTTCAAGACTATTTCCCTCAAAGAGGAATGGGTGTTGGATCTTTTTCTTTTTGTTGGAGAAAATCATGATTTTGGTCTTACTAGAATTGACTTGCATACCAACATCTCTGCAGAAAAGCTCACGGGCATCAAGGTGCTCTTGCAATCCATGAGGGGACTTATCAATCAGATTAAGGTCATCAACGTATAAAAGGAAACTTGTCACATATTCCCGTAGGTGAACACCATCCCCACCCTGCAAATTTAACCACTCTTTTTGTTTGTCAATATATAAACCAAAAAACGTGGGTGATAAAGAACATCCTTTTTTAACTCCGATATCATCCCTGAAACTTTCAGAGATCGCTGTTAAAGTTCTAATTTTAATTTGAACCTCTTCATAGAGTCTATGAACAGCCGCTCTAATATGCTCTATGTTACTTGGGAAGAACGGGTCACTTTGCAAGAAGAGCAGTATCCACTCCCGCTGATGATGTGTTGTCGTGGGTGGGGTGTTTAATTTGGTGAGAATCCCGGCTTACTATCTCGTCTTTGGAGCATTTCATGTTTGGAGATCGGACACTCATGAAAATGTGTCATCGCCATGCCCATTCAACGGGAGACAATTCCTCGGTCTCTTTGAAACAGCATTGAACAATCTATTATCATGCTGTGTACATTCAAAATCAAAATCAAAGAAATGGACGGACGGGGAAAGAAAGGGCAAAGGCAAGGCCAAGGCCAAGGGCAGGGTCTTCATGAAGCTGCAAGGTCTGGCGATTTGGAGTCTATTCAATCACTTTACGCCTCCAATCCCACTTTAACATTATCGTTAATCAACGCCCGCGACAACCATTCTCGAACGCCGTATCCCCATTTATTTCTTTAACTCAATTTCCTTCTAAATCCTTACATGTTTTCTCTGTTTCAATTTTAAATTCATGTGGAAACTCAATGCCAACTGTTTTACGTGTTTACAATGTCTAGTTATCAATTTTGGCTGCGTAATTTTCTTGGATTTTTTTGCTTAGGGTTTGTCGAAGTTTTTTCTTACTTATATTCAAATATGATTAGGAGTTACAATTTACAAGAAAATGGATATGTTAATGTTTGTATGTATATCTTTTAAGGGTTTTGCTTATACTGCAGTTTGGCCAGTTTTAACCTTCTCATTATTGAAAGGATCTATTTAGAAGATCCCCACCCAGAAATTAGTAAAGCTCAAAAGATGGTGAGAGATTGAATGGATGAGGATATTTAACAGTAGAAGAAAGACTTTAGCTGTAACCTCCACCCTCTCATTATATAGATGTAAGAGCCAATATCTGCAAAAAAATGATTTTGAATTCGGGTCTTTTGTATTTTTTCTTATCCAATTGAATGCTCAAGGCAATATTCTCCAACAGCTAGTCATGTATACTATTGCAGTGTCTCTGATTCTGTACTTTATTTCGGTTTGAAATTGCTCATCAAGGCCTTTGGATGTTTGTTCCCCATTCCCAAGCCTTCCCCACCAAAGGTCCATGGCGTTATGACATGAACTATACCAATTGATAAATCCTTCACATCATGAATTGGCCATGGATGCTTCTTCCTATCAGACTTTATATTGGCCTTTTTTTTGGTGATTATCCAACTCTAATGCAGATTAGAATCTTGTTTTCCCTTCTTGATAGGCCTACTTGTTTTCTTTCATCCCAATTGCCCCCGATATCCTTTTAGTTAGCACGCCTTTCAGTTAGCTAGCGTGCCTTGCATAAGAGTGTTCTGTATTTTTGGCTTTGTATATATTGATTTGTGTAGGGTTAGAAATTCGGGTTTTTCTAAATCTTAATTTAGTGTTAGCCAATGTAGTTTGTGTTGTTAAGAGTCGTTTAAACACAACACATCAGCTATCTAAATCTCAATTTAGTGTTGGCCAATGTAGTTTTGATTGTTAAAAGTCATTTAAACACACCACATCAGCTACGGTAAATAGTTGTACATTTGAGTCGCCTGATCTGCTTGCAATTTCTTTCTTCCTTTATTCTTGCTCCTTGTTACAATGGGGTCTTGCATCTTTTCATGGGCACTGCTAGAACAGTTAGGGTTAGGCATTCAATTGCCAGACTGATTGGATTTCAGCTTTCTTAGCCATTGAAAACTGCAGGGCCAATATCAGACTTGCTTTGACAACACAAATTCACCAGAAGACACAGATCAAGGGATAAAACTACAGCTGTAATCCACTCTACCGGAATTTCACGGCCTAACACTAAACTAGGTCAAAACTACACAGTATGACTAGATTTTGAGTGCAAGATATGACTGTAAATACAAAAACTCTCAAGAGGCATCAGCACCTTCAAGTCTGTGTTACATCTTTATTCTCTATTACAGCTAAAGAAAGCCTTATTACAACTTTATTCTCTGCTACACCTGAAGAGACATTTCGCTGTATTTTAAGATGGGATGCAAGCCTGATGCCATCATCAGTACGGCCCCAAATCATTGTTGGGGCTGAACATCCCATCAATAATGAGGTGAAGTTAAGAAAGAAATGCTAACATTTATGCCCAAAAAATAAATCAATTTAAATAAGAAGTTATATTACTCCATGTTCAGTAAGGAAGTCCCTTAAACCATTGAAGTGACTTACATATCCCTAACACATTGGTCTGGTTGGCTTTCAAATAATCCCACCCGTTTGTTAGCTGGGCAATCCCCCAAGGTATTATCTTTTCAAAAACAATGTTTAAGGGAGGTATCCTCAAAACTAGTCAAATGAGTTTTAGCCTTTTTCAGAATTTTCAATTTTGTAAAGTCTCTAGCGAGTCAAACTCCTATTTTTCATATCCAACTAGGACACAAAACATCCCATGAATTCTGGATTTTTTATACCACTTCTAACAGCTATCTGGAGGCCATATAATAAAGCTTGTTCTTGACCAATATTTCTTATTGCCTTGTGGACACCTGCCAAATAAAACCATTTAATCTTACCTTATCTGTTCCTCATAACCCTGCCACTGCCATAACTGGGTTGCCTTTAGACACCTTTTCAAAATTGAGCTTAAAGTAAGCCCTCTTAGGGGGTTTGCCTTTCACAAACCCATTAGCAGGGACAAAATAATTCAGATGATAATACTTTTATGTTTGAATTTTTATTTTAGTACTTTGATCTTTTGAGGATTTTGTTTATGTTGCAATTCAATTTTAACCAACGCTACTAAAACGCGAGGCAGACCAAATTTTTTAGGACTAATTTGTTTACAAAGATATCTAGAGGAGTTAGTGCTTATATATTTGAATTTTCATTTACTACCACCTGAACATAGGAGAGTAGGCTTCAGCTAATCCATTTGATTCCCAGTCCTTGTTCTCCAAGAGCTTATCTAAAGCCTATTAATTTGCACGTCATTTTAGATGTATTATTTCATAAGGGAGTTGAAATATCTTTGTGTTCTATACGTATAGATTATTTTTGTCTGGCATAGGGAGCGATCTATTTTCATCGTCCTTGATTTTCATGATTTTTCTTCCTTAATATGGTGGAGGCTACATTTAGCAGCTTGGTCAGGTCAGACAAAGGTGGTGCAATTCCTTTGCAAGCACAAAGTTGATGTTAGAGCAGCTGCAGTTGATGACATGGCAGCCATACATTTTGCTTCACAGAAGGGGCATTTGGATATTGTTCGGATTCTCTTGTTATCGGGAGCCTCTTTTAATGCTTCCACACGCAAGGGCATGACAGCACTTCATTATGCTGTTCAGGGAGGTCATGTAGATCTTGTGAAGTTTTTGATACGTAAAGGTGCTAGTTTGAGTGCAGAGACCAAGGCTAGAAAAAAACCTATAGATCTTGTCAAAGATGACCAAGTTCGTTTGGTTTTGACATCTGGAGAATTGTTGAAAGGTCATAAAGGATCACAAAATAACAGTTCAGATAGAGCTTCTGCAACTACTGACACAGAAGGAAAGCCAGAGGATCCCTCAATGGAGATCAAAGAAGTTCCACTTGTTGCACGGGAGGATGGAGAAGCTGAGAAGGTTGGCCAAAAAGAAAGAGAAGGGGAAGAAGAAACCACAGTGCTTGTTGGTCCTCAGCCTAAAAAGGCAAAAGTTTCCTTAAGTCATCTTGTTGATGATGATACTCTAGAAGAATAATGCTAAATATATTATGATATTTGTATGAAACGGTCATATCTGGGGAAACACACGTATTTGACTCAAGCGCACATATGTGGAGGGTATCGCATAACTGACTGAGCTGTAATGTAATAAGTACTGAATTTCGATTCTGAGGTAAAATAAGCTCGGGCCATTTTTTTTACACTTGAACATTGCTTTTGATTTGCCTTCATAACTTCTTGGATATTTGCTTTTTTATTTGTGAACTTGTTTCTTGGTTTCCTCCATGATATTGTTCACATATCTGGCTACACCATATTTGTCATAAAGCACTTGGAAATGTCCAAGACTAGTATTTCTCTGCCTGTGATGATTATTTTCTGTCAGTATGCGCTTATTATATTGTGTGTTGTGTTAGTGGAACATAACATTTCATGTTATTGGAGCGCTAGTGTTCAGTTATATCTAAATCCACAATACATAGGTGCCACTCATCTAGTAGACATCTGTATTCTTTTTCGTGTACACATTCCTGAGTTTTATTTAATTATCGAATAATGCATATGTTCGACTAATATTGCAGCAGCAAATTGAACCTCAAATCAGAGCCAATAGGCATCTTAACTGTCATCTGATTGACAAAATAAGCTTATAATAACCACTTATCACATGTTCGGCCTCTATACTCAAACCCTCCTCAAGACCGACACCAAGAAGATACCCAATAAACACGCATATCTAGACCACTAATATACCAGTTATTCAAGTGTTGTGAAAACAAAGTGCCACTTAAAGATCTGCTAATGAAGTTACACGATATAACAGTTCTGGACTGATCCAATATGGTCCCAAGTGACAAATACTAATTCCACCAACAAAAAACTAAAAATAGACTTAAAGGTTCCTATCATTTTTTCTTCAGAAGCCATAGCATCCTTGGAGGATGAGATATAAATAGGTGGCCTATGCACTCCTGGCATTTCCTGTTTAGGATCTTCATATTCCCATCCTGAAGAAGGGTCCCAAGCAGGGTGAAATGATTCACTAATTGTTTCTTGATTCCATGGTATGCCTGTTTGCTTTCTTCTTGTATTCTATCACATCACTGGTCCCTGTATGGCCTACTATCAGGCACGAGACTTTGATTGTTTCCCACCTTGTCCACGAGTCAGGATTCAAATCTGATTCCTCAACAAAGCTGAAGCTTTACAGAAACGTGCATAACATGATGGAAGGTGACTTCAAAGTTTAAGTTAGTGAGATTTATGTCCTTTCTTCAATAAACATGCTCGTTTCTCATCTTCCACAGCTGCCAAATAAATTCCATAGAAAAAAGGGGCCAAACAATTGGTGCAAATCCCTCCATTAAGAGAGGATGAGCATGTTGATTTTACGTATCTTTTAAACTGGGGATCCAAACTTCATTCCAGTAGACATTCCTGTTTATTTTTCGAAACAATCAAAATATAATTCCAAAAACAAAATGTGAGTTGTTGAGAAAAAGATGATTTACATATTCTAGATTGCCACATACTTTATAATGTTTAACCCCCATTCTAGTTTTTTCTAGGACGGCACCTACCAGAAGTTTTTTCCATAAGAATGCCCATTCAAAACACACTCTTTTCAGTCTAGGAAGTAAGACCATTTCCATTCCCAAATCTTAGACGAGAACTGATCTGGATCCCTGGAGTATGCGGTGAACAACAGTAAGTTGTTGGAACTTAGATGCATTACAAGGAGGAACAGATTATAATATAAATAAAACTGCAAAGCTGACTGCAAATCTGAACTGTGAATGAATGAAAACAGAATATTGCACAATAATAGAGAGTAGATTATATACATGTAAACTATTTGTATTAATTAAGTTTTGAAGCTTTTACAGTTCATAATAGAAAAAATGGTTTTTTTATGAAAACAGTGTGAAAAGATATATGTATGGTTCATAATAGGAAAAATGGGTTTTTTATGAAAACAGTGTGAAAAGATATATGTTGAAAATAGTTTGCACCTCCTTTGAGATCCATCATGAGGATTGGAATGATGAAAAATCACAGAACTAGAGCTCCTTACACAACTTCTTTAGAAATACATGAGGTGAAACCTATCATGCTTTCTTCCCCAAACATGAATTAGAAGTCCTCTTATGATACTGTAGACACTAAAAAATAGCCCCTTAGACATTTATTTCACATTATTTTACATGTGTTATGCACATTTGTCTGTGTGGGTGAATGGTCAAACTTCTTGTTTTGAATCATTTTTGGCGACTACTGCAGCTTGAAACCCCTCTAGCGCATCTCTTGGCAACTTTGCATTTGCCTCATGCTTATATCCCGACCTGCTGCCAAGAACGTTTGTATGACCTTGACACATCAGAACTGCCCATATGGTCTTGGCACAATCACCTATATCTTCCTTTAATTTGGACCGACCCAACCTCTTTTGCCTTCCCCTTTTATAGCCATTGGAAGGCAGTCATGTGTGTCAATTTCATCGAAGTTTGAATCCATTCATCCATAAATATTTAAATTCTTAGGTTATTTGATCATCAAACACCTTTCAAGTGCTTATCAATTTTTTTATTAAGAGCATTCTTGGAGCACTTTGCTAACATTGTTATTGTTACACATTTTCTATTTATCGACTTACAATTTATTTGTAGACATTGAGGTGTCAGAGAATCAAGAGGGCTACACTAATCCTACCTACTTAAAAACCCAAACCAAACCCTTACCAATGTCAATCTTGTAGGATTTGCCCATTCTGGAGGGCCAAAAGTTGAAGTGCGCAAATTCAAGAGATGCGAATCCTCGAAGATGGCCAAGCCGGATTTGACATCCGCATTGTAAGTTTATTGGGCTTGACCAGGACGGTTTGTATGGCTCTAACAGTCTTCTCTTTTGGATCCAAATTTGACAAGAAAGTAGGTTTAGACATTTGTTTATTGGCATTGACAGGGCAGATTGCAACAACCACCCTATAACATCCTCCTAAAAGGATAAGAGCCCTCTATCTCCTTACATGTTTGATTGAGCAATTAACTAGGTATTATTCATTACATTTGCATTGGTTATAGTTTAATAGTTTTGGGTGTATATCATGCATATATGTACAAAGGTAGACAAATAAAATGCACTTAACACGAGTTCCTATAAACCCCCAAAAATAAACAATTAATCATCAACTAAAATGATTAATTAATGAAATACATCAGAGGTTGGTGCTATTGTTTTCTGAAGTCTTTATATAATGGGTATCCAAGCTTGACCCAAACCAATGTTTTTTTCATCTTAAATGGTTTTTGCCTAATCTCCATAGCCTCTCTTAGACGATGCTTGGTGAGGTTTTTTTTTTCTAGGATTCGCTTTCGCTGTTGGGATACAAATTTCACAAGATTCCATTGCCAAACTTGAATGTTCTATTATAGCTGAGTTGGCCACCTTGTTTAGTCGATTATTTGCAACATGTTCAGAGTACTTCATTTGGACTGACTTCCCTCTGCTTCTAATATAAGTTCGCCCACAAGGGCAACTAATTAGATAAAATCCACTACTTTACCTAGGGTAAGCTAGATTTTTGTTGACTTTAGTACCTCGAAAATTTTGTGGAAGGAATGTCTACGTAACTTTTCCTTTATTAAGGATCGTAGTTATTTTATTTGATAACCTCTCAATTTAGGGAAGAAAAAGTTTGTGGTACCTTGTCATTATCTAAAGACCTTTGAACATGATCCCTTCTAGCATTTTGAAAAAGCTATAGCAATTTATCTATTGTTATCACGTCTTTTTTTTATATTGAAACGGATTTTTAACTTCTTTTCTAGAGAAAGGCTTTTCAAGTTGCTTGGAATCATTAACAAAACGATAGACGAGAATAATTAAGCACAAACTCTTCCAACTAGTTGATTTGAGCGCAACAACACTAGTTCACACTCATTTTGACTATGTTGGCAATGTATGCAACTCTGCACTTCGATCAATTTTTTTTGTTATCTCCAAGTATCATGTGCATTCTATGCAACACGATGATACATGTTACACATGTCAAGGCTGATTTTCCATAGGGCACAATTTATATTTAAAAACAAACTTTAGTAATGTTTGTTTTATAAATCCATATGCTTAAAACCAAATTATCATTTTAATAATTATTTATATAAATAGAATTTAACTAAATATTAAAATAAAACTTCACAAAGGTTCTATTTTATTTATATTTAAAAAATAATCCTTGTTATTTTTCTTGGAATTACCCACCCTTCCCTTTAGTGCCCTAGATGCAGTGTATGTAGGCTAAGAATTGTCAATAATATAAGGGTCTTCCAATATAAAAAAAGGTATAAAAACATGCTAGATCCAAAACATATAGAAAATGTTGGTCCACAAAGTGGTTTAGGGTTAAACACAAAGGGTGCGTGCAGAGAGGTTGTAAAGGATCTAATAGAAGAATCCATGCATACATCAACAAGCGTAAGTCTAATTAGATCCAAGATGCCATTAGTCAACAACCAAGGGATATAAATTAAAGTAATCAAAGAAAATACAATGCCATCAGGGAGTAACCTCTAGGTATCCAAACTAAGGGTTGTAAGGGTGTCATTATATAGTGACCGTGAGGTGTAAACAAAGAAACAAAATATGTAAAGATAACAATATACTAATACGCATAAACTAATCTAAGCATGGAAGACATCATACTGATATAATGTAACCATCAAATTAACAAAAGAAAAAGAATAGGGTTATACATTCTTACATTAGGTTGACTTGTTGGGACATTAATCATTCTCTTGGCTTATGTGGCACTTTGTGAGAGATGGTTGCAAGTGAAGTCAAGATTGAAAGAAGAAAACCTAGGTGTCCTTCCTTAAGGACTCCAAAGATTAGGTGTACCTCGCTAATTTAATTTCTTTTCTTAATATCTTCAAGTCTTTGTGCAAGAAGCTAGTCTTCCTAAAGTATAAACTCATTAGCCATAATTCCTCTTCTTCTTACTAAAGTAGATTTGCATGTGCGAGCATAGTGGATTGGATGTATTACTTTTAAAATATGACAAAATGAAACAATACAAATGCGACTCAAAATGTAAAAATTCTCAACTCAAATTCGGCCAATGTTATCAACACAACCGATGGCATAACAAAGTGTCACGTAGATGTAGAACATCACTGGTTTGGTCGATGATGTCAGCCAAGCGGGGAAGCAATACAAGATGTCATTGGCTAGGTTGATGACGCTAGGAAGAGGTGTGCAAATAGGGGGAAGATGAGTGAAAGGTGGAACTAAGAACCATCAGAGGACAAATAAGCTAATTATACGGTGTCATGAATCTCACATATAATACTTGAAATACACCAAATAATATGCAAACAATTATAGAATACATAACACGATATGTGTTGGCCAAATGCCTTAATATGAATCATATTCTTAAATACCCTTATTAAAGGTAAGGAAACACCATACACTAGTCTTAACAGGGAAGGAATCATTCCACTATTGCAAGCCTATTTGAGGGGGTAACATCCTTATTAGAGTATACAATCTAATTACAACATTTCCCTTCGATACCCTTACACAATGATATGCCCCTCCTTATATAGATTTCCTTATAATAATAGATGGGCATATCACTAATTCCTATGTAAGCCAACTTATTGCCCAATATAATCAATACCATAAGTTACTCTTATGTATGGGTATATCACTAATCCCTATGTAGGCCAATTAATTGCCTAACATAATTAATACCACAAGTTTCCCGTATGACTAAGAGGATGTGTGCTACATGTTGGTATCACCGCACATTAATATACATCAAAATACCATCCCTCTAGATACACTACATTTCATCCCCCAAGCATGTTTCACCCTTGAAACATGAGAATAACAAAATATGTTCTTTTTAAAGCTCAATTACATTACATACCAAAAAAGGTTTTCCTCAAAGGTTGAGGACAAAATGAATTCTTGTCCATTCATTCACTTCTTCCTCCTTTTCTTGGAAAATATGTTTTCGTCAAAGCTTGAGGACCAAAGTGGAGGCTTGTCCATGCATCCTTTTTTCTTCTGCTTCTTTTTTCTTTGCTTAGATATGATCACGAACATAATAAACTCAATCAATCTAACTTGATGTTGATTTTTACGGGTCTCATATAGATATATGTATGGATCAATGAGTAAATAACATTAACTGGAAACATGTGATCAAAACTATCTAATGAAAAAGGAACAATTGTGGAGAATCATTGACAACAATTGGAAGAACCTCTTTTGATAGCTTTGAATCATCCAAGGTAAGAAGAAAAATAATTTATGCCTCATGTATAGAAAACTCTTTGAAGAGATGACCAAAAAAGTCCTTACACATTTCTCTACAGTTATCCTCCAAATCGATCCATGCATCTATTTTCTTTCCATATGTAAACAAAGAGCAATTTCCTCATGCCATTCTTTGCTATTATCCTCCAAATTGATCCATGCATCTATTTCATTTCCATATTATGCTAGTATATCAAGATGAAGAAAATTATATTTATTCCATCATTTAATTAAAAAAAAGAACCATCAAAGGCCTCAAGTATCTTACTCATTTTCACACAATGATCTCTAAGAAACTAAGTAAATTCCAAGAAAAACTAGGATTTAATTTTTTTTTTTTGGGGGGGGATACCTTTCCACCACAGATCAAAAAATTAAATCATGTAGAAAAGTAGATCTAATTTTTTCTTTCAACTACACAAAAGAACCCCTAATTTTCTCACCCGAAATAAATAATATGATTTTTTTCGAGGGTCACGCATATTGTTTTTGACAAAAATCAAATTGTAGGATCGACTTCTGATCGCCATATCTCCCTTGATACTACTCAGAATCCTTGGTGCGACCACTTTTTGAAACACTGTCGAAGTCCTTTTTCCAGCCACAAAAGAATTGTTTGAATTAGACACCTGTGTGAGGAGAATGACATTATGCAAGTTATTCTCCCTACTTAAAAAATTTGCAAAAAAAAAAAACTCTCCCACTTTGCCAAATCATCGCTTTAATACTAGATGTTATGAACCTCACACATAATATCATAAATATACTAAATAATATGCAAAAAAAATATAAATTACACAACACAAGATATGTGTAATCTGAATGCCCTAATATGAATTATATTTAGAGATACCCTTTAAGTAGAGAAACACCATACACTATTCCTTACGGGGAAGGAATTACTCCACTATCATAGGCCTCTTCAAAGGGGCAACCTCCTTATTAGAGCATACACTCCAATTATAATATTTCTCCTTGATTCCCTTATATAATGATATGTCCCTCCTTATATAGACCCTCTTTCAATAATAGATATGCATATCATTAACTCATATCTAGGCTAACTCATTGCCCAATATAATCAATACCACAAGTTACTTATATGTATGAATATATTACTAATCCCCATGTAGGTCGACTCATTTCCTAACATAATCAATACCACAAGTTATCCATATGACTAAGAGGATGTGTGCCACATGTCGACATCTCTTCCCATCAATATACATCAGAATATCATTCCTCTAGGTACATTACACATGACATGAATGGATGAGGCAATAAAATCATATGATTATTAGGGAAATTATCACAAAGCACCATGAACCTACACACCCTAACCCTTATGTAATCCTTAGGACATACACTAAGGGAAATTGATATGCCAATGAGTCATGTTAGATAAATTGTCAATAATTGAAATTAAGGTGTATATGTATGCCCCATACAAAGCTCATGATGTGTCACAATACTGTAACATGTGATGGTGCTTTGGGAAAATAAAATAGTACTAAAATATACTAAGTAAGAATTATAATAAATATACAACAAATTTAAAATAACTGAAAGTAAATAAATAAATAGAGTAGCTTTACTTACATGGTTGGTTATGAAAATAAAATGGTGTACAATGCCAAAATGGTGTTGAGACAGATTTGGCAGGTGGTGCATAACATGATGGTCTAAGGTGCCAAAACAAAACTAAGATGATTTGGTAGGATGACATATAACATGATAACGTAAGGTGCCAAAGTGATGTTGAGATGGGTTTGGTAGGGTTGAAAATAAGTGAAAATTCAAATTTTTTTATAAACATATTTTGTTAGTTCCATAAACTTTTGAAAGTTTGAATTTTTGGATTGGAGGCTATAAATAGGGGGCAAAGCCCTTCATTTGGTACTTTTTATTTAGAGATTCAAAGAATTTTGGGCTCTAGGAAAACCATTCTTGGTTCAGAGAAAGATGACACAAAGTAAGATTCCTTGGACTTGTCATGATGATGATCATTGATGTTGGTTTTTCATTTAACTTTGGGAAGGTAGATAGGGTAAATAGGAAAAATGAGCACTAGGGAAAATTTGTTTGGTGGAATTTGTTGATGATTTAAAATTGTGCTTGATTTTAATCAACAATAATGGGAAGTTTCAAGATATGGGACTTGCGTCTTGAAACAACCTCTAGATTTTTGAGAAGCTGGTTCTTCTTTAAATCAAGTATATACTAAGAAAAGGGATAGGAATTTTAATCAGAAACACAAATGCAAGAAAGAAAATCTAACCTATGGCGATGCGCCTAAATATAATTCGACCTTAATCTTGAGCACAGTGAGACTATATGTAGGATTCATTTACATTTAAGAGCAAACAAGTGCATGATCAATGTAAAAGATGGAAACAATAGAAACAGAGGCTCACAACATAGACTACTTTTGCTGTGATATAGAAAATGTGAACAAAGGCATAGGGTTCAATCTTTTTATTTGAATTTTTCAGTCATATAAGAGACACAAAAACACGTACAGTTATATAAACTTTTCAACTCAAGAAAATGAGACAAAAGCAAATGAAATTCCTAATCACAGCTCTAGAAAGTCTACAGTCTAGACTACTTTTGGAAATGACACAGAAAATATCAACAAAGGCATAGGATTCAATCTTCTCATTAATTCTCCAATCACATAAGAGGCACAAAAACACGCACAGTTACATAAACCTTCCAACTTGAGAAGATAGAACAAAAGCAAATGATATTACTAGTCACAGCTCTAGAAAGTCTAAACTCTTTACAATAAATCACTCTCAAAATTCTCTCTGATAATTGATGATTCTTTGGTGATCTCTGCACCCTTATTTATAGCCTTGGATCCACTCCGAATTGTCTGCTTGTTCCCAATCTAATGGCCCAAATGAAATCTTCCCCTACTGAAAGTGTCTAACAGAAGATATCTTATAGATTCTGAAATGCTTTGTCTTCTGGCAGTTCATTGGTTGAAACAAATTGCAGGATGTTCCCTTCTCTTAAAATGCTATGTAGCACTTACCCAATTTCTTGAAAACCTTCTTATTACTTTAGGAGATACCGGAGGAAGACACTTGTCATGTTTTGCAGCACCTATCGAAGACACACGACACTTTCCGCGTAACTTATACTCTTTTGCATCTTCGCTCAGGAGTGTTCCGCCTTTGACACTTGTCACAATCCGCTTCCTCTAAACTTCAACAGCTTAAAAGAAAATAAGACCCACATCATTTCCTACCCGAGTAAATTTTAAAAGGATCATAAGGATAGGTGGCAAACTCTGTTGCTTCATCAAAAGACACATGGAAATCTCCGCTTTACTCATCTGGGGTTACGTGGTGGTCTCCGCTTCTTTTAGCTACCCTTTTAAAAACCTGCAGAAGATGACACTTGGAGGTCTCCATTTTAATCTGTTTATACCATAGAAACAAATGGGTCTTTTTTATCATTTACATGGATAGCGACACTTGGCGGCTTTCGCTTGCTTTAGACACAAAACTTGGGACCCACCACAGTCTTTGCTTTCTTTTGCTGGAGTACGTGGTAGCTTCCGTCACTTTTAGAAAAGCAAAACTAAGACCTTCTATGACTGCCACTTGGTGCTTTTCACTTGATCCTGATACTTAGCTTAAAATAAAATACCTTTCGCCAAAAAGAGATGAAATGCGGGTGTTGATATGAAATAGCAAACAGTGACACTTGGCACGTTTTGCTGAGTCGCTATGAGATACGTGTCACATTCCACCCAATATAAAAGGTGCCTTAGATGATGACACTTGGCAATTTCCACTGAGAAGTATGCCTCGAACGAAGACACTTTTCAGCTTTTGCTTGATTTCAACACTTAGTCAAAAATGAATCAAAAGGAAAATAGAGGCCGTGCTCTGTTTCAAACTTTGCCATCTCAGACCAAAGTATGCGAGGACAAAACTTGGCAGCGCACAGCTAAAAAATAGAATGAAACGTAGAGTAAATTTTTTACTTTATAGGTATTGGCGACCCCAAGGACTTTTAAACCTGCTAAAAAAGAAACCACAACTCCTGCTAGATCAAAATTTCAAAATCACAGCTTTAGCAATGTTGTCTGGTAGGCAGACCACTCATCATCAGATAATCCTTGTTTACTCTACAATTCATTGAAGGCTAAATCAAGGTTAATAATATCTTTGTGTGAAAAATATTTCAAAATTTGAACCGTAGCCTTCAATTTGAATTTGAGTTGCGAAACAGGAACCAAGACAACTTCTACTTCAGGGACTGATGAATCATCCCTTAGATCCTAGAAAATCGTTTGATCCTTTTATTTGGCCAACAACAAAGGTTTAATTTCTTCTACCATTAACACGGTGTTGTCATCAGGAAAAGGAGAAGGAAAACCTAATTGTACTAGATCTTCAACATGCTGCTTCATTTCATTGATTATTTCCTTCATGACATCTAGAAGCTCTCTGCAACTGGTGGCTACGAAATTGCAACTGAGAACCTCATTTACTCGCTTGGCAACGACCATTCTATCATTGATTCTTATTGTTGACAATGTTGCATCCATTACATCATAGAGCTTTTGTAGCAACATTTGCGAGTCCATTACTCTCTCAGAGACTGTAGCCAGAGTATTTACAACTGAACTCTCCACCTTTTTGCACAAATTTTGTGCATTTAGTAGGAAGGTGAGAGATGGCCTGAGCTAAATAATCTCTGAAGAGATTCTCTTCCACATGGATTCATACAGCTCCTTTACCAGACTTAATACTCTGACATTCCTTGGCCTATTGGCCAACTCTAGTGTCAATTGTGCTATTCTCTGTTGCTCTGCTTGAAATTGGGCTTATATGACTGCAACAATATTCTGTTCGGCAAGCAGCTTTTGTTGCAATTGGGTAACTTGCAACATGTGTTCCTCGCATTTTTCTTGCAACGCTACCTTTTCGTGCCTTAGGGTTGTCACCACATCTTTTACCTATGTGAGCCTTGCTTTTAAAGAATCATTTTGGGCCTGAACTGCTCGGTGAGTCTGAAGAGAAACAATATTTTGCAACTGTTTATTCAGAGTCTCTATTTCATTGTCTTTTCTATTGATCTCTAAGGTCAAACTATTATAGTTTGCCTTTTCCTTGTCTAGCTCAGCTTCCATCTTTTGTAGCTTCCTTGATATCTTCAAGTAGTCTTCAGTAACTGTAGAAGTGGATTTAGTCAGCAGCTCAATTTTGTTATGTGGCCTGAAAAGGGACATGTTGATGGCCACCGCATTCATCGTGTAATCTTTTGGCTGCATCTGCTCCATTGGCTTTATTACATTTGGAAACAAATGAGTCATCGTCAATTGCTGCTGGATGGGGTCAAATTGTGATCGCAGATGGGGTGTAGCCAATGCTTTATTTTCTTTAATCTTCTTTTTCTCTCTTCGAGCTTCCCTTGCCTTCCTAGCAGCATCTTCTTGGGTCTGGAAGGTAGAAGGAGAGGCAATGTGCCCACCCGCAAAAGGATGTCCTTGTGGTAGACTATATTGAATAGCCAATTGTTGGCTATGGGTAATCTGAGGGGAAAGTTTCTTGGGAACAAAAGGGGAGAAATGAGGTAATGTTAAAGCCTGAGGTGGCACAGATGGGATGAAGTGAGAAATGGGAATGGCAGAAGTGGCAGGGGATGTCATCTAACTAGATGAAATCATCATGCCAACAGGAGAAGAAATAGACTGAGAAGGAGAGGGAGGAATAATACTTATCTGAGGAGCAATTACAGTACTCTGTAATTGATGTTGTGTGGTGTCTGTCTCCTCTTCTGAACCGAATTGAAACTGCACCCTCTTTCATTTCTTGGGTGTCTCTTCTTCTTGTTGCATCCTTTTTCCTTCCACATCTACTTCTTGTGGAGAACTAGGAATATCTATAATCGAGGCTGATGGGGAAGCTTGTGATGATGAAAGCACCACACTTTTTTGCATTTCCATGGCACTGAGAGATTGAGGCCAGACTGTTACAGTTACTGTAGCTGCAGTTTGCTCTGAGGCTTGTGACTCTTGACTTGACCCGGCCCTAGCTTCCTACTCTTCACCCGGTGTCAGCAAATTACTTGTTTCTAGGCTAGATACAGGGGAGAGATGGCACTCATCCTATAGTTCTTCCCATTTCTCGTTTGTGTCTACGTTCTCGAAAGAATGGGTTGTTTGACAAATTTCTTGCCTATATTTCCAATAGGCCTCTATCTTTTTGGCATCCCAATCTTTATTCTTTAATGTTCTTCTTAAGCCAGATGTCATTCTGACTTTAGGATCATAATCCCTTTGTTTGACATAGAATGTTTCCCATGGCCTATTTTGTGGAAGGGGCAAGTCTGTTAACTCAACATAAAAACTAGGGGTGTCTTCCCTAGGATTTCTTCTATTCTCCCAAAAGAGGCGGCCTTCATGTGCAATTCTAGTTGCCACCCTGTGAGTCCTTACCCAGGAGGCTATGAAACCATTTGGGTCATAAACCCATTTGTCTTCTACTAAAAGGAAACCCATAAAGGATAGCTTTCTGAGCAACACAACTTCTACGTCCCTGGTTTCCAAAACCATGCTTGTTGTCATCCACGAAAGATCATACATTTTTTTTTCTCTTCCCAGAACCAAATTCATTGTCAACGATGGATACCTACTTGGTGACCTCTAGGAATGCTAACCTAAGAGTTAAAATCTTAGGTAGCAATATTGATTCGCCACAAAAACCATAGACTCTTATAATGGTATGGTGGGATCCAAAATAGAAATCACAAGGAATTGGGCAACTGGCCAGAAGATTTGAAACACTTGGGAATACTCTATTTATAACTGGTTCAGGACTGAGGTGGCAAAAAGTAGGGGTAACAAATAATTCCCAGAACTCATATGGGTCACTAGTCTTTGACAAAATGTGTGTCCATGCAGACACAAGAATGGTCCTTTGGAGATCAAAATTTGGGTCATACATATTAAGATACATATGTTGGGCAAAGAGGTCAGAGTTTTGAAAAAGCATGAGGTGGAACAAATAGGAAGAATACCTGAACACTCCTTTTGATCTGAAATGGGCCAATTGATTTACCATTGAGAAAGCATTTTGTTTAAAAAAGTCGAGCTGATACTCCTGGGTTTTATCAACAGTCTTCAGCCTGAAGAGAATAGCCATTTGTTCTGCATAAATTGCCATATCATCTTTCATGCCAAAGATGAAAGCTATCATTGACAATGTGTCTTGGCTAGCCTAGGAAAATTGAGCTCTTGGTGTAGGGAGTGTGGGTACCGTAGTGTCATCATCACCCATTTGTAATTCAGATCTCAAGAACCTTGACTGAGTGTTGATGTTTGCCCACGTTCTTTGCATTTTAGCAATAGTGGAAAATGTAGCTGTACTATCATGATGCAAGGCTAACATATCCCTAATAGCTTGCAGTGTGATTTGCATCCTGAATGGACCTCATTGAATGGTACATGAAGGTGCATGGAGAAAGTCTACACATAATTCGACCAGGTCGGGGCATGGATGCACAACTGAGACAATGAATTGAGCTAGTTGTGAGGTCCATATCCTCATGGCGAATGTTTCATATTGCCCTACTCTGGCCCTCTGTAGACACCTTTGATGTGCCCCTTCTCTAAGAGTTTTGCTACTAGCTCTCTGTAGAATTGGGTCCATGATGCCATCTGCATAATCTTTCATTTTCATTGGGTCACTTGCTTGACCAGCTTCAAGAAACTTGGTCTGTGGATAGGTCTTCAATGGCTGCGCGACAGCTGAAGCATATGATTTACTTGCAAGAAAATTATCAAGGGATTCATACATCCCAGCTCCTTGTTGTGAAGATTGTGCCCCCTCCATCTCTATATCTTTTCTGTGATAGCTTGTATGAAGTTTTGCAAAATGGAAATACTTTCACTGAAGCAATTTTACTAAGCATAAAAAAATGCAAGTAGTAGGATATTTTCACGCAGATGCAAGAATGTTTGAGAACTTGTAAACTTTAACTCTTGTTAAGAGGTATTTATTGACCTATCAAGTATCAAAATGGCATTAAACTCGAATAACCGTTAGCAGATCTTACTCAATCTTTATGGAACAAGGAGATAGACAAGTTATGCAAGTGGTAGCGCAAGGTACCTTGGAGATTTCTAAAGATTTGAGAGACATTCAATGTATTGGAGATTTTTAAAAATTTTGAAAATTTTGAGCTGTTGACTATGTGTTCAAAGAACACTTATTTAAAAGAAAAGCGGGAAAACAAAAAATGGGAAAACAAAGCAGGAAGACAAAGCAATACGAAAAGGGGAAACTACCTAATTACATTAATGAAGCATCTTTATCTCCCTCCTAGATCAAAAGCAGAATTTCTAAAGTCTCTTTCATGACAAGCCAACTTATATTGCCATACAAGTGATTGAATTGGATATAGCTTTGGTGAATTGCCCTCTGTGTATGCCACATTGATTTGCCTGCATTCAAGTGAGTTTGAGTCAAACATGCTCTCAACATACATAAGCTCTTCTTGTTCTTGGAAGCTCGTCAAATATTGGCTCTTGATATTGGGATGTCTTACCAAGAAGTTAATGACCATTTGCTCATCAACAGAAGCCTTTTGACATATATCATTTATTGACTTAACTCCTTTTTCCTCAAACTCAGGTTCTACTGCATGATCATCCTCTTTAATAACTTCAAAATTACCAATATCTTGAAAGGATAATTCAGAAAGTTTTCAATAATTTGCACATGTAATTGAGGCTCAATGTTGTTTTGTTCCTCTGCAACCGGCTCACAGCTATCTTGAAAAATGGTATAACCTGACCCAATGATTTCAAACAAATCATTTAAATCATGGTCCAAGAAATGTCCATGCTCCTCCACATTATCTTGCAAAGTAAGAAGAAAATCAAAAATTATTTCTTCTTCATCAGAGGTTAAGGTATATGCTTGTGACTTCTCACTCAGAATGTTGAATTTATGTTGAGAGACCCGAGAATTGATAGAAGAGATATCTTTTGACTTTTCTTCCTCTAGAACATTTGGGATTTTATGATCTTCATCAAGTATAACATAAGTGCCCAGACCAATAGAATTGTAATTTCCATATGGGTCACTTTGCATCATAGCTAATAAATGATCATTTTCTTCTTCTTGATTATATCCAGTCCATTCACCTAGCTCCTCAACAAAAACCCTTTCTTCTTTATTCATCATAGCATGGGCTGCCTCTAACTTTGCAGTTGGTTCATTGGTGATATGATCCTTATATAATGGCTCAGATAATATCTTCATCTTTGAACCATATTTAGTTCTTAAAATGAGGTGAGACCAATCAAGGGACATATATCCTCATATCTTGGCTGTAAAATCTCTTGATAAACATAAGCCAAAAATAGGAGGTATATCTATCACTACTACATCTTAATTTACAATTATATTAGGACAAGCATATAATTGTAATTGGAGTTGTTTAATTCTCTTTATGGTTTGTACTGCTTTGCCATCTAGCTGTATGACTCCTTTAGTGAGTGGTTCGAGATGGTGAAGTTTTGAAAATAGATTGCGGGCTTTATTTTCTTTTTTTGATTCATTTTTCTCTAAGTATTGAAATCAAGCATATACTGCCAAGTGTCATTGTTCGAGGCACCTTTCATATTTTCTATGAGTTGGTCGAAATGTGCCACGTATCTCATAGCGACTCAGTGGAACACACCAAGTGTCAACGTCTGTAGTTTCATACCAACATCTGCGTTTCAAATTTTTTTCAGAAGAAAGTTTCAAAAGCTAAGTATCAAGATCAAGTGGAAATCACCAAGTGGCAGTCGCAGAAGGTCTCAATTTTGCTTTTCTAAAATTGACGGAAGCTACCACATATCCCAGCAAAAGAAATCTGAAGCCACCACATGTCATGATCAGAATTATCTTCATTTTGCTTCATTGATATAGAAAAGACTATGGTGGGTCCCAAGTGTTGTGTTTGAAGCAAGCGAAAGCTGCCAAGTGTCACTGTCTGTGTAAATGTGAAATGAGACCCGATTGTTTCTATGGTATAAATAGAGTAAAACGGAGACCGCCAAGTGTCGTCTTCTGCAAGTTTCTAAGAGGGTTGCTAAATGGAGTGAAGACCACCACGTAACCCCAGATAAGTAAAGTGGAGATTGCCATGTGTCCTTTAATGAAGCAACAGAGATTGACACCTATCCCTGAATCCATTTTAAAGTTACTCAGGTATGAAATGTTGTGGGTCTTATTTTCTTTTAAGCTATTAAAGTTTCAAGGAAGCGGATAGCGACAAGTGTCAAAGGTGGAACAATCTTGAGCAAAGACACAAAAGAGTATAAGTTACGCAGAAAGTGCCACGTGTCTTCGATGGGTGCTCCGAAACACAACAAGTGTCATCCTCTAGTGTTTCCTAAAGTAATAAGAAGAAATTGGCTAAGTGTTACCTAGCATTTAAGAGAAGGGAGCGTCCTGCAATCTGTTTTAGCCAATGAACTGCCAAAAGACTGAGCATTTTAGAATCTATAAGATATCTTCTTTTAGACACTTCTAGTTGGGGTTAGATTTCATTTGGGCCATTAGATTGAGAACAAGCATACAATCCAGAGTGGATCCAAGGCTATAAATAAGGTTGCAGAGATCACCAGATAGAATCAATTATCAAAGAGAATTTTGAGAGTGATTTATTGTAAAGAGTTTAGACTTTCTAGAGCTGTGACTAGTAATATCATTTGCTTTTGTTCTATCTTTTCAAGTTGGAAGGTTTATGTAACTGTGCATGTTTTTGTGCCTCTTATGTGACTGGAGAATTAATGAGAAGATTGAATCCTATGCCTTTGTTGATATTGTTTGTGTCATTTGTAAAAGTAGTCTAGGCTGTAGACTTTCTAGAGCTGTGATTAGGAATGTCATTTGCTTTTGTCTCATTTTATTGAGTTGAAAATTTTATATAACTGTACGTGTTTTTGCACCTCTTATATGACTAAAAAATTCAAATAAGAAGATTGAACCCTATGCCTTTGTTCACATTTTCTGTATCACAGCAAAAGTAGTCTATGCTGTGAGCCTCTATTTCTATTGTTTCCATCTTTTACATTGATCATGCACTTGTTTGCTCTTAAATGTAAATGAATACTACATATAGTCTCACTATGCTTAGGATTAAGGTCGAATTACATTCAGGCGCATCACCATAGGTTAGATTTCCTTTCTTGCATTTGTGTTTCTAATTAAAATTCTTATCCCTTTTCTCAGTATATACTTGATTTAAAGAAGAACCAACTTCTCAAAAATTTGGAGGTTGTTTCAAGACACAAGTCTCATATCTTGAAACTTCCCATTGTTGTTGATTAGAATCAAGTGAAATTTTAAATCATCAATAGTTTTTGGCATGCCCGGTGGGACCAGTCTTGAAGTTTCTTTCAAGATCGTATGAAACAGAGAGCTGTAAGGAGTCATAGCTATGTACTGGTAACCAAATCACGATCTGCTACAAATTTAGGTATTCTTTTGCCACCTTTGGTAACTAGTCCAAGAAGAAGAGTTAACCAGTTTGTACCAATACTAAGAGCAAATATGGGAGCCCCTATACCCCCATAAAATTATGCACGCTGGAACAATGGTAGTCCCTTGATTCTTCCAATACCCCTAGCCACTTGGGACCCTATCCCAGTGAATGCCCAAAAAGCTCTGCCCAAATTCAGTGGGCAAGACTTTAAAACACCTGAGGAACATCTTCAGGATGTATCAGATGTCTATGCTATACATGCTGTCACACAACAAAATGTGGCCATAAGATTATTAGTAGCTTCTTTTAAAGGGAAGGCTCTAGAATGGTATCGGTCTTTGACCCCAAATACTATATCTACATGGGATCAGCTCGGAGATCTTTTCTTTAAAATATTTGAAGAGAAAGGTGATAAGTCTTCTTTGTTACAATAATTAATTACCATTCAAAGGGCACCAAAAGAAGCCATGACTAACTTCAATTCTAGATTTCAAAAGACTTGAGAAAGAATCCCTGCTATAGTTAGACCATTACCAGGTATGGCTATAGTATTTTATCTTAAGGCTTTGAATTCAGATATATCTGTTATGATTCAATCACTTGGAGGACACACTTTGCTTGAGGCTTATGACTATGCGGTCAAAGCTGAGAATAATTTGATAGATGCTAGAAAGTTACCCCCAAGGCCTCCCATGACCATGTTCACAAAAATTTCCTTACCATTACCTCAAGAAGCCCCTAAATCTATAACCCCACCTGTGTCTATGTACACCTATCCTCAACCATCTACTAAAAAAGTTGTCCCCACTCAGTCATCTGAGCTGGATGATATCAAGAATATCCTAAGGACATTTTCTAATGAGCTGATCAATATAAAAAGACAACATAATACTTTCCCTAAGCCTCCATATCAAGGCTATCAAGGAAACATATTTTCATCTTAGCCAAACCAATATCAGGGTCCTCCAAGACAAACTAACCATCAGCCAGCAAACCAATTGGTTGCAGTCCCCACACCCTCACAAACTATTCCTCTCAATTCAAATAGGGAGATTGTTCTAGGGTAAAATAACTATGTGGATAACACTAATGCCTAGTGTTTCCCTTGCAATAATGCTCATACACCTAGATATTGTCCTATGGGTAATCTATAACAAAAGGTGGCAGAACAAAGAAGAATGGATGGTCAGGTTGCAAGTTCCAGTGATAATCAAGCCTACCAGTATTCTGATATGCAGAATTTAGTCTTAATGGCTCAGATGCAAGGGATGTCTTTGCAATAAGAGGAAGAAATAGCCTCGAAATATGCTTTGTTCTCATGGTTTGAAGATGAAGAATCAGTATTTTTAAATGAAACTTATGTTTCCAAGAAACCAATAGTGCAATCAAACTATTGTACTAGATCAAAGAAAAGAATGCTGGAATAGCCTGAAGTTGTAAACAATAAAGCTATAGAGAATCCTTCATTTCAATGTCATCAACACACAGCTGTTAGACAAGAAATGCTTCAACCAATGCAGAATCAAGAAGTTCTTGAACAAGTTCAAAGAAAGATAAGATATCCTAATCTTCTAAGAATTCAAAATTTTGGACCAATAAATGTAGTAGATCAGCTGAAGATGACCCCAACACAAATATCAATTTGGGACATGTTAGCTATTCCTGAACAAAGAACATTGTTGCAAGAAGCTCTTAAAAATCAAGCAATGCCCAAATATACTAAAGGACCTGCTGATAAAAGAAAGATCAAAGATACAGTTCATCTATAGACAAAAACTATAGTGAATAATGCATCAGAGGTAAGCAAATTTAAACTGGATCCTTTCTATTCAACTAAGATAGGTGACCTGACTAAGCATAATCAAGGAAAAGAAAATAACCAGTTGTTAGCTATGACGCATAGTGACCCATATGAAAATTATAATTCTACTAGTTTGAGAACTTATGTTATTTTTGATGAGGACCATGAAATACCAAATGTTTTAAGGAAAGAAATGTCAACTAATCAAGGATCTGGAAAGGATTCAGAGATCTGGACTTTAAATTTTGATGGGTTCAAAAGTAAAAATGGTGTTGGAGCAGGAATTTGTCTTATTGCTCCAAATGATGAAATTTTTTTAAGGGCTATCCGTTTTCAATTTGCTTGTACTAATAATGATGCTGAGTATGAAATCCTTAGTGCATGGACTCCTATTAGCCAAGAAAAAGGGAATAAATAATCTAATAGTAAAAAGAGATTCAAAATTAGTAGTAAAACAAATTAGAGGAAAGGCAATAACAAAGAATGTCAGAATGAAATCCTACAAGCATAGAATTTGGGACTTAATAGAAGATTTTGAAGCTTTTAATATTGAAGTAGTTCTCAGGATTTAAAATTTTGAAGCTGATAGGATGGCACAGATTGGTTCACAGTTTGATCCAACAACTGACCTATTAATTAACAATGAGTCAATAAAGGTTATAGTAAGGCCAGCTATTCCTGATAATGATGAGAATTGGCAAGTATTTGAGAATGATTTTAAAGTACTCTCATTCTTGCAACAATCAGGGGAATTTGTCGATCAATTACAACCAAAGATTAGAGAAGCATATGGGGATCAAATCATACAATTAAAGAACAATAAGCTTCCCAAAGGTTTAATCACTTTAAAAAGTATTTTTGATCTAGAAGATGTAAGCTTGGAGAAGAAAAGGTTCCAAGCAAACAAAGTAGATTATTCTGAAATAGAAGTGAGTGAAGGGAAAAAATTAAAAGTTGGAAACTTTGCAACTCAAGAAGAAAAGGAAAGGCTAATTGAATTATGCAAAAAATATGACAGAGTCATAGCCTAGAGCTATGAAGACCTTCATGGATATAATAAAGACATCATTCAACATATAATAGAACTGAATGAAGGACCTAAGCTCATCAGACAAAAATAGAGGTCAGTGAGTCCAAGAATTGAGCCTCTAATGGTAGACGAGTTGCAGAAACTTTTAGATTCTAAAATAATTTTTTCAATCAAACAATCAACTTGGGTATCAAATCTGGTACCAATTAGAAAAAATAATGGTGATATAAGACTTTGTGTAGATTTTAGAGATCTAAACAAAGCATCTTTGAAGGATCACTATCCCTTGCCCTCCATGGAACAAATTCTACAAACTATGGCTGCATCAGAGAGATTTTCTTTGCTAGATGGTTTCTCTGGATACACTCAGATTTGGTTGGCTAAAGAAGACCAATACAAGACTGCTTTTACTACCAAGTGGGGAACATTTGCATATGCTAAAATGCCATTTGGCCTGTCAAATGCTAGAGCCACTTTTCAGAGAGCTATGGATGTTGCATTTGGGGAACTGATAAATAAAATCTTGATTTATCTTGATGATCTTATTGTTTTTTCAAAGAATGTAGTATTTTGATCATTTAAAAGCCGTGTTTAAAAAATGTCAAGAATTTGGAATATCCTTGAATCCTAAGAAATGCATATTTTTCGGTCCCTCAAGGCAAATTATTGGGACACATAGTATCTAAAGGAGTTTCCATAGACCCAGAAAGAGTGGCAGCTATAATGAACTTACCTCTTTCAGTCAATAAGAAAGCAATTCAATCTTTCTTGGGAAAGATTAATTTCGTTAGTCAGTTCATATTTGACTTTGTAGGCTTAGTGAGACCAGTGACACTTTTGCTGAAAAAAGACCTAATTTTCAAGTGGACTAGGGAAGGTAGGCAAGCCTTTGAAGAGGTCAAGAAAGCTATCTCAACAGCTCCAGTACTTAGAAACCCATATTTTTCTAAGCCTTTTGTAATGTATGTATATGGAGGAGAGCTATGTATTGCTGCTGTTCTAACACAAAAGGATGATAAGCAGGAGGGAGAACATCCAATAGCATTTTTCTTGAGGACACTTAGGGAATATGAAACCATATATAACTTTGTGGAAAAACAAGCATATGCTATGGTAAAAGTTTTAAAAAAGTTCAAGCATATAGTATCAGGAAGTAAAATTTTGATACTTGTAGCACATCCAAGTGTCAGAGAATACATCATGGAGGGTGAAATTACTGAAAAAAGAGCAAACTAGATAACTAAGATCCTAGAATATGATGTAGAAGTCAAACCCACTAAATTAGTTAGAGGTAGGGGTTTGTGTCAATATATGACTCAAGAGCTTGAAAAAATGATATCTGAAGAGATAAATTCAGGAACAGAAGAAGAAATTGTATTGAGAATACAAGAAGTTGATCAAGAATCTTGGGTCACAAGTAGGATTCATTTTATGAAAAATGAGATTTATTAAGAGAACTCCCTCAAAATAAGAGAAGATACTATAGGATGCAAGGAGTTCATTTTGTTTTAATTGAATAGGTTATTTTTAAAAGAAATTTTGATGGCAAATTGTTAAGATGTGTAAAAAAAAATGAGGCTAAGAAAATACTACATGAAATGCATCATGGAGTATCTGGTGGACATTTTTCTGCAATGACCATAAGTATGAAGATAAGTGGAGTAGGTTATTTCTGGCCTACTTTATTTATAGATTGTTATCAACTAGTTTAAAAATGTAAATCCTATCAATATTATGTGGGGATGAGAAGGAATGCAGTGATGCCTCTTAGACCTATAATTGTGGATGAACCTTTTGCTCAATGGGGTCTTGATTTCATTAGAATGATAAATCCAGTATCTAGTATGGGTCACAAATGGATCTTAACAGCCACAGATTATTTCACCAGATGGACTGAGGCAGTGCCACTCAAGGAAGCAACAGAAAATGTGATCCTAGATTTTCTAGGGAGTATCACTACTCATTTTGGGGCTCCTCGCACCATAATTTCAGATAATGCTAAAGCATTTTTAGGGTCCAAAGTATCTGACTTTGCATTAAAGCATGGAATATATCTAAAAACTTCTTTCAATTATTACCCTCGGGGTAATGGTTTAGTAGAATCAACTAATAAGAACCTAATTAGACTCATCAAAAGAATAGGGGCTGATCATCACAAGGAATGGCATAAAGTGCTTAATTTAGCACTGTGGGTTAATAGAATTATGCCCAAACAGGTGATCAAAATGTCCCCATATGAATTAGTATATGGGAAACCTACTGTAATTCCCCTAAGTTTGGAGATTCTTGTGTTTCAGCTGATCAAATAGATTGGAATTGAAAAAAATGGCCCCATACAGGTCAGACTCACAGAACTTCTACAAGTTCAAGAAAAGAGGGATGCAACACATGATTCATTGATAAAGCATTAAAAAATAATTAAAGACTGTTTTGATAAAAGGACTTCAAATCTCCATTTTGAAATAGGCTCAATTATTTTGAAATGGGATGCAAGAGCCACCAAACCAGGTCAACACACTAAGTTTGAAGCATTATGGATTGGCCCTTATGAAATTCAAGTGTGTAGATAGCAAAATTCCTTTGAACTAGAAATGATGAAAGGTGAACCTAAAGAGATTTCTCTAAATAGAATCTATTTGAAACATTTTAGTTAAAATTGTATTTTCTAGCATTTTCAGATCATGTGGGAGTTATAGATTCTTTTCGAGTAGGTTCGAAAGTCCTTAGGGTCACCAATAACTGTAGAGTAAAAATTACTCTATGTTTCATTCCTGATTTTCAGTAGTGCATGATTCAGATCGCTTTCCCCACATAATTTGGTTCGAGACGGTGAAATTTTGAAAATAGAGCGTGGGCTTTATTTTCCTTTTTGATTCATTTTTCTCTAAGTGTTGAAATCAAGCGGATACTGCCAAGTGTCATTATTTGAGGCACCTTTCATATTTTCTGAGTTGGTCAAAATGTGCCACGTATCTCATAGTGACTCAGCAAAACTTGCCAAGTGTCAACATTCATGGTTTCATACGGACATCTGCATTTCAAATTTCTTTTCAGCAGAAGGTTTCAAAAGCTAAGTATCAAGATCAAGCAAAAAGTGCCAAGTGGCAGTTGTGGAAGGTCTCAATTTTGCTTTTCTAAAAGTGACAGAAGCTACCATGTATCCCAGTAGAAGAAAGCTGAAGCCACCACGTGTCGCAATTAGAATTATCTTCATTTTGCTTCACTAATATAGTAAAGACTATGGTGGGTCCCAAGTGTTGTGTCTGAAGCAAGCGGAAGCTGCCAAGTGTCGTTGTCCATGTAAATGTGAAATGAGACCTGATTGTTTCTATGGTATAAACAGAGTAAAGTGGAGACTGCCAAGTGTCATCTTCTACAAGTTTCTAAGAGGGTTGCTAAATGGAGCGGAGACCACCACATAACCCCAAATAAGTAAAGTGGAGATTGCCATGTGTCCTTTAATGAAGTAGCAGAGATTGACACCTGTCCCTGTGTCCCTTTAAAGTTACTCAGGTATGAAATGTTGTGGGTCTTATTTTCTTTTAAGCTATTAAAGTTTCAAGGAAGCGGATGGTGACAAGTGTCAAAGGTGGAATGATCATGAGCAAAGACACAAAAGAGTATAAGTTACATGAAAAGTGCCACATGTCTTCGATGGGTGATATGAAACATGACAAGTGCCATCCTTTGGTATTTCCTAAAGTAATAAGAAGAAATTGGCTAAGTGTTACCTAACATTTAAGAGAAGGGAGCGTCCTGCAATCTATTTTAGCCAATGAACTACCAGAAGACTGAGCATTTTAGAATCTATAAGATATCTTCTTTTAGACACTTCCAGTTAGGGTTAGATTTCATTTGGGCCATTAGATTGAGAACAAGCAGACAATCCAAAGTGGATCCAAGGCTATAAATAAGGTTGCAGAGATCACCAGATAGAATCAATTATCAGAGAGAATTTTGAGAGTGATTTATTGTAAAGAGTTTAGACTTTCTAGAGCTGTGACTAGTAATATCATTTGCTTTTGTTCTATCTTCTCAAGTTGAAAGGTTTATGTAAATGTGCATGTTTTTGTACCTCTTATGTGACTAGAGAATTAATGAGAAGATTGAATCCTATGCCTTTGTTGATATTTTTTGTGTCATTTGCAAAAGTAGTCTAGGCTGTAGACTTTTTAGAGCTGTGATTAGGAATGTCATTTGCTTTTGTCTCGTTTTCTTGAGTTGAAAAGCTTATATAACTGTACGTGTTTTTGCGCCTCTTATATGACTGAAAAATTCAAATAAGAAGATTGAACCCTATGCCTTTGTTGACTTTTTCTGTATCACAGCAAAAGTAGTCTATGTTGTGAGCCTCTATTTCTATTGTTTCCATCTTTTACATTGATCATACACTTGTTTGCTCTTAAATGTAAATGAATCCTACATATAGTCTCACTGTGCTTAGGATTAAGGTCGAATTACATTTAGGTGCATCACCATAGGTTAGATTTCCTTTCTTGCATTTATGTTTCTATTCAGGCGCATCACCATAGGTTAGATTTCCTTTCTTGCATTTGTGTTTTTGATTAAAATTCCTATCCCTTTTCTCAGTATATACTTGATTTAAAGAAGAACCAACTTCTCAAAAATTTGGAGGTTGTTTCAAGATGCAAGTCCCATATCTTGAAACTTCCTATTATTGTTGATTAGAATCAAGAACAATTTTAAATCATCAACAGAATTCACATAAGGCATCAAAGCATTTAAAATGAGAGTGAATGGGTTTTTGTTAGAATGACATTTTAACACATGTAGACTTTTTAGGAGTAATAAATAAGATTGTGCACCTACATAATGTCATTGCCTTGATAGATGATATAATATAGTCTATAAATCGCTACATCACTGATGAAATTAGGTCAAATGGTCGATGAAGTAGATATCTAGAGATGGCTAATATAATAGAATAATGGACATGACCAATGAAGTTTAAACCTAACATGGTAAATGTCATAGGAAATGCTGACAATATAAGATAAATTACTATTAGATGGATGATGATGTAAAAATTTAGTACATGCCCAATGATGTACTATAAAAATGGCTGACAGTCATAAATCTCTCTTTTAATGTATTTTTTTAATTTACACTATATTTTATCTTATTTTTGTCTAATGGGATATTGATTGGGTTATATTGGTTGGCTTTTTACAGGTGTAGAGGTGAGTCTGGTTATGATGGACTATGGATGTTGCTTAGCTACCAGAGTTATTACATAGATAATTATATGCTGATAGAGAAATACTCATTAGTTTGGTATTTGGTGGGAGTATGGACATGTGTCAGGGACCATTAGAGGCAAATCTATTCATCATGTTCCTTGATTCATGAAAGACACATATAGAAACATTTTGGTGGGTGTGGATGGGTACACTATGGAAGTTTATATTACCCCAGAGGATGGACATGCCATTTTAGTCTTACTAATATAGGTCACTCCAATTATTTGTGACACTCTAGATACCATGACAAAGAGACATGTACTAATTAGATGTTCTACCAGGTTAGATCAATACCATGCTCTTGGTTATATTGTATGATTGAGTGAAATATTTGTAATGCCACTTTCGAATATCCAAAAGGAAATTTTGGGATTTATGGTGACACAGGGCTTATGTCACAAGTTCGATGGAGGATTTCCACTATTTGCGATTGTGCCATGTTGAGTAACATTGAAGTAGGGAATGATCTAAAAGATGGGTCTTTGGGATATGGGTGCATTTGGTACATGATTTTCACAACATTCTAATGTGAGAGCATGTGGTGGTAGGGCCAATGATACTATTTATGGCATGGATTTATGAGTGTTCCCCATGTATAGGCTAATGAAGAACATTTATAGATTATGAATATTTTACCTTGAGTTAGGTGATGGGATTAGACATTGTTTATGATATATTGGAATGATTATACAAGATTGAAGATAATTTTTAGCAATGCTCACACATGGACTCTATATACAAGTATAGTGGATGCATGGACGACATGGCCATCTATGATGCAAGCTTGAGGAATGGCCAAAATTATAAGGCACTTCACCCAATGGATAGAACCACATTCATGTGATCAAGTTCTTGATAAGTTTTTAATTCCACACCCAACAACACATATGACCTTGCTTCCTTATAGGGAAATGTTATCTGGTCCGAAATTTGGTCTTAAGACACTTATGGGATTAAGCATTTAGAATGAATCTTGGGATAATAAGAGACTTGCTTCAAGAGCAACCTAGGGCACATGCTAGAGGTATTGGGATCCATGATGTATTTTGCTTGAAATGAGTTTATGCGAGATGTAGTTTTATCATCGAGGATCCAATACTTAGCCTGATAAAGAGGTTTCAGCCTTCACCTAGTTTAACCTATTCCAATATTAAATGCTACTAGTATTTACTTCACACATTTATAAGTAAAGGGGATGGAATTGTTTATCTCTTAAAAAAACATAAAAAATGGTAGAGTAATGTAGCATAGAGAAGGATGCCTCCTATTTTAATATGGATGCTAACGCTTCAAGAACCGAGTTATGTGCCCAGCCATAGTTACACCATTGTGTGCTGAGTTTCATAAGGGGATCAGACTCATCATTACATAGGGAAAGAGTCTAAGGAAAAATGAAAGGGAATGCTTAATTTGTGAATTCTCCACTAAATATAAACACATAAAAGATCATATAGTAGATTACACATAGGGTTTTCAGAGATAGTCTGTAATTTCAAGCATATGGATTAACGAGTGTTACCAAGGGGACAAGAAGAATTCATAAAAATATTAGAATATTAAAGAACATTCTAACTAATACATTCATCATCTGTAATATAGCACACTACTAATTATTTATCACAAGCATTCATTCAAAAGATGGAAAATAATGGACCACATTCATAGATAAATAAACTAATTGACATAAAGCAAGAAATTTGTATTCATTTCAACAAAGCTTCTTTACATAAAATACTGACCATTACAAAGAGAAATCAGAATAAAATATATAGAGAAGGATGGGGATCACTCCATGTAGCATGAGATTCCCATCCCTAGCCATGATGGCCATCCAAGGTTGTTACAACTTCAATGATTCAAAAAAGGAAGATCCCCCAATCCCTAAAAGATGCCCCAGGACTACTCAAGTGAAATGTTAAGGAGCTGGAGAAGAATCATCTCCCAATTGTTTAGGTTGTGTCTCCTTGGCTGCTAGTGCAACTTCCACCAAGTCAAATTACCTATTCAACTTGGACAAGTTCATGGGAGGATCCTGAAATATCACCTTAGATTGGGCCAACAGTAATTGGTGCACTTGGAGTGGGGCCTCAAGGGAGACTTTCACCTCTGACACCTAGCTATGTAATGTTCCCTTTTTTGGTATAAACTTGCATAAGTCCTTAGCCTTGAATTTTTCCTAAAAAGGATAAGGGAAAAATAGAAAAAGGGGACATTTTAAGACTTCAACATTTAATAGAAAAACACTTTATGATCTAATTTCCACTTAAGTTGGGACCTTTTTAAGGGTCATGGGAACTTAAGGCACAAAATTAAATTATAAGGAGGTTCTTTTATTATTTTAAAAAGGAGAGTTTCCCTCCTATTTTGGGTGCCACACTTGAAGCATGGATATAAAATAAAAGTGAGTGTTCGTTTGAAATGGTTATGCATTTTTTATATTGAATTTTTTGATCAAGTATGTCAAGCTTGTTCACCACAACTTGAGGATGAAAACTTTCAAGTGTGACAAGGGTTTGGGGATGAAAACTTTCATTCTTACATTCAAAGAAATTCTATTCAAGGGTTGTAATTATGCTTCAGATTTGTATGGTTGCATGCAATTAGACCTAAAAGGGTGTTTTTAGACACCAAATTTATCAAGGATTATTTCAAACCCTATAAAGAGATGAAAATTCATATTTTACAAGTCAAAGAGGTGGACAAACTTGATTTTAGGACTTTGGTTGATCTAGGAATCCATCCCTAGGGTGGTGACTTATTTTGGGAGAGTGGTAACCGCTCTCAAGAGGGATAATTGGCTTTGGAACCCTCTTTTAGGGTCAATTTAATTTTAATATTTTATTCCAGTGTTGGTGAGTTATTTATGAATCAATTACAGGTTTTGAGGGCTATTCTATGCCCTCAAAATATTTATAAAATTAATATAATATTTTTCAACTTGGGTGACTTGCTTGGGAAGATTTAAAAGGTTGGTGAAAGGGTAAATTCCAAAGATTGAATATCATATTTAGTTCCCTAATTTTTCCTAAGCATGGTGAATCACTTGAGGAAGTTTTAAGGGTGTTTTGTAAGTGGAAATGTATCTATTCTTTCACACAAAAATTAGAATATTTGTAGGGTTAATTTTTAGCCTCTTTGCCACTATATCTTGGCTAAAAAGGTACTATTGATGGTTAAAATTGCACTTGATTCTAATCAACAACAATGGGAAGTTTCAAACTATGGAATATTGCGGCTTGAAACAACCTCTAGATTTTAGAGAAGCTGGTCTCTTTTTTTGTATCAAGTGTTGGGGGAAAAGGGATAGGAAATTAAATAGAAACAAAAATGTAGGAATTGAAACCCAAATATGGTGATGCACCTGAGTATAATCCTGATCCTAACTTGAGCACAGTGAGACTATATATAGGATTCAATTACATTTAAGAGCAGACAAGTGCATGATCAATGTAAAAGATTGAAATAATAGAAACAAAGGCTCACAACAAGGAATTCTTTTGCTAAGATATAGAAAATGTCAACAAAGGCATAGAGTTCAATCTTCTTATAAGAATCTTCCAATCACAAAAGAGGCGCAAAAACATGTACAGTTATGTAGAACTTCCGATTCAAGAAAATGAGACAAAAGCAAATGACATTCCTAATCACAACTCTAAAAAATCTACGGTACAAACTATTTTTATAATTGACACAAATAATATCAACAAAGGCATAGAGTTCAATCTCCTTAATTCATTCAACCACATAAAAGTCACAGAAACATGCACAGTCACATCAAATTTACAACTCAAGAAAATGAGACAAAAGAAAATGATATTTCTTAGACAAAAAACTCTAGAAAGTCTAAAACTATAGAAAGTCCCCTCCTCTCATGGTAAATTGATCCTCCTCTTTTATAGCCTCAGGTGTCTCCTTCCATCACCCCTTTTCCCGCGCAATTCTACTCTGCCCTTAACTCACAGGAGACAAATAGACGACGCTTTCAATGCCTTGGATGTATCTTGGTCTTATCAAAAAGGGCCATGCTAGAGCGAGGTAGCTGCCCTGACTGTGGCATGTTGATTCATGTCTAGTACCTCATTTCATGCCTAAATTTCTCATTCCATCACCTGCTTAACTGTCCATTCTATGTCTGCCTATAGGGGACAAATAGATGGCCCTTTTAATATTTGTAGGCCCCAAAAATCTACTCGGTAAACTATTCCATCTACCAAAAATAACTCCCGCTGAGTTCCCCTCCATCTCATTTTGTGGCAACAGATACACGAAATAGTCTGTTTTGTTGAAATGGAAGAGGATACTTAGTCAATTTCTTGAAATTCTCTTTATCACTTAGAAGGCACTGAAGAATGACACTTGGCACTTTTTGCTTGATTTATTGAGGACACACGACTCTCTCTGCTTCTCTTTAGCTATGTTGTAGAATTATTCAGGGCATATACTAGGCTCCCATGGATGGTGACACTTGGCAGATTTCATAAACCTTTGAAATAAAACTTGGGACCCACCATAATCTTTATTTAGCAATGAAGCTTGAAGATGATCTCTCAACAGTTGACATGTGGCAGCTTTCATTGTTCTCAGGAAGATATGTGGTATCTTCTGCTTCTCCTTCTAAGGGTATGTGGCATTTTCCACTTCCTTCGAGAATGGAGTAAAAATGGGCTCAAAAAGTGACACTTGGAGACCTTCACTGCTCTTTAACACTAAAATAAATTAAAATAATACATTTCTACCTTCCAAAAAGGTACTTGACCCCTTTGGTTTTTGGGAGAACTGCCTGATGAACCAAAATGGTTCAATGGTTCAACACTGCATGCTATTTACACATTATTCGAGGTATTGAACCAAAAACATTGAACCAAGGCATTGAACCTAGGCATTGAACCGACTATCTCTTAGATGCTGACACGTGGTGTGTTATACTTAGCTGTTATTAGATATGTGGCACATTCTGTGACCCTCTTGAAAGTTATGAAAAGTGTCTCAGACGATGCCAGTTGGCCAGCTCCATGTTTTGAAAAGTGACACTTGGTGGCTTCTGCTCGAATTCAACACTTAGGCAAAAATGAAATGAAGGAAATAAAAAGAGGAAAGAGAACCCGTGCTTGGACTATGCCACTTGGTAGCTTCTGCTGCACTTTGATAATCGAAAGAAACAAACCCGGGCTTTGCTCCAAAACTCTGCCACCACGACCAAGGTATGTAGGAACCAAAACTGTAGTGCACGAATAAAAATTTGAATGCAACACAGAGTAAAAATTTACTCTACATTTACTGGCAACCCCCAAGACTTTTGAGCCTACTCAAAAAGAAACCCAACTCCCGTTCTGTCAAAATTTCAAAATTTTACAGCTCCAAAAGTGTTGTCTAGTAGATGGACCATTCATGGTCAGATAACCCTTGTTCTGTAATTCAACAAAAAATAAATCAAGGTTGATAATATCCTTGTGTGAAAAATTTAGCAGAATTTAAACTGTAGCTTTCAATTTGAATTCCAGCTAGGAAATATGAACCAGAACATCTTTGACTTTTGATACTAAAGAATCATCCTGCAGGTACTGGAAAACTATTTGATCCTTTTGTTTGGCCAGCAACAATGGTTCAATTTGGTCAACCATTAGCACCGTGTTGGCATCCAAAAATGGAGAAGTAAGACCTAGTTGCACTAGATCTTCAATATGTTGTCTCATCTCACTGATGCCTTCTTTCATGACTTCGAGAAGCTCTTTGCAAGTGTTAGCCATGACATTGCAACTGAGCACCTCATTGACTCGTTTCATAGTGACCATTCTGTCAGTGATCCCCACAGCTTCCAGTTTCACATCCATTGCATCATAAAGCTTCTATAACAATGTTTGGGAGTATGTGACTATGTCGGAGACTGTAACAAGAGTGTTTTTCAATGAATCTTCCACCTTTTCGCATAATTGCTATGCATTGAGAAGGAAGGTGAGAGATGGCCTGAGCTGAATAATCTTTAAGGAGATTCTTTTCCACATTGATTTGTAGAGTTCCTTTACCATTTTTATCACTCTAACACCTTTTGGCCTATTAGCCAGTTCTAGCGTCAGGTGCACCACTTTTTGCTGCTCTACTTGGAATTGAGCTTGAAAAGCTATAATATTTTTTTGTTCATCCAGCAGCTTCTACTATAATTGAGTAACTTGCAGCTTATGTCCTTCAAATCTTCCCTACAACACTGCTTTCTCCTGCTTAAGGGTCATCGCTGCATCCTTTTCATGTGTTAGCTTTTCTTTTAATGAATTATTATGGGCCTGGACTGCCTGGTGAATCTAAAGGGAAATAGTATCTTGCAACTATTTTTTTAGACTTGCTATTTCATTATCTTTCTTATTTATTTCTTTGGCCAAACTACTATAGTTTGCCTTTTCCTTGGCTAAATCAACGTCCATCTTCTATAGTCTTCTTGATGTTTTCAAATAATCTTCCATGACTGCAGAAGTAGTTTCTATCAATAGCTCAACTCTGTCCTGGGGCCTAAAAAAGGACATATCAATGGCCACTGCGTTTATTGTATCATCCTCTGATTGCATCTGTTTGCTCGGCTTGATGACGTTGGGTGACAAATGGGTCACCGTCAGTTGCTACTGAATAGGGTCAAATTGTGACTATAGGTGTGGGGCAGCCAATGCTTTATTCTCTTTAGTTTTTTTTCCATTCGGGCTTCTCTTGTCTTCCTAGCAGCATCAACCTATGTCTGGAAGGTGTAAGGGGATGCAATGTGTCCTCCCACAAAAGGATATCCCTGTGGTAGGCCATATTGAATAGCCAGTGGTTGGCTATGAGAAATCTAAGGGAAAGGTTTCTTGGGAGCAGAAGGGGAGAAATAGGGTAATGTTAAGGCTTGAGGCATTAAAGATGGGGTGAATTGTGAAATAGAGATGGCAGAGGTGATAAGAGGTGTCATTTAGCTAGGTGGAGGCGTCATACCGATAGAAAAAGGAATAGACTAAGAGGGAGGAGGATAAGTAATACTTACTTGAGGGGGAATTATAGTGCTCTACACTTGGCACTATGAAGGTTCTTTTTCCTCCTATGAATCTGTTTGGAACTGCACCCTCTTTCTCTTTTTAGGTGTCTCCAACTTTGGCTGTATCTGCTTTCCTTTCACTTTTGCTATTGCCGATGGTGCTTGTGGAGAACCGAGGACTTCAATAACTTCTGATGATGGGGAAGATTTTTGTGGTGAAGACACCACACTCCTTTGTTGTTCCATGATGCTAAGAGGCTGGGGCTAGGTTGATGTAGTGACTGTAGTTGCAGCTTGCTCTAAGGCCTGTGGTTGCTGGCTTGGTCTCGCTCTAGCTTCCTGCCCTATACTGAGTGTCGGCAATTGACTTATTTCTGGGCTATATGCAGGGGAGAGATGATACTCATCCCAGAGTTCCTCTCATCTTTTATCTGAATCCATGCTTCCAAAAGTGTGGTTGGTTTGAAAAATTTCTTGCCTATATTTCCAATAGGCCTCAATTTTCTTCACATCCCAATATTTTTTCTTCAATATCCTTCTCAAACCAGAAGTCATCCTGACTTTGGGATCATAATTCCTCTACTTATCATAGAAGGTTTCCCATGGCCTATTCTGTGGCTGGAAAAAATCTGTCAATTCAACATAAAGACCAAGAGCATCTTCTGTAGGTTTTTTTTGGTCTCCCAAAAAGGGCAGCCTTCATGTGCAATCATAGCCCCAATCCTATTGGTCCTTACCCAAGAAGCTATGAAATCACTTGGGTCATAAACCCATTTGTCTTCGACTAATAGGAACCCTAGGAAGGCTAGCTTTTGAAGCAGCAAGACTTCAACATCCCTGGATTCCAAACTTATGTTGCCTGCCATCTATGAGAGATTGTACATATTTCTCTTCTTCTTCCCAGAGCCATACTCATTGTCGACTACAGACACCTGCCTGGTGACCTCTAAGAATGCTAACCTAAGAGTTAAAGTCTTTGGTAGCAACACTAGTTCCCCACAAAACTCATGAACCCTTATGATCATGTGGTGGGACCCAAAATAAAAGTCACACGGGATTGGAAAACTGACCAGGAGGTTCAAAACACTTGAAAATAACTTGTTCATGATAGGTTCAGGGCTAAGGCAATAAAAAATGGGGGTAACGAATAGCTCTCGAAAATCATACAGGTCGCTAGTTCTTGATAAAATGTGTGTCCATACAGACATAAGAATGGTCCTTTGGGGGTCAAAACTTGGGTCATATATGTTCAAATCCCTATGTCAAGTGAAAAGGTCAGGGTTTTGATACAGTATGAGATGGAAAAAATAAGAGAAAAACTTAAACACCCCTTTTGATTTGAACTGGGTCAGTTGTTTCACTATTGAAAAGGTAATGTGCTCCGAGAAGTCAAGTTGATACTCCTGCATCTTGTTGACTGTCTTCAACCTGAAAAGGATGGCCATTTGTTCAGCATACACTACCATGTCATCCTTCATACCAAAGATGAGAGCCATCATTGACAGCACGTCTTGGCTAGCTGGCGTGAATTGAGCTCTTGGTGCAGGGAGCATAGGCACTGTAGTATTACCATCGGCTATTTGTAACTTAGACCTCAAAAAATTTGTCTGAGTGTTGACATTCACCCATGTCTTTTGCATCTTATCAATAGTGGGGAATGTAGCAGTATTGTCATAATGTAGGGCTAGCATGTCCATAATAGCTTGTGGTGTGATCTGCACTATGAAGGGACCCTGTTGAATAGTGAAAGATGGTGCATGAAGCAAGTTTGCGCATAATTCAATCAAGTCAGGGCATGGATGCACAATTAAGATAATGAACTGAGCCAGTTGTGAGGTCTATATCCTCATTCTAAATGTCTCGTATTGCCTTGCTCTGGCCCTTTGAAGACACCTTTGGTGTGCCCCTTCTCTAAGACTCTTGCTATTGGTTTTTTACAATATTGTGTCCATGATTCCATCTACGTAATCCTTTACCTTTGATGGGTCACTGGCTTGACCAACTCCTGGGATTCTAGTTTTTGGATAGGTTCTCAACGGTTGCACAGGAGCTGAAGCATATGATTTACTAACAAGCCATCTATCAAGAGATCCATACATCCCAACTCCTTATTGTGAATATGATGCTCCCGCCATCTCTATATCCTTTCTATAATACCTGGTATGAACCTTGTGCAAGACAAAAACACTCTTGCTAAAGCAAATTTTACTAGGCGCTAAAAAATTGCAAGGAGCAAGATATTTTCACAGGTGCAGGAATGCTTGAGAGTTTGTAAACTTCAAATCTTGCTAAGAGATATTTATGGACCTATCAAGTCTCAAATGTCATTAAATTTGGATGACCATTAGTAGATCCTACTCAATCTTCAAGGAACAGTGAGGTGGACACACTATGCAAGTTACAATTCAAGGTACCTTAGAGATTTTGAAAGATTTGGGAAGCATTCAATGCGGCAAAAAATTGAAAAATTTAAAAAAATTTCTAAGCCACCAACTCTGTGTTTAAAACACTTATTTAAAATGAAAATTAGAAAACAACAGTGGAATACAAAAGCAATGTGGGAATGGGAAACTACCTAACTACACTAATTAAGCATCTTTATCTCCCTCTGGGATCAAAAACAAAATTTCTAACGTCTTCTTCATGACAGGCCAGCTTATGTCACCATACAAGTGATTAAAATAGGTATATATTTGGTGAAATTTCCTCTATGTAGGCCACACAGATTCACCTACATTTGAGTGAGTTTGAGTCAAACATGCTTTCAACATCTATAAGCTCTTCTTGTTCTTGAAAGCCCATCAAATATTGGCTCCTCATGCTGTCGTGTCTCATCAATAAATCGATGGCTATTATTTCTTCACTCTGTGTCTTTTGATATCCATCATCTTTTGGCTTATCTCCTTCTGCCTCATTTTTGGGTTCCATTTCATCATCATGCTCCTTGATGACTTCAACCTCTTGAAAAGATAAATTTGAAAGCTGGCATCTCCTCTGCATACTTAGCTGGGTCTCAATGTTGTCTCCTCCACATTTGGCCAGTTCATGGCCTCCTTGAAGGATAGTGTAACCTGTCCCAATGACTTGATCAAGGAAGTGTCCATGCTCCTCCATATCTTCTTACAAAGTGAGAAAAAAGTCAGAAATGATCTCTTCCTCATCAGAGGTTAAGGAAAAAGCTTGTGACTTGTCCTCTTGTTCATCAAAGGGGGTACATATGGTGATTTCCTCCTCATCTGTACTCATGAAATATTCTTGTCTAGCCATGAACTGAGCATATTCCTCCTCCTTCTTTTTACTCCATGATTCCATTGTTTGATTCCAACTCATGACCTTGTGACTAGAACTTTTCCCTTGGGAAGAGGTATCAATTTTATCTTCTTCAAGATCCCTAGCTGGTTCATGATTTTCCCTCTTCCAACTCAAAATTTGGACATCATGTTGAGAGATCTGAGGATTGGTATAGGAGGTATTTTTTGGCGTAGGCTTTCCTTTAAGGTCTGAAAGCTCTATCTCTCTTTCTCTAAGAAATTTCATCTTTGCCTCTAATTCCTCAACTTGCTTAGCTAGATTTTCTTGAAAAAGTCTTTCTTGGAGCTCATAAGAATCATCATAGAAGTGGGGAGTGTATGAAGGCTGAGATGAAAAGCAAGAAGCTTTTTGAGGAATGGTGAGAGGGACTTGAGGGGAAAGTGAGGATTTGGAGTTCACTTCCTTCGCTACCAACATAGACTTGACATTATTGGGGAAATAACCTTGACATGTTTGATTTGGCTCATGAGCAGGGCTTGCGCATATTTGATATGAAACTTGTGGCAGTGAATGTGCAGGTTGATAGACTTGGTAAGGCTGACTCTCATGAATGCTCAGCTTCTCTTCTAGAAGTGCAATCAAGCCACACACATCCAACATCTCATATGTAAGCTTTTGCCAATTTGTTCTTTCAATGAGATCCCACTCACTTTTAATCAGATCTACTGCATCGCTTACTTGATGGATGACATGATTAAGAATTCCTTGGCCACATCCCCTTCTATTGTCGAGCTCTAACACATATTTTTTATATCCCAGTAATGCTTTTTTGAAGGTGAAAATAACATTAGGTTGAGCATGGGATGTGACACATTGGGGAGACTGGGCATAAGACTGGTATAGCTCATGACAGGGCTGAGGTTGGTCATATCGGACCTATGCAGGGCAAAAATCATAACCATATGCATCCTTATTGCTTAATGTGATTCCATGAGAAAATTGATCTTGATTAAAAATATATGAAGGAGAATAAGACTCATAGCTATGAGTAATAGAATTATACATACCAAACAGTGATTTCTTGATGATACTAGGATTGCTTAACCGACTGACTTCAACTCAGAGTCGCCACTGGTGTTGATAAAATAAAAACCTCCAAAGGCTAGTTGGCCAAAGAACACACCAAAATTCTTCAACTCCTTGAAAAATTCATCCCATTAGGCATGCCAAAAATTGTTGATGGTTAAAATTGCGCTTGATTCTAATCAACAACAATGGGAAGTTTCAAGCTGTGGGATATTGTGGCTTGAAACAACCTCCAGATTTTAGAGAAGTTGGTCTCTTATTTTGTATCAAGTGTTGGGGGAAAAGGGATAGGAAATTAAATAGAAACACAAATGCAGGAATTGAAACCTAACTATAGCGATGTGCCTGAGTGTAATCCTAATCTTAAGTTGCGCACAGTGAGACTATATATAGGATTTAATTACATTTAAGAGCAGACAAGTGCATGATCAATGTAAAAGATTGAAATAATAGAAATAGAGGCTCATAATAGGGAATTCTTTTGCTACGATACAGAAAATGTCAACAAAGGCATAGGGTTTAATCTTCTTATAAGAATCTTCCAATCACATAAGAGGTGCAGAAACACGTACAATTATGTAGAATTTTTGATTCAAGAAAATGAGACAAAAGCAAATGACATTCCTAATCACAACTCTAGAAAATCTATGGTATAGACTATTTTTGTAAATGACACATATAATATCAACAAAGGCATAGAGTTCAATCTCCTTAATTCATTCAACCACATAAAAGACACAGAAACATGCACAGTCACATCAACTTTACAACTCAAGAAAATGAGACAAAATCAAATGATATTTCTTAGTCAAAAAACTCTAGAAAGTCTAAAACTATAGAAAGTCCCCCCCTCTCATGGTAAATTGATCCTCCTCTTTTATAGCCTCATGTGTCTCCTTCCATCACCCCTTTTCCCATGCAATTATACTCCACCCTTAACCCACAAGAGACAAACAGATGGCACTTTCAATGCCTTGGATGTATCCTGGTCTTATCAGAAAGGGCCATGCTGGAGCAGGGTAACTGCCCTAACTGTGGCATGTCGATTCATGTCTAGTACCTCCTTTCATGCCTAAATTTCTCATTCCATCACCTGCTTAACCACTTAACTATCCATTCTATGTCTGCCTATAGGGGATAAATAGACGGCCCTTTTAATATTTGTAGGCCTCAAAAATCTACTCGATAAACTGTTCCATCTACTAGAAATAACTCCCACCGAGTTCCCCTCCATCTCATTTTGTGGCAATAGATACATGAAACATTCTATTTTGTTAAAATGGAAGAGGATACTTAGTCAATTTCTTGAAATTCTCCTTATCACTTAGAAGGCACCGAAGAATGACACTTGGCACTTTTTGCTTGATTTATTGAGGACACACGACTCTCTCTACTTCTCTTTAGCTATGTTGTAGAATTATTCGGGGCATATACTAGGCTCCCACAGATGGTGACACTTGGCAAATTCCACAGACCTTTGAAATAAAACTTGGGACCCACCATAATCTTTATTCAGCAATGAATCTTGAAGATGATCTCTCAGAAGTTGACACGTGGCAGCTTTCATTGTTCTCAAGAAGATATGTGGTGTCTTCCGCTTCTCCTTCTAAGGGTATGTGGCATTTTCCACTTCCTTCAAGAATGGAGTAAAAAGGGGCTCAAAAAGTGACACTTGGAGACCTTCACTACTCTTTAACACTTAAACAAATTGAAATAATACATTTTTGCCTTCCAAAAAGGTACTTGACCCCTTTGGTTTTTGGGACACTCCCTTGAACTGCCTGATGAACCAAAATGGTTCAATGGTTCAACAGTTCAACACTACATGCTATTTACACATTATTCGAGGTATTGAACCAAAAACATTGAACCAAGGCATTGAACCTAGGCATTAAACCGACTATCTCTCAGATGCTGACACATGGTGTGTTATACTTAGCTATTATTAGATATGTGGCACATTTTGCGGCCCTCTTGAAAGTTATGAAAAGTGTCTCGGACAATGCCAGTTGGCCAGCTCCATGTTTTGAAAAGTGACACTTGGTGGCTTCTGCTCGAATTCAACACTTAGGCAAAAATGAAATGAAGGAAACAAAAAGGGGAAAGAGAACCCATGCTTGGACTATGCCACTTGGTAGCTTCTACTGCTCTTCGATAATCGAAAGAAACAAACCCGCGCTTTGCTCCAAAACTCTGCCACCACGACCAAGGTATGTAGGAACCAAAACTGTAGTGCACGAATAAAAATTTGAATGCAACATAGAGTAAAAATTTACTCTACATTTACTGGCGACCCCTAAGACTTTTGAGCCTACTCAAAAAGAAACCCAACTCCTGTTCTGTCAAAATTTCAAAATTTTACAGCTCCAAAAGTGTTGTCTAGTAGATGGACCATTCATGGTTAGATAACCCTTGTTCTGTAATTCAATAAAAACTAAATCAAGGTTGATAATATCTTTGTGTAAAAAATTTAGCAGAATCTAAACTGTAGCTTTCAATTTGAATTCGAGCTAGGAAATAGGAACCAAAACATCTTTGACTTTTGATACTAAAGAATCGTCCTGCAGGTACTGGAAAACTATTTGATCCTTCTGTTTGGCCAGCAATAATGGTTCAATTTGGTCAACCATTAGCACCGTGTTGGCATCCAAAAATGGAGAAGTAAGACCTAGTTGCACTAGATCTTCAATATGTTGTCTCATCTCACTGATGCCTTCTTTCATGACTTCGAGAAGCTCTTTGCAAGTGTTAGCCATGACATTGCAACTGAGCACCTCATTGACTCGTTTCATAGTGACCATTCTGTGAGTGATCCCCATTGCTGCCAGTTTCACATCCATTGCATCATAAAGCTTCTGTAATAATGTTTGGGAGTCTGTGACTATGTCGGAGACTGTAGCAAGAGTGTTTTTCAATGAATCTTCCACCTTTTCGCATAATTGCTATGCATTAAGCAGGAAGGTGAGAGATGGCCTGAGTTGAATAATCTTTGAGGAGATTATTTTCCACATTGATTCATAGAGTTCCTTTACCAGTTTTATCACTCTAACACCTTTTGGCCTATTAGCCAGTTCTAGCGTCAGTTGCACCACTTTTTTCTGATCTACTTGGAATTGAGCTTGAAAAGCCGTAATATTTTTTTGTTCATCCAGCAGCTTGTACTATAATTGAGTAACTTGCATCTTATGTCCTTCAAATCTTCCCTATAACACTACTTTCTCCTACTTAAGGGTCATCACTGCATCCTTTTCATGTGTTAGCTTTTCTTTTAATGAATTATTATGGGCCTGGACTGCCTGGTGAATCTAAAGGGAAATAGTATCTTGCAACTATTTTTTTAGACTTGATATTTCATTATCTTTCTTATTTATTTCTTTGGCCAAACTACTATAGTTTGCCGTTTCTTTGGCTAAATCAGCGTCCATCTTCTATAGTCTTCTTGATATTTTCAAATAATCTTCCATGACTGCAGAAGTAGATTCTATCAACAGCTCAACTCTGTCCTGGGGCCTAAACAAGGACATATCAATGGCCACTGCGTTCATTGTATCATCCTCCGATTGCATCTGCTTGCTCAGCTTGACGATGTTGGGTGACAAATGGGTCACCGTCAGTTGCTACTGAACAGGGTCAAATTGTGATTGTAGGTGTGGGGCAGCCAATGCTTTATTCTCTTTAGTTTTTTTTCCATTCGGGCTTCTCTTGCCTTCCTAACAGCATCAACCTATGTCTGGAAGGTGTAAGGGGATGCAATGTGTCCTCCCACAAAAGGATATCCCTGTGGTAGGCCATATTGAATAGCCAGTGGTTGGCTATGGGCAATCTAAGGGAAATGTTTCTTGGGAGCGAAGGGGAGAAATAGGGTAATGTTAAGGCTTGAGGCATTAAAGATGGGGTGAATTGTGAAATAGAGATGGCAGAGGTGATAAGAGGTGTCATTTAGCTAGGTGGAGGCATCATACTGATAGAAAAAGGAATAGACTAAGAGGGAGGAGGAGGAGTAATACTTACTTGAGGGGGAATTATAGTGCTCTACACTTGGCACTGTGAAGGTTCTTTTTTCTCCTCTGAATCTGTTTGGAACTGCACCCTCTTTCTCTTTCTAGGTGTCTCCAACTTTGGCTGTATCTGCTTTCCTTCTATTTTTGCTATTGCCAATGGTGCTTGTGGAGAACCGAGGACTTCAATAACTTTTGATGATGGGGAAGATTTTTGTGGTGAAGACACCACACTCCTTTGTTGTTCCACGATGCTAAGAGGCTGGGGCTAAGTTGATGTAGTGACTGCAGTTGCAACTTGATCTGAGGCCTGTGGTTGCTGGCTTGGTCTCGCTCTAGCTTCCTGCCCTGTATCGAGTGTTGGCAATTGACTTATTTCTGGGCTATATGTAGGGGAGGGATGACACTCATCCCAGAGTTCCTCTCATCTTTCATTTGAATCCATGCTTCTTAAAGTGTGGTTGGTTTGAAAAATTTCTTGCTTATATTTCTAATAGGCCTCAATTTTCTTCACATCCCAATATTTTTTCTTCAATGTCCTTCTCAAACCAGAAGTCATCCTGACTTTGGGATCATAATCCCTCTACTTTTCATAGAAGGTTTCCCATGGCCTATTCTGTATCTATGAAAAATCTGTCAATTCAACATAAAGACCAGGAGCATCTTCTGTAGGGCTCCCAAAAAGGGCGGCCTTCATGTGCAATCCTAGACCCAATCCTATTGGTCCTTACCCAGGAAGCTATGAAATCACTTGGGTCATAAAACCATTTGTCTTCGACTAATAGGAACCCTAGGAAGGCTAGCTTTTGAAGCAGCAAGACTTCAACATCCCTGGATTCCAAACTTATGTTGCCTGCCATCCATGAGAGATTGTACATGTTTCTCTTCTTCTTCTTCCCAGAGCCATACTCATTGTCGACTACAGACACCTACCTAGTGACCTATAGGAATGCTAACCTAAGAGTTAAAGTCTTCAGTAGCAACACTAGTTCCCCACAAAACTCATGAACCCTTATGATCATGTGGTGGGACCCAAAATAGAAGTCACACAGGATTGGACAACTGACCAGGAGGTTCAAAACACTTGAAAATAACTTGTTCATGATAGGTTCAGGGCTAAAGCAATAAAAAATGGGGGTAACGAACAACTCTCAAAAATCATACAGGTCGCTAATTCTTGATAAAATGTGTGTCCATACAGACATAAGAATGGTCTTTTGGGGGTCAAAACTTGGGTCATATATGTTGAAATCCCTATGTTAGGTGAAAAGGTCAGGGTTCTGATACAGTATGAGATGGAACAAATAAGAGAAATACCTAAACACCCCTTTTGATTTGAACTGGGTCAGTTGTTCCATTATTGAAAAGGTAATGTGCTCCGAGAAGTCAAGTTGATACTCCTACATCTTGTTGACTATCTTCAACCTGAAAAGGATGGCCATTTGTTCAGCATACACCACCATGTCATCCTTCATACCAAAGATGAGAGCCATCATTGACAGCGCGTCTTGGCTAGCTGGCGTGAATTGAGCTCTTGGTGCAGGGAGCATAGGCACTGCAGTATCACCATCGGCCATTTGTAACTCAGACCTCAAAAACTTTGTTTGAGTGTTGACGTTCACCCATGTCTTTTACATCTTATCAATAGTGGGGAATGTAGCGGTATTGTCATAATGTAGGGCTAGCATGTCCCTAATAGCTTGTGGTGTGATCTACACTATGAAGGGACCCTGTTGAATAGTGTAAGATGGTGCATGAAGCAAGTTTGCACATAATTCAATCAAGTCAGGGCATGTATGCACAACTAGGATAATGAACTAAGCCAATTGTGAGGTCTATATCCTCTTTCTGAATGTCTCATATTGCCCTGCTCTGGCCCTTTGAAGACACCTTTGGTGTGCCCCTTCTCTAAGACTCTTGCTATTGGTTTTTTACAATATTGTGTCCATGATTCCATCTACGTAATCCTTTACCTTTGATGGGCCACTGGCTTGACCAACTCCTGGGATTTTGGTTCTCGAATAGGTTCTCAAAACTGGTGCACTTGTATTAGCAAAAAGTAAGAGAGTAGGTACACTTTATCTATCTACTTGTATTACTGATTATTCTCCTTCTATTTTATCTACTTCAGATGTAGATGTAAAGTTGTAGCACTATAGGCTTGGTCACATGAGTGAGAAGGGAATGAATGTTCTTAAGTCAAAAGGTAAGCTTTCAGATTTGAAAAGCATAGATCTAGATTTATATGAGCATTGTATTTTTGGGAAATAGAAGAAATATAGGTTTCTCAAAACTGGGTCAAAAAATAAGAAGTACAAATTAGAGCTTGTTCACATAGATGTGTGGGGACCAGCTTAGGTAGCTTCTATTAGAGGATCACAGTATTATGTTTCTTTTATTGATGATGCTACAAGAAAGGTATGGGTTTATTGCATTAAGAGGAAATCTAATGTTTTTGACACATTTAAGAAATAGAAAGCTTTGGTTAAGAATGAAATAGATTTGAGATTGAAGTGCCTTAGATCTGACAATGGTGGTGAGTACTGCAGCAATAAATTCAATAGTTACTATTCTATGAGTGGAATACGTAGGGAAAGGATGGTTCCAAGGACACCTCAGCAAAATGGAGTTGCTGAAAGGATGAATAGAACAATAATGCAACGTGCACAGAGTATGAGGTTGCATGCTAGTTTGCCCTTACAGTTTTGGGTAAAAGTTGTAGATACTATGGTTTACCTGATTAATAGAGGACTTTCTACTACACTGGATGGTGGAATTCTAGAAGAGGCTTGGATAGGTAAAAAGGTAGATCTTTTATTTCTCAGAGTTTTTGGTTCTGAAGCTTTTGTGCACATTGATAAAGAAAATAGAAAGAAGCTGGATGCTAAATCTATGCAGTGCACTTTCATTGGTTATGGTTTTGGAGATTTCAAATTCTAGTTGTGGAATTTAGAAACTAATAAAATTATTAGAAGTCATGATGTAGTTTTCAATGAGAAGGTGATGTACAGTGATCAGCTCAAGAGGCTAAATAATTCTGAGCAGGGCAATCTTGATTTGGAAGAGGTTATGATCCAAAATGAGCTCGGGTAAAAATCATCACTCACAAAAAAACATAGAGACTGACGTTGGTTAGGTGGAAATCAACGTTGGTTAGGTGGTATCAACATTGGTCAGGTGCAGATTGACATTGATCAGAGATGACCGGGATCGGTCACTGTCAGAAGAAAATTTGGGCAGACAACAAGTTGTAAATGAGTCTCAAACACCCATAAGGAGGTCTAAAAGGGTAAGTAAACCTCCAATTCATTATTCCCCTTCTTTATACTTCTTGTTGCTCACTGATGGTGGAAAACTAGAAAGTTTTGACGAGGCAATCCAGGTAGAATCTAAAAAACAGTGGGAGCATGACATGAATGAGGAAATTGATTCCTTGGAAGAGAACCATATGTGGGATTTGGTTGAGTTGCTAGATGGAAAGAAAGCACTAAAAAAAAATGGGTATATAGGTTAAAGTAAGGAGAGAATGGACAAATGAGATAGGTTAGTACTAGACCAGATATTGCCCAAGCAATTGGAGTTGTCAGCAAGTTTATGGCCAATCTAGGAAAGGAACACTGGAAAGCAGTTTAGTGGATTCTTAGATATCTGAGAGGGACCAGTAGTAGGCATTTATGCTATGGAGGGTCAAACACTTCTCTACATGGGTATGTAGATTCAGATATGGTAGGTGACTTGGATGGTAGGAGAAGCACCACAGGATATGTGTTCACTATTGGTGGAATGACGGTTAGCTAGATTTCAAAGTTGTAGAAGGTTGTTTCCTTGTCTACTATAGAGGCAGAATACATTACAATCACAGAGGCTAGCAAGGAAATGATTTGGATGACTTAGTTCATGAAAGAGTTGGGAAAGGATCAAGAGAGTTGCAGATTGTACAGTGATAGTTAAAGTGCAATTCATTTGGCAAAGAATTCAGCCTTTCATTCAAGAACCAAACATATACAACTTAGGTACCACTTCATTAGATAGGTATTGGAGGATGGATAGTTGAAGCTAGAAAAGATCCATACAGATAAGAACCCTGCTGATATGTTAACAAAGCCGATAACAAAGGAGAATTTGAATCTTCATTGAACTTTTGTTGGTCTTCAAGATTGAACTTGAAGAGGAAAAAACAAGTTAGAGATGTTTAGAGGATGTTGCTGTATAGGTACAGGTGCAACTGTTTATCTCCAAGTGGGAGATTGTTGAGTTGTGGAGCTAAAAGCTTCACTAATGAGCAATGTGGAGGTTGCTGGGCTTACACAGTAATCAACATCAGTCAGAACCAATTGACATCGGTTAGGGGTCGACCAACATCAGTGGAATTGGTTAGAACCAATAGACATCAGTTAGGGGTCGGCTCACATCGGTCATCTATAGACTGACACTGACTTCTGTGCATTTTTAGGCATTTCTAGAATTAAAATTATGCTATTTTTAGGAGAATAATTAGTTTGCATGTAAAGACTAAAATTAGTCTTGAGTCTATTTTTCTAATTATTGTTTGATTTTCAATTCTATTTAAGAGACCCATGGGGCAGTATTGTAAGTGAAGGGTGCAAGATCAAGTTGATCTGCAAGGGAGCAAGATCAAGAAGATCTGCAGGGAGCAAGATCAAGAAGATCTGCAGGGAGCAAGATCAAGATCTGCAAGAACACAATTCAATAATTGAGTTGGTTGTAATTGATAGAGAGAGAGAGAACTCTTGAAGGAAATTTATTGTACATCTTTGAGGTGTGAGGAGAGAGAGATTTCTTCATTGTATTTCTTTTAGGAAGAGTTTAATACAAGATTGGTTGTTTCTTGTATCTCGTATTATTTGCTATTTCTGATTTCTAGTTACTTATTACTTTTGGTTTCAATTCTGTGTTTAGTTGCTTATACAAAAGTAATCAATTATACTCTAAGATCCTGACATTCAAATTGGATAAAAGGCAGCCTTTAAAATAATTAACTGAGCCTAGTTTCTAATTATAGAAGGGAAAGCCACTCCATAAGTTTTTTAGACACCAAAATTTAGTCAATTATGGGTGTCTTGTTGGGACCCAAAAGCACCATTGATTACCAAGCAACTAAACATGCGAAATTAAACCAAAAGTAAAAAGTAACTAGAATTAAAAAATAACACAGAAAATGAGAGACAATACCCAATTGTATCAATACTCTTCTAGAAAAGAATTACAAATGAAGAGACGCTACACTCTTCCCACCTTACAGGCTTCCCACACCAAGTGCTCAGTAATTCACCTTCAAGATCTCACTCTCTCAATTAAGGTCCCAACACACAACTCAAACACAGAGTTGGTGTTCACCTCTAACCAGTTAGTATCACTACTACTAGTACATCGAGTATACAAATATATTCAACTAAGTACACAACACAATCCAAGTAGATCTCCCATGAACTTGCAACAACCTGCAACTCAAATGATCTTACTTTAGAAGGAACTACCTTGCCTTCCTCTTTGCTCTATAATCAAGTACACACTGTACTTTAAGTAGATCCCACCTGATCTTACTCTTTATTGTGTTGCTATCACCTTGATTCTGCTGCCACCTACAGATCAACCTAGTTCTGCACACCTACAAACCTAGACCTCACACACACATACACCTGCAGATTAATGATCTTACTTACCATGTAGATCTCCAAACATGGCCTTGCACACCTGATGACCAAGATCTTACATACATGAAGAATCCTTCTGATTCTCCAAATTAGCACCCACACTTGGCACTGTGGCACTAGGAAGAACACACCATGCTCTCTTCACTCTGAAGGAGCTAATATTTGCTCTCTTACTCTCTAGCACAAATTAAAATACAACCCATGAGTCTATTATATAGATCTCATGCAAACAATAATTAGACATCTAATTACAATAATTAGATCCACAACTCAAGTCTATAATTGGCCTCTTAACATGCAAACACCCAGTTTGTTAACTAACTATCCGTGAACTGGCAGTTCTAGAACCGCACAGGCAACTAACGTCGGTCCCTGTTTGCCTGGAGGTGATCGATGCCGGCCGATCCTGACCGATGTCAGTTTCTCTTCTTCACTGTATATGACTGACGTCAGCTGATCAGACCGATGTCAGTTGCTCTGCAACTCAGCAACCTCTCAGCAACCTTCTCCATGTCTACATCAGTGAAGCTTTTAGCTCCACAACCTAACAATAAAACACTCCTCAACATCATTGGAGGATAAAATTACACTGAGTGGTGGTAGTAATGGGAGTGGGATATATAGATGTATTTGGTTACCTACTCTGGTAGTAGTTATGAAAGGGAGTCTGAGGCAAGATGTCCTAGGTGTATAGATTACTACCCTAGTGGATGAAGGATAGGGTATCATGCCCTAATTTTACACCTAATAAAATTAAGTAAAATCATGGTAATTTTTTTTGGTTATTCTTAGATTGTTTACATCATGTTCCAATTTTGTGTTTGATATGAATTAAAAATTAACTACCAAAAATGCACACAAAAATATATGCCAATGAACAACAATAAAAGTAACAACCCAATCACACCATTCAAACCCATCTTAAATTTCCTATTACAATCATACACTACACTTGAAATTCTTAATATTCATTCAAAATGCATTAGATCCTACAATATTTACTCTTTGAATCACTCTATAAACAAGGTATGAAAAGGGTTATCTAACATGATATCATGCAAACCACAATCATTTAAGTATCTTTTATTTACAACAAACTAGCAGTTAAAGCAATCTACTATACTCATGATCTCATGCAAATATATTTAATTTACACATACTATAATAATCTCAAGGTGATAATAGGGTGCAATAACAAAATTTTAGGTAAATTAAATATTGGATTAATTATAGAAGACACAAGCATGGTAACTATTAGCCAATTTTTAGCCCACATACAAAACTTGCCTGAATGCAGTACATTGCCCCGAGGATCAAGTTTACGTAGCAAAGAGAAGGTTGTTGAGTAGGTTTCATGGTGAAACCAAGTAGATCAAAGGTCAAGAACAATTTTCACAAGCATTGGAAAGTCATTTAAGCATTCAAAGTTCAAACACAAGTTTAGAAGAGCCTATAGGATTTAAAAAGGTAAAGTGTAAAACCCTTTTTTTTGGCAAGTGTTGGGGACCATTTTTTGGGAAAATTATCCAAGGAAAAGATCCCATAAACTAATATTTTTTGGGAAAAATTTCCACAATAATTTTCTTGAAGACCTAATTTCTTCAGGAAAATTATCCACATCAAAAGGCTAAGTTAAAGTCCCAAAGGTAAATTCTTTCAGACATTTTATCCAAAACAAAAATCTTGAAGGCATGTTTCTTTGGACATTTTGTCTGAGGCAAAATCAAGGACCTAATTATTTCAAACATTTTATCCACAAAAAATTCTTGATGTGTAAAAGCTTTGAATAAATTGTTTGTTTTAGGGAAATTGATCCAACAAGGTAATGATGGGTGCGCAAGTGTCAAAATCAAGCCATGGGAAATAGCTATTTGAATTCAAAAGCCTAGGACGTTTACATGTGTGTAAAATTTAAGCATAAAAAATGACCATTAGTTTTCAAATATGCAATAATGACCATGTGGATGTCAAATACATTTTCATGGATATCAAATGATGGGTGTGCAAATGTCAACTTTAGGTCATGACAAATAACCATTAGATTTCAAATATCTTATAGATGGTTGCATGGATGTAAAAAATGTTCATGTAAATTTCAAATACAGGCATGCAAATGTCAAATTTGAGCCTCATGAAATATCCATTTGAGTTTGAAAGGTCCTTAAAAGGCTTAAAGTTGATCAAGATATAATGGTTTGCATACTAACACATGAGATCCAACAGTTTACACTAGGGTCAAACTAGTCAAAAGGTCCCTGGGTTAAAATCCCCTAAAGAGCTACAAGTAAGATAAGATCCAATGATGTGGGTTTATCAAGCAAAGATCCAATGGTGTGAGCTCAACTGATAAAAATGTGGGGCTAAATAAATTGATGATCATCTTTCAATCATACTAATGATCTAATGGTGTGTAGTTACTGATAAAAATGTGGGCCCAATGAGATCTACAGTATACGTTAGTTCTTGTATGTTGATCCAACAGTGCGAGATCAAGTTAACATGTCAAAGGATCTTGGATGGTATGAAATCAAGGGCTCATGTGCATTCATACATCTAGATCTAATGGTACATATAGAGTCAATAAGTCAACATATCTATGGGACCAATAAGAATAAAGATAATTGGGCACAATGTAAATGATTTGAGTTAATAATCAATAACCAATGAACAAAGGGTAAATCTAAAGAAATTCTAGTGGAGGTCGATGAACTAGTTTTTCAACCCAAGAAAATAAAATATTAAGGAGAAATGTCACCATTAGAACTCGATCAATAACATACATAGTCATATATACAATATGGTTAAGGATAAGGATCTACCACCATTAAAATTTAAATAGGACCTCTGATCGATAATTTAGAACCTATCAACCCTATTATAGGATCATTTTATTGACATGATCATTAATTTTAGATGGATGATCCTCGTATATAATAGCTTATCAACTCTCATAGGGTTTAAATGTAGAATAGGTCTCTTAGGGCTTAATATAGAGATCAAAGATGGACTAGTGATTGTGAATCAAGATCAAGTAGTTTGCAAGTTTCCATGGATATTGTGACTATGTAAAAACCAATAATTGGATTGGTTTTCATCTATAATGGACCCATGTTCAATATTGGAGAAAAGACATACATAAACATGATCATGAAGAGGTGTCTCAGATATTATTAAGGTCATATTTTAAATAAGCAAGTACCGATGGCCACCTAAAGTAGATGTGGCATAATTTTGTCAGTTTTAAGGTATGAAAGTTTGATCCTCATTAGTAGATTAGATAGATAATGATATCGATTTCCAAGAAGGACACCTAGTGGATGGATAAAGACAACGAGCATTCAATTCTTTTACAAAGTTTGTTCCTTCTTGATAATATCATGACTTGGCATCCTTGAATTGGTTCTAATCCATCAAAAGTGGTTGGACCTCTTTCATTACACAAATCTCTCTCTCTTTTTCCCTTTTCTATAAATATAGGCTTCCAAGCCTTGAAATGGATCCCTCTCTTTGGTATGATATAAATTTGCCAAGATTTTTATTGTAACACTTGTTTGATTTAATAAAAGACTAACTTCTTCTGTTTATAGCTGAATTGAAGTGTGTCTTATGAGTTTATTGATTGGTTAAGTGAATGTATGATTTCCTTTCCTCTGTCTAAATTTTTTTACCTTCATGATTTGATTTGGTAATCCTCACAAGTCATTCTAAGTGCATATATAGTCTGTTAGTTTGTAAGTGGATAACTACCCTCCCCCACTAGAATAATAGCTAATTCATGCCTTTTTTTGAAATACTGATGTGAGTGATTTTTTTTAGTCTTTAATTCATTCTATAATGTGTTTTGTTTGAGTTTGAGTGATCAAATCATTGGTGCATCACCTCTTTTTACATGATTTCATAAGTTATTATTAATCTATCTCCCTTTTCCAAGCAAGTGCTAGTTTAGGTTTCATATAGGTGTTAGATCCACAAGAAATATGACATTTTCTAGAGGTTTGATCCATTATTAGGATACCCATAGCCTAGGATCAGTCCCATGTTGGACTAGATTTGAGTAGAGGACTTGACAATTCTCTTCTCAGCTAGGGTGTAAATCTAGAACACCAACAATAATAACTAAGGACTCTAATATGATGCTTTACTAGATTAATTAACTTGCACATAATGCTAGAATAATACACTTAATATATAGTTACTATTAACCAAATTTTGATCTATATACCAAAAAATATGCCTAGTCCAAGAGTTCAGTGGAAAGAATAGGATCTTCTTTTCTATAGTTGTAAAGAGCAGGTATTTGAATAGTTTTTCATAGTGTTTGAGCCTTCAAGGATCAAGAAAAATTTCAAGTGAAGCTCAAGAAAAATTTAAGTAAAAAACTCCTTTTGGTCTAAGTATTTAATTAAATTCTTTCATACTTTTCATTTTACTAAGTGTTAATTCTTTCGGGACTTTTTCTTTCAGGCTAAGTGTTGAATTCTTTTAGGATATTTTCTTTCAGGCTAAGTGTTGAATTCTTTTGGGAGTTTTTCTTTTAGAATTTTTTTTTGAAGGCATGAATCCTTTCAGACAAAATTTCTAAAGCAAAAGACAATGACCTATTTCTTTCAAGAAAATTGTCTGAACAATTTTCTCAAAGGATAATTCTTTAATTAAATGATCCTATACATTTTTTTTGAAGGGCCTTTTTCTCAGAAATATGAACCACACAGAAGTTACAAAGGGTCATTCTACAAGAAAGTGGTCCAATATAGAAATCCTGAAGGATAATTGTTCATGCAAAGTGTCCCAAAAACATTTTTGAGGGGTACTTTTTGTAGCAAAGTGTCCTAAACACTTTTTCCAAAGGGTACTTTCTTTAGACAAATGGTCCATTTTCAAAAGTCTTGAAGGATATTTCTATAATAAGGTACCCTATACAATTTTCCCAAAGGGTCATTTATCGAGAAAATGGTCCAGTTCAAGGTTTCCAAGGGATAAGTCTTTAAGCAAAGTTTCCTAAACATTTTTTTCAAAAGATATCCTTTTCAAGTAAAATGGCCAAAACATTTTCTCAAAGGGTCTTTTCTCAGGAAAGTGAACCCTACAAAAGTCCTGAAAGGTTAATTTTCAATGAAAAATGCCCTATATAATTTTATTTAAGGGTCATTTCTTAGGAAAATGGTCTAGTTCAAGGTTTATAAAGGGTTATTTAAAATAAGCTGCCCCAAACAAAAGTTCAGGATGGCCCTGTAAGTGTCAAATTCAAATGTAGAAGATGACCGTTATTTTTCAAATATGTAGTGATGTTCGTGCAAATGCCAAATATGTTCATGAAAAAATCAAAGTTTAGGCTACAAGATATATCCATTTATATTCAAATGGGTTCAAGATCGGTGGTTTGCATTAAATCTAAATCAAGATCTGACGATACACATCAAGTCAAGAAGTTAATAATACATTCACACAATTGTCAAATTTAGACCATGACAAGTAACCATTTGGGTTCAAAAGGTCCTTAAAAGGTTTAAAATTGGTTAAGATCTAACAGTCTATTACATCCCTCATAATGACAAATGAGATCTAATGATCAATGTTGGAGTCAAATAGGTCAAAACATCCCAAGGTTAGATCCTTTAAAGATCTATAAATTGTACATGATCCAATGGTATGGGACCATCAAGCCAAGATCCGATGGAGTGCATGGATTGAAAAAAATTGGTAACAAGAAGATATAAGTTCTCAAGTTTAATCACTCATCAATATCAAATGTCAAGTGTGATTCAAATAGGTTAGTGAATCCAAGAAAATAATGGGTCTAGGACAAGTGGCATAAATGTGTTTAGTTGGCAGAAGATTGATGAATCATAGGTATCTATGCATAGATAGATCAATGAAGTAAGTCAGGGTCAATAAATCAAATGTATCTATGGAACCAATGAGAATAAAGATAGTTGGACATGATATAGATAGTCTGAGTTGGCTATCAATAGCCAATAAGCAAAAGCAAGCTTAGGACATTTTTGATGAAAGTTGAAAAGGTTATTCAGGACCCATACAAAGAAAATATCAAGGAGCTGAGCTCAAAGGTGGACTAGAGTTTAACTAGGGACACATTTTAGAGACCAAAAATAACCATTAAAAGCTCCATATAGGTAAGATAGATCCTTTAGATCTAATATCAAAGGCAAAGATAAACTAGTGACTATGAAGTAAAGTCAGGCAATTTGTCAACTTTCATAGATATTGTGACTGCATGAAAACCAATGGTCTAAGATTGGTTTTAACATATAGTGGACCTATGTCTCACCTCATCATGGTTCATATTTTTAGGTTTTGATGGAAACCTAATGCAAATGTGGCATATTTTAGCCAGTTCTAAGACATGATCCTCATCAAAAGATCAAGTAACTAATGACATGATTCTAAGAAAATATCTGGTAGTTGGATAAGGGAAATGGACATTTAATTATTTTACCGAGTTGGTTCTTTATTGATAAGATCTAAGTAAGCATCCTTGAGAGTGCTAATCCATTGAAAGATATTGAGCCTTTTCTAATGTGTGGCACTCTCTCTTTCTCTTTGCTATAAATATGGGCTTCTAAGCCTTGATATTGATCCCTCTATCCCTCTTTATGGTATGACTAAACTCTATCAAAATTTGTACTATGACACCTTTTTGATGCATTAAAGACTAAATTCCATCCTTTTCTAAGCCAAATTGAAGTGTGTTTTATAGATTCATGCCATATTGTTAAGTGAATGTATTTTCCTTACATTATGTCTGAGTTTCTCACCTTCAAGAAATGCATAATAGTTCTCACAGGTCATTATAAGTGCAATTTATAGTTTATTGTCTAGTTTGAAAGTGGATATTTGCCTTCTCTTGCTAATTTGATAACTGACTAATGCCTTGTTTCTAAAATTTTTATGTGAGTTTTATGTTCTTTGGTCTTAAAAGCATCTCATAGTGTGTTTTGTGTGAGTTGGAGTGATCAAATCATTGGCGCATCACCACTTTTTCACATGCTTTATAAGTTTTGTCAAATCTCTCTCCCTTTTCCAAGAAAGTGTTAGTTTAGGTTTAGTGTAGGTGATATATCCATAAGGAAGTCAACCTTCTTTGGAGATCTAATCCATTGTTAGGATACCCATATCCTAGGATCAGTCCCATGTTGGACTAGATTTGAGTAGGAAGATCTAAACAATCCCCTCCTCAGCTAGGGTGCAAATCTAGAACCCCAATAGTTACCATTAATCAATTCTCGTTGGTTTTTATGTGAATGTAAGACTATAGAATGGACATGACATAAAATTATTAATCACAAAATATTAGGTCAATTATGGAAACACAAATCATAATAGGGTATGATTCACCTAGCATTTGGCATAATAATTCAATACAAACAAACATAACACATTAAACCTTCATATCCATTTATGCCTGGGAGAATACACTATAAAAACTAGATGTCATCAATAATTTTGAGTGAGTTGAATATGAAGAATAGGTGTAAAAAATAAACATTCAAAATGGTTTATATCACACCAAGTTCTATTGATAAAGGCAATCATAATGACGGAAATAATAACAAATCCACTTACAAAAATATGCCTCTAATAAGGCCCAAACATACTAAGACAATTTTTGATTCTACAAGAGGATTATCAAAGTGATGGAACTTAAAGACCTATTCCCATTATTCACGCTCAATTTAATGAGATACCTACATATCCATGCATGGAATCAAGGTCCAATGTAGTTTTTACACTTTACCAACCTAGTGCACTTGCTAGAAAGATGCATCCAAACATCAATATATAATTTATCGATCAAAATAATTAAACCCAACTAACAAGGCATTATCTACATATATTAATATTTTTACAATCTTCTTAATACATTATGAATACAATATTTATCAATTAATACTTCCACTACGGTTAAGTAGATTGTTTTACATTCACTAGGGTATGGTTTAAGTGCTAGACATATGATAAAAGTTAAAGGGAAAACCCATAATTTTTTGTCTCTATGGTATGCACTCACTCTCTGAGTTGCCTGCATATTAGATTATAAACACTTGAATAAACAAAATGAGGGATAATTTTTAGTTCACACTTATCATATTTTAAATTATATCTTAAGTTTTGACACCTAGTCTTGGGAAATTTCAACTTCCTCTAAGAAGCTATATTCACATTGCCAATTTAAATTTACAACTGAAATATTAAACCATTATTACATGAGAAGTTATAACATAATTTATCATCAATCTTTGTAATTCTAAAAAAATGAATAAGCAACCATGTTTCCATTATCAATAATTAAACATTGCCCATGCTAATCCTCATCTCTATTTAAATCATCATGTTGCACATGGTTTGAGCATTTTCAACTCCCTCCAAGAGACATTTATTTTTCCCATTTAATATCTAAATTTCACATAAGGTTTTTACGTTTTAAGGAATAAATCTAAACTTTTAATAATCCAAAAGGATGGTTTTGTCACCATATTTCTCTACAAAGCTCCATTTCTATCAAAGTAAGAATGAGACATATTAAGATGATATATTATACACCATATAACTATTCATAAATGAGAAAAATAAGATGACATATATTTTCTCATATATTTATTACAAGAAGGTGGTGTATCGTTGTAAAGAAAATATAAAACTACTCTTTGTTTTATTTGTTAATTTATTGACTAATATTTTGTAGGTTATATTTTTCAACTCAATTTAATTTTTTTGTAATCAGATTTTATCCTCTAAAATATTTATTTATAACTTCATGGGATGATAAATTCCTAAAGAACATACAAATTAGAATAAAATCATACTTTATAGAAAATCATGAATATTAGTCTCATGCAATTCTCACCTTATATTGATCATATCATAACAATTGGAAATTAAAACATATAAACAACCATCTACACCATTTTTTAAATCTAAAATGTAACTCATATCATCTATCTTATACAACTCTTTTATAATTCCACAATCTTTATTTTTAAGGTCTACTAAGTGTGTGTGTGTGTCTAAATACACACACACACACACACACACACACACACACACACACACACACACACACACACACACACACACACACACACACACACACACACACACACACACACACACACACACACACACACACACACACACACACACACACACACACACAAACTTAAGATCACTAGTATATATTCTCTTACAACTATCATATTATTGGGTCTAGTGATTTAAGATTTATATTTATATTCAGAGTTGTTAATATTATGTATGGGACATGCATCTTTTAGTGAGACACCCACTTTAATATTTTTAAATTTTATTAAGGTTTATTAATGGCTTAAGTTATGTGTGTGGTCGAGTCATGTATGCAAATAAACATTGTTAAGTAACTTGGATTTAACAAGTATCTATAAGCAAATATGTAACTCTTTTGCAAATAAATAATATTATATAGTGAAAAAATGATTTCTACATTTTCATGGTATTGTCCAAAACTAATAATGATATTAGAAACACCCAAAATCCCAATGAGAATGAATTACCTGAATGATGAAGATGAATTTAATTATTTAAATGATGAAAATTTTTACTAAATTTGTTTACAAACACTTGAAAATGGAATTATGTTGGGCTAAAGGAAATAAAATCATTATAAAATTTCACCAAAGTGTTGAAGTTAAAGGACATATAAGTGTTGTAAAATTGAAAAAAACATTAAAAACCATCAAAGTGTTGGAACTTTCTAGTCATAAATGTTGGCTAGGGTGCTCTCCAGAGGCATTTCATTTTTACAAGGTGCCATTTGATGAATAGATGTGGTAATTGTACAAATGATGTGATTAATCATATAAAAGCATGTGAGGCTCTCAAGTTATAAAAGCATTTAAACATAGTCATGTAACTATCTAGGGATGTGAAGTTGCAAGAAAGGGTATGCCAATAATGCATTGGAATAATGGTCAAGGTTGTTAAAATAATGATCATGGGTATAAAAATAAATCAATGCCAAATTTATTTTCATATGGTCAGGGTGTGAGAATCAAAGGGTTTAATTACTTGCTTATAAGGTCCCCTATATTTCTCTAGATTATTGTTGAGAGTTATGGATTCTCATAAATTTTTGTAGGCTAAACATAACAATTGTAAAATTATCTAGAAGTTTCTCACTTTACATCTCAAAAGGTGTTGGAGGAGAATTAGATATTGCATGCTTGTCAAAGGTTATTTATAAAAATTCAAAAGTTCAAATTTCATTGCTCTTATTTTTGCATTTAATGTGATTGGAAAAATTAACATGTAACTGTCAATTATATATCACTTTTATAAATTTTATACTAAGTGCATGTGAGTGGTCAAGTGTGTAAATGCATTTGTCTACTTATAGGTCACATATTCAAAACCATGAATTAACTATTATATAATAAAATTCTATTTATTTTTTGAGTAAAAAGGATATTTTTGGATTAAAAAAAATTCTAACTAGGATATAATAGAGGGTAAATGCAAAATCCCATTAGTATACCTATTTTTTGGTGGTTTATTTTTGTGAGTTAATATGGATAAAATATTTAATATCATATTAGAAGAAATAAAATTGACGCCTAAAAACTATAAAGATTAGAGTATGAACATGGAAAACATATTATTTTTCAATGACATTTAGGATTTGGATGAAAACCAACCTACAAGCCTTACTGATGTTGCTAAGTTATTTGAGTTTGAAAAAAGAGATAAGAGAGAACTTTCACTGTTAAAGTCTTCTTTTTTATTTACAAGTCATCATTCACATAGAAGCCATTAGGTCTGAATATTGGAATTCTTAGAAAATAATAAAAGACTTATATGGAAAACAACCAACTTATAATAAAATTGATCTACTAATGTAATTGCTTAATGACGATGAAGATGTTTTTGAATACATCTCTAGGATGAAAAGTGTAAAACAAAAATACAATAGTATATGTGGAAAAATTGATAATGACATGGTAATATCTATTATTTTGAATGGACTCAATTCAAATTACATAAAAGTCTTGGAAATATTTTAACTTAGTGATAAACATAATAAGGTGACTTTTAACTCAATATGTGAATTGCTCACTCAATATAAACACCAATTCACAAAGAATAAAAGTGTTAAGCCGATAAAAGATGTTTATTTAACAAAGGAAAGAAAACTAGAGTGGAGAATAACTATGTGGAAATAAGCATTTACCATGATGCAAAAGCATCTTAGGAAAAGTATTATCTTGTAACTTTTTATAAGTAAAGTCTTGTGCAACAAGGGCACAAAATAAAATCAAGCGAAAATGGATACACAAAAGAAAATAAGGAAAGAAAATGATAAATAAGGGAAGTAAGTGAATAAATATTGGAAATTAGTCTACACATGATTGTGAAAGGTAGGCCTGTGTACATGTGAATACCACATGTTAAAATATGCACTTGACTCCTTGAGGTCAGATTGAGGAAATCGATGTAATGGATGAGTTATGGATAGGACTATGGGTTGGGTTAGTCATTAGGTGGAATGGGATTAGGAATGGGTTATGGAAAGGGTTTATCATGATGGAACCAAATGAACATTGTAGCATCTTGGTACTCATTGAGAGCATCTATCTATGTAAAGATAGAGTTCCAAGGTCCTTTGATCTTTGAGATTTTGAGGAGGTGAAGTTCTTGATCAATACTAGGACTAAAGAAATGAGGGAGATTAGGCTGGATGACTCACAAGATGAAATCAACTCTTTTATGTTGGTTATTCCAAATCAATGCCATCCAAAAAATTTAATGATATGTGATGAGGTTGTATGTAATGAATTAGGATGGATCTACAACTTGTCCTACTTAGTGGATTCCAAACTCAAATAAGGCAATCTTACCAAAACAATTCATTGCATAGATATTTATATTAGGACACAATCAATTTGGATCTGATAAGCCTAACTAACGGATATCTTACCACACAAGACCAAAGAAGTGGGTTCTAAATACTCTAAAAAAATATCATTATGTAATAACCCTAGATAAGCCTACAATATATAAAAAAAATCTAATCTAGTGCTCACTAAAGCTTGTGGCATAAAGAGGATAGTTAAATAAATAAAATAAAATATGCAAAGAGAACTCTACTCAAGTTAATATAGAAGTAAACTAATCAAGGAGTACAACATTCATCCTACTACTTTGTGAAATATATAATATACTAAATTAAAGAGTAAAATTTAATAATACTTACCTTGAATTGAACATGTCGTGCCTCAATCTCTCCTTTGGCTAATGGTGGTTTATAAGAGGTTGTTGTGGCTTTGTAAATATCACACTATATAAATCAGATCTAGGCTAAAGTCTCCTAATTTGTATCTAATAGTTTCACACAAGACAAGCTTCTTTCCCTCTAAGTTAAAACCCTAATCAATGACTCCAATGTAAAAATAGTAGAATTATGAATTATAAAAATGCAAAAGATGAGTGATCCTCTCTTTAGAAATGAATTTAAGGGTGTATTTATTGATGACAAAAATAGCGCTTGATCTTAATCAATCAACAATGGGAAGTTTCAAGCTATGGGATATTACGGCTTGAAACAACCTCTAGATTTTAGAGAAGGTGGTCTCTTCTTTTGTATCAAGTGTTGAGGGAAAAGGGATAGGAAATTAAATAGAAACACAAATACAGGAAATGAAACCTAAGTATGGTGCTGCACCTGAGTGTAATCCTAATCCTAACGGGCACAATGAGACTATATGTGGGATTCAATTACATTTAAGAGTAGACAAGTGCATGATCAATGTAAAAGATCAAAATAATAGAAATAGAGGATCATAACAAATACTTCTTTTGATGAGATACAGGAAATGTCAACAAAGGCATAGTGTTCAATCTTCTTAATAGAATCTTTCAATCACATAAGAGGCACAAATATCATGTACAGTTATGTAGAACTTCTGACTCAAGAAAATGAGACAAAAGCAAATGACATTCCTAATCACAACACTGGAAAATCTACAGTATAGACTACTTTGCAAATGACATAGATAACATCAACCAAGGCATAGAGTTCAATTTTCTTAATTCATTCAGCCACATAAAAGGCACAAAAACATGCACATTTACATCAACTTTACAACTCAAGAAAATGAGACAAAAGCAAATGATATTACTGGTCAAAATTCTAGAAAGTCTAAAACTATAGAAAGTCCCCCCTTTTCTTTTACAATTCTTCTTCTTTTATAGCCTCGGATCTCTCACCATTTTCTTCTTTCTCATGTAATTCTACTCCATCCTTAACTCACAGGGGACAAATAGACAGTGCTTTCAATGCCTTGGATGCATCCTGGTCTTATCAAGAACTACCTTGACTGCAGCATGGTGATTCATGTCTAGTACCTCCTTCCATGCCTAAATTTCTCATTCCATCATCTGCTTAGCTGCTTAACTGTCTATTCTACCTCCGCTTATAGGGGACAAATAGATGGCCCTTTTAATGTTTGCAAGCCCCAAAAAAATACCTGGTGAACTGTTCCATCTACCAGAAATAACTCCCATTGAGTTTCCCTCCATCTCACTTTGCAAGAATAGATACATGGAATACTCTATTCTATTGAAATGGAAGAGGACACTTGGGTAGTTTTGGGGAATTCTCCTTATTTCTTAGAAGGCACTAGAGAACGATGCTTGGCGCTTTCCATTTTCTCTATATTCTACTCAGGAATGCTCCACCTTTGACACCTGTCGCAATCCACTTCCTCGATACTTAGCAGTTTTAACAAAATAAAACTCACTGCATTCCTTGCCCAATCAACTTTTAAAAAGGGAAGGATGCACGTGGTAGTCTTCACATGTTGACACTTGGTGCTATGAAGGTCTTTGAAATAACACTCGGGACCCACCACAATCTTTACTTGGCAATGAAGCTCGAAGATGGTCTCTCAAAAGTTGACATGTGGCAGCCTCCACTGTTCTTAGGAAGATACATGGCATCTTCCACTTCTCCTACTAGGGGTATGTGGCATCTTCCATTACATTTAGGAATGGAGTAGAAAGGGGCTCAGAGAGTGACACTTGGCAACATCCACTACCCTTTGGCACTTAAACAAAATGAAATGATGCCTTTCTGCGTTGAACCAAAGTCTCTCAGATGTCGACACGTGGTGACTTTCACTTTCCTCTGAAAAAGGTAGTCCAAGGCCTTTTGTGATTGCCACCTGGCACTTTTCATTGCTTCTTATTTCTTAGCCTATTGTAACCCTTTCTCTAAAAAATAGATGGAACATGGGTGCTTATATGAGATGCAGATGCTAACACATGGTGCATTTTACTTAGTTGCTATTGGATACTTAGCATATTCTACGACCTTCCTGAAGGTTATGAAAAGTGCATCGGATGATGCCAGTTGGCCAGCTTTGTGTTCTGGAAAGTGACACTTCGTGGCTTCCACCTGAATTCAATACTTATGCAAAAATGAAATGAAGGAAACAAAAAAATGGGGAAGAGAACCTATGTCTAGACTACGCCACTTGGCAGCCTCTGCTCCACTTCGACACTTAGGCTAAAATATACTCGCTCTCTACTCCAAAACTCTACCACCATGACCAAGGTATGCAGGAACCAAAATTGTAGTGTGTGTCCAAAAATTTAAATACAACGTAGAGTAAGAAATTACTCTACAGTTATTGGTGACCCCCAAGACTTTTGAGCCTGCTCAAAAAGAAACCCATCTCCTGCTCTGTCAAAATTTCAAAATTTCATAGCTTCAAAAGTGCTGTCTGGTAGATTGACCACTCATGGTCAGATAACCCTTGCTTATTCTACAATTCAATGAAAGCTAGATCAAGGTTAATGATATCTTTGTGTAAAAAAGTTTGAAAAATCAAGATTGTAACTTTCAATTTGAATTATAGCTGGGAAACAAGAACCAGAACAACTTTAACTTTTGAGACTGAGGAATCATCTCGCAGGCTCTGAAAAACTATTTGATCCCTCTGTTTGGCCAGTAGCAATGGTTCAATTTGATCAACCATCAAAACCATGTTGGTGTTTGGAAATGGAGAAGGAAGGCCTAGTTGCACCAGATCTTCAATATGCTGTCTCATCTCACCGATGCCTTCTTTCACAACCTCGAGAAGCTCTTGGTAATGGTTGGTTGTGGCATTACAACTAAGCACCTCATTGACCCATTTCATGGTGACCATTCTATTAGGGATTCTCGTGGATGCCAATGTTGCATCCATTGCATCATAGAGCTTCTACATCAAGGTTTGGGAGTCTGTGACTCTATTGGAGACTATGGCTAGAGTGTTCTGCACTGAATCTTCCATCTTCTCACATAATTACTATGCATTAAGTAGGAAGGTGAGAGATGGCTTGAGCTAAATAATATCTAAGGATATTCTCTCCCACATTGACTCATAGAGCTCCTTCACTAGTTTTATCACTCCTACACCTTGTGGCCTATTAGCCAGTTCTATTGTTAGTTGTGCTATTTTTTGTTGTTCCACTTGGAATTGGGCTTGAAAAGATGTAGCCTTATTTTGTTCCTCCAGCAACCCCTACTGCAACTGGGTAACTTACAGCTGAAGTCCTTTGACTCTTCCCTGTAACGATGCTTTCTCTCACCTAAGGGATGTTGCTGCATCTTTTGTAAGTGTGAGCTTTATTTTTAATGAATCATTCTAGGCCTGGACTACCTGTTGAGTCTGAAGGGGAATAGTATCTTGCAACTATTTATTTAGGCTTGCTATTTCATTATGTCTCTTATTTATTTCTTTGGCCAAACTGCTATAGTTTGCCTTTTCTTTGGCCAAGTCAGCCTCCATCTTCTAAAATCTTCTTGATATTTTCAAATAATCATCTGTGACTACAAAAGTGGATTCTATCAGCAGCTCAACTCTATCTTGGGGTCTGAATAGGGACATATCAATGGCCACTACGTTCATCGTATAATCTTTTGGATGCATTTACTCGCTCGACTTGATGATGTTGAGTGACAAATGGGTCACCATCAACTACTACTGGATAGGGTCAAATTATGACCATAGGTGTGAAACAGCTAATGCTTTATTCTCTTTGGTTTTATTTTTCTCCAATTAGGCTTCTCTTGCCTTCCTAACATCATCAGCCTACGTTTGGAAGGTGGAAGGGGATGCAATGTGTCCTCCCATAAAAGGATATCCCTGTGGTATGCCATATTGAATAGCTAGTGGTTGGCTATGGGCAATCTGAGGAAAAGGTTTCTTAGGATCAGAAGGGAAGAAATAGGGTAATGTTAAGGCTTGAGGCATCAAGGATGGGGTGAATTATGAAATAGGGATGGCAGAGGTGATAGGAGGTGTCATTTGGCTAGGTGGAGGCATCATGTCGATAGGAAAAGGAACAAACTGAGAGGGAAGAGGAGTAATACTTACTTGAGGGGGAATTATAGTTCTCTACACTTGGCATTGTGAAGGTTCTTCTTCCTCCTCTAAATCTGTTTGGAACTGCACCCTCTTTCTCTTCTTGGGTGTCTCCAACTCTGGCTACGTCTGCTTCCCTTCCACTTATGTCATTACCGGTGGTGCATGTGGAGAACCGGGGACTTCAATCACTTCCAATGATGGGGAAGCTTTTGGTGGTAAAGACACCACACTCCTTTGTTGTTCCATGGAACTAAGAGGTTGGGGCCAGGCTGATGTAGTGACTGCAGCTGCAACTTGCTCTGAGGCCTATGGTTGCTGGCTTGGTCCCGCTCCAGCTTCTTGCTCTATCTTGAGTGTCAAAAATTAGCTTGTTTCTAGGCTAGATGCAGGGGAGGGATGCCACTCATCCTAGAGTTCTTTCCATATTTCATCTAAATTCATGCTTCCAAAAGCATGGGTGGTTTGGGAAATTTCTTGCCTATATTTCTAATAGGCCTCAATCTTCTCTACATCCCAACCTTTGTTCTTCAATGTCCTTCTCAAACTAGAAGTCATCCTAACTTTAGGATTGTAATCCTTATATTTATCATAAAAGGTTTCCCATGGCCTATTTTGTGGCCGGGGCAAATCTATCAATTTAACATAGAAACCAGGAGCATCTTCTGTAGGGTTTTTCCTGGTCTCCCAAAAAGGGTGGCCTTCATGTGCAATCTTGGCCCCAATCCTATTGGTCCTTACCATAGAAGCTATTTAATCACTTGGGTCATAAACCCATTTGTCTTTGACTAATAGGAACCCTAGGAAAGCTAGCTTTCTTAGCAACACAGTCTCAGCATCTCTAGCTTCCAAACTCATGTTGCCTACCATCCACAAAAGATTGTACATTTTTCTCTTTTTCTTCCCAAAACCATACTCGTTGTCAACTACTGACACCTACCTGGTGACTTCCAAGAATGCCAACCTAAGAGTTAAGGTCTTCGGTAGCAACACTAGTTCCCCATGGAAACCATGAACCCTTATGATCGTGTGGTGGGCCCCAAAATAGAAGTCACACAGGATTGGAAAACTAACTAGGAGGTTCAAAACACTTGGAAATAACCTATTTATGATAGGTTTAGGGCTAAGACAATGAAGAATAGGGGTAACAAACAGTTCCCAAAAATCATAGAGGTCACTAGTTTTTGATAAAATGTGTGTCCATGCAGACATAGGAATGGTCCTTTGGTGGTCAAAAGCTGGGTCATACAGGTTCAAATTCATATATTGGGTGAAAAGGTTAGGGTTCTAATGCAGTATGAGATGGAACAAAAAGGAGCAATACCTGAACACCCCTTTTGATCTGAACTGGGTCAGCTGTTCCACTATTGAAAAGACTATGTGCTCTAAAAAGTCAAGTTAATACTCTTGTATCTTATTGACTATTTTTAGCCTAAAAAGGATGGCCATTTTTCTGCATATACCACCATGTCATCTTTCATGCTAAAGATGAGATCCATCATTGACAGTGCATCTTGGCTAGCTAGCATGAATTGAGCTCTTGGTGCAGGGAGTGTGGGTACCATTATATCACCATCAGCCATTTGTAACTCAGACCTCAAAAACCTTGTTTGAGTGTTGACATTCGCCCACATGCTTTGCATCCTATCAATAGTGGGGAATGTGGCAATTTTTTCATAATGCAGGGCTAACATGTCCCTGATAGCTTATGGGGTGACTTGCAACATGAAGGGACCCTGTTGAATGGTGCAAGATGGTTCATGGAGCAAGTCTACACATAATTCGATCATATCAAGGCATGGATGTATAGCTGGGACAATGAATTGAGCCAGTTGTGAGGTCCATATCCTCATTTCAAATGTCTCATATTGCCTTGCTCTAGCTCTTTGAAGACACCTTTGGTGTGCCCCTTCTCTAAGATTCTTGCTACTATCTCTTTACAAGATTGGGTCCATGATTCCATCTACATAATCCTTTACTTTTGATGGATTACTGGTTTGACCAACTTCCAGGTTTTTGGTTCTTCTATAGGTTCTTGATGGTTGTGCAGGAGCTACAGCATATGACTTACTAGCCAACAACCTATCAAGAGATCCAGGTGTCCCATCTCCTTGTTGTGAAGATGATGTTCCCGCCATCTCTATGTCCTTTATATAAAACTTGGTATGAACTTTGTGCAAGACAAAAACATGTTTGCTGAAGCAAATTTTACTAGGCGCTAAAAATCGCAATGAGCAGGATATTTTTGCAGGTGCAAGAATGCTTGAAAGTTTGTAAACTTTAAAACTTTATAAGGGATATTTATGGACCTATCAAGTCTCAAATGGCATTAAATTTGGATGATCGTTAGTAGATCCTAATCAATCTTCAAGAAATAGCGAGGTGGACATGCTATATAAGTTACGGTGCGAGGTACCTTAGAGATTTCAAAATATTTGGGAAGCATTTAATGCAACAAAATTTAAAGAATAAAAAAAACTTTCTAAACTGCCAACTCTGTGTTTTAAAACACTTATTTAAAAGGGAAGTGGGAAAACAACAATGGAAAACAAAATAATGCAGGAATGAGAAACTACCTAACTACATTAATTAAGCATCTTGATTCCCCTCTGGGATCAAAAACAAAATTTCTAACGTCTTCTTCATGACAAGCCATCTTATGTTACCATATAAGTGGTTGAAACAGGTATACCTTTGATGAAATGTCTTTTATGCAAGCCACACAAATTTGCCTGCATTAAAACGAGTCTAAGTCAAACATGCTTTCAACATGCATAAGCTCTTCTTATTCTTGAAATCTCATCGAATACTGGTTCTTCATGATATCATGTCTCATCAAGAAATCAATGGCTATTGGTTCTCCATTTTGTGTCTTTTGATATCCATCATCCTTTGGCTTATCTCCTTTTACCTTATTTTTGGGTTCCATTGCATCATCATGCTCCTTAATGACTTCCACCTCTTGAAAGGACAAATCTAAAAGCTGGCATCCCCTCTACATATTTAGTTGAGTCTCAATGTTGTCTTCTCCACATTTGGTCAGTTCATGATCTCTTTGAAGGATAGTGTCACCTATCTTAATGACTTGATCAAGGGAGTGTCCATGCTCCTCCACATCTTCTTGCAAAGTGAGAAAGAAGTCAGAAATGATCTCTTCCTCATCAGAGGTTAAGGAAAAATCTTGACTTATCCTCTTACTCATCAAAGGGGGTACCTGTGGCGATTTCCTCCTCATTTGTCATGCAATCTTCTTGACTAGCTATGAATTGAGCGCACTCCTCTGCATACTTATCTGCTTCCTTCAAAATATATTCTTCTTTAAAAAGGGATAAAGAAGAAGGTTGTGATGAAAAACAAGAATCTTCTTGAGGAAGGGTGGAAGGGACTTGAGGGGAAAGTGAGGGTTTAGAGTCCTCTTCCCTTGCTGCTAACATAGACTCAACATTATTAGGGAAATGACCTTGATAGGTTTGACCTGGCTCATGAACAGGGGTGGTGTATGTCTGATATGGAATTTGTGGTGGTGGATATGTAGTTCGATAGACTTAAGAAGGCTATCTCTCATGAATGCTTAGCTTCTCTTTTAGAAATGCAATCAATCCACACACATCCAACATCTCATATGTAAGCCTTTGCCAATTTGCTCTCTCAATGGGATCCCATTCACTTTTAATCAGATCTACTACATCCCTTATTTGATGGATGACATGATTAGGAATTTATTGGCCACATCCCCTTCTGTTGTCGAGTTCTAATACATATTTTTTATATCCCAATAATGCCTTTTTGAAGGTGGAAATGAGATTAGGTTGAACATGGGATGTGACATATTGGGGAGACTGGGTATAAGACTAGTATAGCTTATGACCATATGCATCCTTATTGCTTGATGTAATTCCATGAGAAACTTGATCTTGATTAAAATTATATGAAGGAGAATAAGACTCATAGCTATGAGTAACAAAATTATATAGACCAAATGGTGATTTCTTGATGATACCAGGACTGCTTGATCGGCTGATTTGACTCAGAGTCATCGTTGATGTTGATAAAACAAAAACCTCCAAAGGCTAGTTGGCCGAAGAACACACCAAAAATTCTTCAGCTCCTTGAAAGATTGGTCCCACCGGGCGTGCCAAAAACTGTTGATGATGAAAATTGCACTTGATCTTAATCAATCAACAATGGGAAGTTTCAAGCTGTGGGATATTGTGGCTTGAAACAACCTCCAAATTTTAGAGAAGCTGGTCTCTTCTTTTGTATCAAGTGTTGATGGAAAAGGGATAGGAAATTTAATAGAAATGCAAATGTAGGAAATGAAACCTAACTATGGTGATGCGCCTGAGTGTAATCTTAATCCTAACCTTGGGCATAATGAGACTATATGTGGGATTCAATTACATTTAAGAGCAGACAATTGCATGATCAATGTAAAAGATCAAAATAATAGAAATAGAGGCTCATAACAGAGACTTCTTTTACTGAGATACAAGAAATTTCAACAAAGGCATAGTGTTCAATCTTCTTAATAGAATCTTTCAATCACATAACAGGCACAAAAATCACGTACGGTTATGTAGAACTTCCGACTCAAGAAAATGAGACAAAAGCAAATGACATTCCTAATCACAACACTAGAAAATCTACAGTATAGACTACTTTGAAAATGACACAGATAACATTAACCAAGGCATAGAGTTCAATTTTCTTAATTCATTCAGCCACATAAAAGGCACAGAAACATGCATAGTTACATCAACTTTACAGCTCAAGAAAATGAGACAAAAGCAAATGATATTACTGGTCAAAACTCTAGAAAGTCTAAAACTATAGAAAGTCCCCCCCTTTTCTTTTAAAATTCTTCTTATTTTAAAGCCTCGGATCTCTCACCATTTTCCTCTTTCCCACATAATTCTACTCTGTCCTTAACTCATAGGGGACAAATAGATGACACTTTCAATGCCTTGGATGTATCCTGGTCTTATCAAGAACTGCCCTAACTGGGGCATGGCGATTCATGTCTAGTACCTCCTTCTGCACGTAAATTTCTCATTCCATCATTTACTTAGCCACTTAACTGTCCATTCTACCTCCGCTTATAGGAGACAAACAGATGGCCCTTTTAATGTTTACAGGCCCCCAAAAATATACTCGACAAACTATTCCATCTACCAGAGATAACTCCCACTGAGTTTTCCTCCATCTTGCTTTGCGGTAATAGATACTCAGAACACTCTATTCTATTAAAATGGAAGAAGACACTTGGTGAGTTTTTGGGAATTTTCCTTATTGCTTAGAAGGCACCAGAGAATGATGCTTGGCACTTTTTGCTTTCTCTATATTTTGCTCAGGAATGCTCTACCTTCGACACCTATCATAATCTAATTCCTTGATACTTAGCAGTTTTAACAAAATAAAACTCACCATGCTCCTTGCCCAAGTAACTTTTAAAAGGGGAAGGATGCACTTGGCAGTCTTTGCATGTTGACACTTGGTGCTATGAAGGTCTTTGAAATAACACCTGAGACCCACCACAATCTTTACATGGCAATGAAGCTCGAAGATGGTCTCTCAAAAGTTGACACATGGCGACCTCCACTATTTTTAGGAAGATATGTGGCATCTTCCACTACATTCAGGAATGGAGTAGAAAGGGGCTTGGAGAGTGACACTTGGTAGCATCCGCTGCCCTTCAACACTTAAACAAAATGAAATGACGCCTTTTTGTGTTAAACCAAAGTATTGAACCCATGCATTAAACCAAAGTCTCTCAGATGCTGACACATGGTGACTTACGCTTTCCTCTAAAAAAGGTAGTCTAGGGCCTTCCGTGACTGCCACCTAGCACTTTTTGCTACTTGTTACTTAGCCTTTTTCAACCCTTTCACTGAAAAATAGATGGAACGCAGGTGCCGATATGAGACGTAGATGCTGACACATGGTGCATTCTGCTAAGTTGCTATTGGATACTTGGCATATTCCATGGCCTTCTCAAAGGTTATGAAAAGTGTGTCGGATGATGCCAGTTGGCTGGCTCTGTGTTCCAAAAAGTGACACTTGGCAACTTCCGCCTGAATTCAATACTTAGGCAAAAATGAAATGAAGAAAATGAAAAAAGGGGGAAGAGAACCTATGTCCGGACTATGCCACTTGGTAACCTCCACTACACTTTGACACTTAGGCAAAAATAAACCTGCTCTCTGCTCCAAAACTCTATCGCCATGACCAAGGTATGCAGGAACCAAAATTGCAGTGCGTGACTGAAAATTTAAATATGATGTAGAGTAAAAAAGTAATCTACAATATTAATAGCCAAGGATTGAACCTAAACCCTCCTAAGAACATTTTTGATAAGGCTGGCCAGGTTGATCATGTTTGGTGGGAAAAAGAATCATTAGGCCTCGAACTAGGTTGATTAGGATGATGAAGTTCTATAATGTGAACTGAATTCTCAATAAGGTCGACTAGGATGACATAGTATGAAAATGAGGAAAAGGGGGTGTATGCTGAGTTAGGGATTATTTTGGAAGGTGAATTTATTAGAGGAGTGTGTAAGTGAGTTTTAATTACTTAGGGATTTGGATAAAAGTAACTTGTAGTTATTTTAGGTAGTTGTATAAGGAACAACAATCTTACGAAGCACCAAAGGTCTACCCACCCCTTTCCTGATGCACCCTTTAAGGAATGCACTCAAATATATTGAAACCCAATAGGTTCCTAAAAGAGAGAAAGCATTAGAAAACGATAAAGATTAAAAATATTATGTTTATACATTTGCCCCACTCGAAGATCATCACATGTAATGTAGTTGTAACATGGGATGGTGCTTCAAGAAAGAACATATCAATGCATAAAACTAAGATAATAAATAGTAGTAGAAAGTAGAAGTTTAAATGAAAGTAAAGAATTGAGAAATACATACCTTCACTTACCTTATTTTTATAGTATAGAAGTTATAGTGATGCATATGGAAGAGGCTTCCAATGCACAAGACATTAGGCGAACCTAAAAAATAAGCTATGAATTTGAAAGTTTTGCAAAAATATGGGTTAAACATAAAAAATTCTCTATGTTGTCAGGATTATAGAATTTTTATGGTTTATAAAAAAGTTCATATAAACATAGCTATGAACAAAACACAAATTTTTTTGGTAAATAATTATGATCTTAAAAAATTGTAAATTGTAAATATAAATAGGATTTTAACTATTCATTTGTAAATTTACTATTTTGAGAAACCACAACTATATATAACCTAGAGAAGTAATGAGAGAGACCACGACATGAAGGTAAGGAGCACAAGGTGGAAAATGCATAACAATTTCAACTAGCATGATCTGGGTATGGAATGTACTTAAATTTGATTTTTTGTCTATTTAATTTGAAAAATGAGGTAGATTTAAAAAATTAGGTATCGAGGCAAATCTATGTAGTAAAATTTTCCCCAAAATTTTTTAGGCTAGAGTAGGAATTAAGATAAACAATGGGTAGGGGGTGAAGAGGGTCACTAATTCCTAAGAAATTAATGACAAATGTGTGAAAAATCACCATAATAATTGAATGAGGTCAACTAGGACAACATAGTTGTAAATTAGTAGGTTAGTAGTGGTGGTCGATTACATAGTATTAGGTTGATGTAATTAGTCAATAGTTGGTTGCCTATGTATACAGGGGATAAACTAGTCTAATAGTGTTTAGGTGGCCAATTGCATAAATCCTAGGCGATTCAATAATTTATTAAGGTGACTGATGTAGTTTTAATAAATGGTCAACTACTATGGAATGGCCAATGTAGTAGGTTTATTTGTACAGATGTGTAATGAGTGGCCAATGTAGTTATGTTAGGTGGTAAAAATTGTATAAAGTGGTTGATTGAGTCTAAATTTAAAAGTGGCCAACATAGTTAGATACATGGATGACTTAGTAGTAGAGTCATTTATGACTGATATAGCTAGTTATGTCACCAATGTAGTATAGAATGTTGAGAAAATGACATAATATGTTAATGAAGTAGCTAATTTTTGTGTAAATGCATTTTTTAAAAATTTTTGTAATGTAATTTGATGATTATTTGATATCGAGGGATAATATGTGCTTTATTGTTTGATATTTTTTAGAGATGACAGAGACTCTAGCCCTTTGTGGATGCAATTTAGCTACCATATTTATTAGATATATTAACAATAAATGATCATGAATGATTAATGACATTATATTTTGGTGGTATGATGTAGATGTGTCATATTACTTTGAGTGTTGACTTACTCACCATGTTCTTAGGGACATGGGAGGGGATAACCAACTCTTTTAGGTGGGTGGTGGATGAGGATACCATTGAGGTGGGTATCACCTTGGAGATGTGATTTTAAGAATTCATATTGTAGTTAATCTTGCTATTTGTGATACCTCCAAGTCAAATCCTAAGAGATGAGATTTAGCCTTATGGGTAAATGGCTTAGAGAGATAGTTTAAGGGGTTATGAATATGTTCATTTACTATTTATGTGTCAGTCATTATAGATATCCAAAAGGCTATTTTTGGCCTTGTGATAACTCGTGTGATCTGTCATAAGTTAGATGGGAAGGTGCCAATATATGTGGTCACCTTGTGTCATTCAATATTAGAGTAGGGTGTGATATATGACCTGGGCTTTGTTATTTGGGTACATTTGATGAATAGTTTGAGTAACATTATTTCACAAGGGTAGATAACTATGGGCCCCATTGTTTTGTTGAGTAGTTACTGTTGATCAATTTTGACCCTCTGGTCAAAATGATCAACCCTAATTTTGAAACTTGACCTTTTCATAGGTTTTCAAGTCATTCTATGCCTTGATTTATCGTTTATGAGTCTATTTTATCCTTTTTAGCATCATTTGAGGTTTATTTGAAAAGATTAAGGTAAAAGACTTTTGGAACCTAGTGTTATTTTAGGCTTTTATGACCCTAGTCAAGAAGGTTCAAGTGTTTTAAGTGCTAAAATGGGTCATTTTGGTCATGTCATGTGGTGTTAATGTTATATTATCCCCTCTTAAAATCTGTACCACCCCTCAAAATGGTAAAAAGGTCAAGTTATAATGTATAACCCACTTTCATTATGTTTTATTGCCCTTTTATGACTTTAAAAGGTGGTTTTTGAATGATGTAACATGTTTGAGGGAAATAAATAGTTTGAAATATCATCGGATAGGTTTTTACATGCATGAATTATATTTTTGAGCATCTATCATCTACCTTATATCAGTTTCTAATGTAGATGTGATAGTTTCAAGCTAAAAGTAGGTGTTTTTACCAAGTCCTTATAGGTGTACTTGCAAGGGTTTCCTTACAGATGCTTCCATGGCTATATATGTACCACCAAGTCCAAATATAGGATTTTAAAGAGTTATAGAGCCCTAATATTGCAAAAATATATCCCATCTTTCCATCACCCTCTTTGGCAGCTTATGCAAAATTTTAGGTTTTCACTTAGTACAAAGAGGAAACATGAATTAATGACCTAAGATTTTGGGGAATGAAAGGGTGTCCCTTGGCTATCTCATACGTGGATTGTTTTTTCAAATCCATCTCCTATGATTTATGAACAATGCCTAACAATCTGGCCACTACTATGAGCTTATCTATTGGTGTAGGGTTTGAGGAACGTAATGGTTTTGGTCTTATTTTAGAGTTTTTATATAAATGAGTGCTTGTTTTATGTTCATAAGGATCCCATACACCATATACATTACCCATACCCCTATCTCACACGTGTATAAGTGTCAAAATCTAACAAACTCCAAGCTTTCATTTGTTTACAGAGTATGAGCTGAGTTTATTTAGGTTGCAAGGTTTTAGTGCATTAAGGTAAACATTTTGATGATGTTTGAAGTGTTTTTGTTAGTTAATCAGTCATTTTCATGTCTCCTTTTCCTTTTATAACCATCAAGCCATTCAAAATTAAGCACAAGATCTCCACAAACCCTCCATAAGGTCAAATCTATAGTCCACTATATTAATCATCATTAAAAGGGGGTTGTACTATGTGGAAGGGTCTAAGAACCTCTAAAAGAGGTAGTTTGTTTCTCCTTCATATGGAAGGCCTCCAAATTATACATCAAAAATTCAAGAAAAAAGAGGCCTAAAGGAGATAAGGTCAATAAAAGGACTCCTCACTTGATCAAGGACTCTATCAAGTCTCTTAAGAACTCATACTAGAGGCATGGATTTAGTGGAAAAGGATAATTTGAGGTAAGTTAAGAAGGTATTCAAATAATAATAGAGATTTAAGGATTTTAGAGACACCCCCATGGCATATGATTTAAATGGACACATTTCTTGTAACTCCAAAGATAAATTAGGTAACATAAGTGTCTCTTTGACATAAATCTTCACCTATAACAATATCACTATAACAGGGGTTTGAGACAGAGACACCATAATATAACACCCAAACTGAGGCTCAAAACACTTGATTTAGGTTAAAAATGGCCAAATATTCAAGTTTTATGCCACAACTAGGGTCTTGGTGCTTAGATAGGTAGTTGATGGCCTAAAAGATGGAAGAAAGTTAAAAATTAGTTTTGATAAGTACCTATAATAGTCATAATTGTTGTCATAAAATATAAGGTGTTTGAAGTGGTCTAAGAAGGTATACATGGTTGAAACACAATAAATACTAAGTTAGTTCATTTACTAGGTCAATGGTGCCAAGAAACCTAAGCAAGTGTAGTCATTAAGAGCAAGTTTGAAGGCCTAGTAACAACCCTTGTTACCTTGTTTACAAAAATTAAGGTAATTTTGGGAATTTTAAGGTAATCTTGTTTCTTGTTTCCAATCTATCCCATGATAGTGACTAGTACTTATCCAAGGTGGAGATGAGTGCTAAAGACAATCAATCAGTCAAGAAACCATATTTTCATCTTGAGATCACCCTCATGTCCCCATTCTGATCATTGCCCTATACAAGCCCAATAAGCACCTACAACCACCTTTATTGGCTTAGGCTTAACAAATAAATAATTTGAGGAGAAAAGCATGTTTTTTGGACTGTGGAGTCTCTTATGAAGATTCAAAGTGTAAATGATGACAAAGAGGCTTAAAAATTTCATGAGAGAGATCTTAACTTCCTCAAAAGGGCATATTACAGAGGCACACCTATAGTCAGTGCCAAAAACTAACAAGGTGTGATCTTCTATTACAAGGGCTAGAGGTCACTATTTTTAGGTAGCTAGTGGAATGGGTGGATCATAGATACCTCCTTAGGGTAGGATTTATCTTAAATTATCAAGACACTCCCATGAAGGAAGACCTACCCCCTCACCCATCAAGAAGACAAGAGAACACCTATAGGTTACTCATTATGTCAAATTTATGGATGGGATTGAGAAATGTTTTAATGTCTTAGAGGATAAGTTGAGTAAAAATTCTTGAAACATGAGTATATATCATGTGGAAAATAAGAATGAAGTGTTTTAGTCAAAGAATAATGAGGAAAAAGTATATACAGGGTTTCAATAAAAAATTATGAACTAGTGTTAAGGGAACATGCGTATGCATTAAGATTAACAATAGGTTATAGACCTTTTAGTTTCTATAAGGGTTGTATAAGGATATAAGGAAATCATAAAAAATCTTCCAATGTGTCATAAGCTTTGGACAAGGCATGATCAGGACCTCAAGGTTTCATAACCCTGGCTGTGCATAAACCTTGAGCTAACTATGTGAAAAGTAGGGCTTGGGCTGATTAAGGACTTAGCAAAGAGAAGTTATAAATTATAGGAGATAAATGTAGGTATTAATTTGTTTTAAATGTTTAAATAGGTTATTTACCACTATTCACTCATATAAACATGATACTCAGGCCTGCACATAGTCAACATTTATGAGTATACACCTATAATGGGTTGATGCATATGAGAAACCCTACTCTGCTTATGATAGAAGGGAAGTGTTTTGACAAGATGATTGAGATTTATATCAAATTATAAACCAAAACTAAGGTTTTTCACCTTATATAAGGCAAATGAGAACCTATACAATATTGAGGCCCACATGCATACTCAAGTATAAGTAGACTTGAGCCTTAAACATGAAGAGTGTAGGGTATATAAGGAAAGGGGCATCAACTAACCACAACCTGAGAACAATTATTACATTGAGCATAAAATAAACCTATACATGGTCACCAATACCTTAGGGGACAATGTCAAATGGAGCATACTCAGAGATTTCTTACCCAAACATAGTCTGTAAATAGTTGGAAGCTAATTTGAGATAAGATGGATGGTTTGAAATACATGCAAGCACAAATAAGACCTCAAAAATAGTATTTATAGTAATCATGAACCATTAAATGCATACACATTCCCATTTTGGTCATACAAATAGGGGTGTACCCACTATTTTATCTCAGACCAAGCCCTGTTGTGATAGTCAATCTTAGGGCTGAATGAGAAAATATATGTTTTGAAGGGGCTACAGATAGTTTAGGGCTCAAAGAAGTTTGTGTTTCAATGTAAAGTGGTGGATAAGGTACTCATACTACCTCCAAATATTCTAACACTCAGGGACATAGTCAAGATATTTTAAAATAGGTTCACACAGTCAAACATACATACCTACTTAGAGAACTTAATGTTATCTTAAGATACCTCCAAGCCATTGAAATAGGTTTGATGGTTAGGGTAAGATATATGAGACCTATAAATTATGTTTTAAGTGTAGATAAGTGAGGAAGTTGGTCCAAGTCTCTTCAAACCATGCTTGAACCAGTCAGCTTACACACATGTAGTTTGAAGGCCATCTTCAAGTGGTCACCTGCTCCACCACGTAAGTGATAAAATCCAAATATATTAGGTAAATTTAATTATCCCTATGGGATAAATAGTCTTGAATATTTTATTGGCATTAGGGTACAAATATTTATGAATGAATGTTAATAAGTTAAGCACTAAAAATTGGCTTAAGATTGCCCTAGGGTCACATTCTAACATTCATATCTTCATCTACCCTTTGCATGGGAACACAAACAATTCATGTAAGGTGATTAGGTTATTTCTATTGAAATCCATGAAATTTTTTATAATTGGATGTCTGTACTTCATGCACTATCATTAAGACTCCTAGGTAGTCATAAACCTCCTTAAAACCCTAGGCAAACCCAATTTTAGAAAGCTTGGAATTTTAGCACCCTATCACCCTATAATGACTTGGAAATATCATGGATCATAAATTACACTCATAGGAGAATATGATCATGGGTTCTAGTTGTACAAACATGGTATAAAATGCTTAGAAATCTATACTTTTTTTAGAGTTTTAAGTAGAAAGAAGAATATATGGCAGTCCAGATTGATTCCAATCCTTGGGATAGTTAGTATGGGACTTAATTTAGATTATCAAGGCATAAAATGATAAAAATTTATCTATAAATGCCTCTACAAGTGCCTTTAAAATAACCAGTCGATAGTGGTTGAAGAAGGATGACCTAGTCAATTAAGGAAGGTGAAATTGCAAGTATTCTTTGATCAAGATAGATTATGAAATGTTATAATATGTTGTTTCAGGTATGGATATATGTTTCCACAAGTTATCAAGATCCATTATAGGTATTTCATGGCTACCCAATGCAAATAATTAGGCTACTAGGTCTAATTAGGCTAGTAGGCCTATTTGGTCATCAAAAAGGCCCAAGTTTGGCATAGAAGGGCTAAGGAAGAAAGTAAAATTAGAGTATAATGTCATGTAACTAATAATTCATGGGAAAATTTACTATTTAGGGCCATGATCATAAGTAAAGACATAGTTTCAAGGTTTACACCTCATTTGGAAAGCTAGTGGGCTGCTCAAATGCCTCATAGAGGCTAATTATACTTCAATTCACCTTATAACTACCATATGGAGTAGTATTGGACTATTTTAGTCATGGTCAAGCCTTTGAAAATATTAACTAAAGTTGACTCATCTTCCACTACCTCATTTCAATGCCAAAGGAGCCATTAAGGAGGAACTATGCATGGAGAAGGTTAAAGAAGGACTATGTAACTGATGTAAATACCATTGAGGGTGGACTTTGGTCATTTATGACCTATTTATATCATTTCCATGCCAAATTACCCTCTTCTTCTATCCTTTTATTCTATATATTTTAAGGTTATTGGCCTTAGTTTATATCCTTTAGGTTGGTATGAGGAAACTCTACTAGTACTTGTACTTATACACCACTTGGATGAATGAATAAAACACTTGTAGGTATTTATTCATGATTTTTACTTAGTGTCTCATGATTTTTTGATATATAAGAGTGGTTCATATTAATTTTACAGGTCTAAGTTCCACCTAAGTGCTAAAAAACCTTCCTTGTAGGTCATCTAGTGTGTCTTGACATGTATGTCTCAAGCTTGAAGTGGATTTTTGACCATAAGTGCCTTTAACCAAGCCTTATACTCATTGCCCTCCTACTTAAGTAAATCAAACTGACCTCTAGATGAAACACTATTTCTTAGAAGCTAATAAAGGTAGTGTGATAATTCGATCGATATTCCATTAGTATGATTAAGTGTTAAAGTTAAGTGAGTGGGTGGAATGATCATTAGGGGCATTAACACACTTGAGACTAGGTTTTCAATTATGCAACACCTTCTTTACCCTTTTCATCCCCATAGAGTTTAGATCTTAGAGAAAGAACACTAAATTAACAAATCAGGGGAGCTATCCCCTTAAAATCTATAGGTTTGGCCTAATAATAAGTGACCCATAACCTAAGATCATTCCCATGTTGGAATAGGTTTGAGGTTTGGACATGAACACTCGTCTCCTCAGTTTGGGTGCAATGTAGAACCTCTAAAAGTTTTGGCATGCCTGGTGGGACCAACTTCAAGTGCTTTGAAGCATGATTTGATAACATGGAAGGACAACTTGTAGCCATCTTTGAGAGCTTCACATACTACATCAACAATAGTCAAAATCAAAAAGTTACAACAAATTCATGATAAGTTTTCTCTTTTGGGGGTAATAAAAGTTATGATTCTTGGTTTCATCCATTTTCATGTCTTTGATAATGAATTATGGAGGTATATCAAGGATGAATATATTGTTCATACCCCTATGGATATACCTATGATGCTTTCCAACTCAATCATGATTCCTACCCATATTATCCTAACCCTTACCAACCATACATTCCCCCTTATCAGTCCTATAAGGAGTCTCCATATTACCAGGATTACCAACCCTACTATGAGTCTCATCTACCCCTTTTTCATCCTAATTACCAAATTTATTAGTCAAGATAGCAACATGACATTCTTGGCCAACCCACTCATTCCCCAAGCCATTCCATATCTAGCCTTAAACAAGCTCTATTGGACCATTAAAAGCATATGATAGACATTGACACATTGAAGTGGTATGGGAAAGAGATCCAAAATCATGTTATTAGGAGTGTTAGAATGTAATTGCAATAGGCAAAAAGAGATTTGTTTTTTTTCATGAAGGAGGGTCATATAAGAGGAAATAGTGACATCAAAGGGACTAATATCCAAGATTGAGGATAAGTTGGTAGCACATGAGGGATAACAAACACACCATCACCCATATTTTATTCCCTCCTTCACCCCATGTCAATATCATGTTGAGATTCCCATTACCCCTCATAAGCTCCCATAAATTGAGTCTCAAACTCATCAATGTTCCTCCCAACTCCTCTCAACCTTTCCCTCATGGAAATATGTCGAAGGAAGAGTTGAAGAAGAAAGAAAGGTTTATGTTGAAAGAACTAGTCATTATGAGAAATCAAGGTCTAATTTTGAAGCCTCCCTTGTTAGGAAAATTAAATCTATAGATAAACATTTGTATTAGATAGTATTAGCTAAAAAAATGACACAACTTTAGTTTCACATACCTCCATTCAAAACTCAAATAGTAGTGCACACTTCACAAAAAACTCCTAAGCCTAAGTTATTATCTTGGAATCAAGTCATGCAGTCAAAAAAGAAAGAGCAACAATCAAGAAAACCCAAGGTTATTAAAGAGCCTAAAAATTTTCCTTCATGGAAATATATCCAAACCAATGTGCAAAAGGAAGAGGAGATCATGGTTATTGAAAATAAGTAGCTGAGTCAAGGAAATGTCACACACATCTCATCTCTCTTGGAGTCATTCCAAGAGTGTCCTATGAAACTCCTTGAAAATTTAATCAATGAACATCATGTTTATCCATAGTTGATGATGATGATGACTTGTCATATATTGAAGATGAACTCACCATTGGAACACCATTTGGTAAGGAGAGACACCATTCAATTTTTAAAAGTGTATAAAATGATAAGTTATAGGAACATGATGAGTCACATGAGATAAATAATTCAATTAGACATGATGAGGATGAAATATATGACATTATTGATGATATGGAAGCTACTCTTCATCATGCCAACCTTCAACAACTTGTAGTAGTGGTGGAAGAAAGTTACAGACCAGTCAAGGAGATTGGAGATCAAGATAACATTAAAGGTTTGCAAGGTCATCAAATGGTCATTGAGGATGATAGAATTTAAAAGGGTCATTCAATTGATCTACTTGACATTATATGATCAGGTTAAAACCTCATTTAAGTAGATTATGAGCTGGTCTAGGTTGAAGAAGATGAGTTCACTAAGAAAAGAGAAGACAAATATATAAGCATGTCATCTATAAAGGCTACTCCATTAGATGAAGAATTATTTAAGGTCCTTAAACAGGGTTACCAACATATTGTTCCTATTATATCTATCCCTTTCCCTAGTGAGAAATATATGAAGCTTAAAAAACATGAGGAAGAGAGACTTGGTCTATTTACATTAGATAGCCATCCATGTGGAGGTATTCAAGAAGTCAAAAACAACCAAGAATAGTAGGAGGTAAAATTTGAGGTGCCAAGTGATTATGTGTCCATAATCCATATATTTATAAATTATGTGGCACTTTAGAGCATCATAAGTGAGTTGGTCAATAAAAGGTCTGCTCCATCAAGTCTCCCATTCACAGAGCTACCTACTTCACATCATTGCCTACCTTATGGGAAGAGAGTCCAAAGAAACTTTCCCTTTGATATAGGAGGGATAAGGTCCATTGAGTTTAGTTTTATATACTATTTGTTTGATTTGTTTATCTTTATTTAAATAAGTGCGTTCTACACAATTTTTTATTTTGTATCTTTTGTTGCTTCTATGTCTTATTTGGTGTGTCTCTTAGAAGTAGGTGTTAAGTTTGTTTCCTTTGTTTATCTTTGTGTGTCTTTCTTTACTATAGTAAAAAAAGTGTCATAAGTGAAAATTAGTTGGGAATTATATGTTTTTATTCCTTTAGGTCATGTCATACTTTATTATTTGATTTATCTTGACCAATAGGCTGGTCACCCCTAAGAGTCACAAAAAATGTTGACCAATTTTGACCCTCAAGTCAAAATGTTCAACCCTACATTCAAAAATTGACCTTGTCATAGGTTTATGATTCATTAAATGAATTTATTTTTCGATAATTATTATATTTTATAGTTTTTATCATCATTTAAGTTTCATTTGAAAAGATTAAGGTAAAAGACTTTTGGAACCTAGTGTTATTTTAGGCCTTTATGACCCTAGTCAAGAAGGTTCAAGTGTTTTAAGTTGTAAAAGGGGTCATTCTGGTCATGTCATGTGGTGTTAATGTTAAATTACCCCATATTAATGTATATAACACTCATAAAAATGGTAAAAAGGTCAAGGTATAATGTAAAACCCACTTTCATTATGTTTTATTGCCCTTTTATGACTTCAAAAGGTGGTTTTTGAATGATATAACATGTTGGAGGGAAATAAATAGTTTGAAATATCATGAGATAGGTAAATAAATGAATATATAATTTCTTATCTAACTAGCTCAAATAGGCCAATTAGGCCTTGGCTTTCTACCACACTTTTGGGCTCATCCATATTGGTCAGACAAGATCCTTACCATAAATTTATTACCATTAAAATATTTCATATCACACATTACATAGTTTAAACAACCATCAATTTGGTTTGACATTACCCATAGAGGCCAAAACTCCATTAGGCATGGTTGAGACCTAAAACAATTATGTCTTCTTCAAGGCACATGTTATACTTAAACTCTTTAAACCATATTGAAATTTTATAAATGATTGAAAAACATATAATAAATATAAAATATACCCTTTATCCCTCCAAAATAGATACATACCTCCTGTAAGTCCAACTCACCTCTTGAACCAAGCTATTTAGCCTCCTTGCTATCAAGCCTTAAAACATAGAAAAGTCTATCTCATGAAACTAAAGAATATAGTTGATTTTATTAAAAAATAAAATAAAAAAAACATAAATATATCATGAATCACATAAAAAAACTTACCATGTCCACTATACATCACCACTCAAGATATAAGCACCCAAAACCACCTCTATAATAAAACCACTCCTACTAGTCAAACATAATCAAAGTACAGTCAAGAAACTTTGATCACCAACCCCTACATATGGAATTATTGAAAATAAAAACACATTTAAATGGACCTTTGGGACTTATATAATAACTTAAAACTCATTGGGTTATTTATCTTAGTCCAAACAACCTCCAAATCACCTCTACAAAGTGATCACTCAAACTACTGGTAGCCTCCAAAAGTATAGTCAAGTAGAAGTTCATTTTTAGCACTTTAAATGATTATTAATTGACATATAATCCACATAATTAGATATTTTGTTACTTATATATCATCATAAAATACATATATCACTTTTTATAACTAAAACATTGGTCTTACAGACCAATCTCTTAGCTTTCTCTTACACTATGCATACACAGTCTGATAAGCCAATTTGGATTTCATGTTAAAACGTATTATTGATACCAATATTCCTTATATAAAACATTAATATGAAATTTAGGTCTCAAAAAATATAAAAAATGTTTATTATATTCATCAACTCTTATTAAGGGACCTTAAACACTTCATCTCACCTAGCATATCTAAAGCAATCAATCTTGGCTTAAAACATAGTCATGGTGAGCATGACTTCTGACACCTGTAGAGATAATTGATATTAAAAATCATTTATATGATACTAAAACATATTAATATAAAATAAAAATAAGTTATAGAGGTTTAATATCAATTATAGAACATATGGATCAACTTTTGAACCTTACTCTTTCATAGTCTTCACTCATAAAGACAGGTCACTTTGAGGGCATCTTTTTACTAGTGTATGAGCATTTTCAAAACTTATAAAACAATGTAACAAGGGTTATAGGTATTAAAAAAACTACCCCAAACCATTTTATCCATTCCTATTCATATCCAAATCATCCCTAAACTCTTTCTCACTCAAGCCTTGTTTCCTTCACTATTTTCACTGTTTGGTAGTTTAGCAACAAGTCATCTTCTGTGACCAAAATGATTGAAATAGAGAATTTTATTTGAAAAATAACATATTGGACATACATAATAATTATTTACCTTTAAACTCCATTTATTTTCATGTGTTGACTCAATCAACACCTATTTTATAGCTAAAATATTAAAAAACAAGCCTTTTCTTATACCTTCTACTCACTACCCTAACATTCCACTAACACCTATAGATTCATAGAGGAGTCATATACAATATAAAATCATAAAAAAATATTTTAAAATCCATTATGGGAACCTTAGATCAAGTTATCTCCAATCAGGTCACTACAAGGGTTTTGGACCAATTTATATTCTTAACGAATGTTCATAAAGCTTTGTACGTAAAACCACTTAAAAATGTTTGGAATTTTTTTTTAGGACAATATTAAATCTATACCAAAGGGATTATATTCCCATTTATAAGTCACACATTCCAATGAACATCAAAATATCCTTATTGAACTTGGAAGCCTTAAATTTTCATACACAAGAGACATTTCAATGTGATTTCTTGCCTTCGCCTTCAATCCATGACCTTATAATTGATAAAAACACATGAAAAAACCTATAAAACCTTGATTTATGCTAACATGTGCTTAAATATCTTGAAAACTCACCTTGACTCTTCGTTAGGACCACGCTTGATCTATATGCAAGTTAGGTCTAGAACTACAAGTCATATTAGATCTTTAAATCACTTGAAAACCTATTATATTGCTCTTAAAATTTAATAAAATTGTAAAATAAAATAATACCATGATAATAAAAGAATTATTACCTTGGAATCTAATCCTCATCCTCCATTTGGCCTCACTAGGTATCTTGACACATTAGGCCTTCAACTGCAAGTCATTTTAGGTCTTGGAGTATGACCTTATCACCACTGTATATTCTCTCAACACCTCATAAAAATATAAAATTCACTCATTCCATGTTCTCAAGATTATATTCAAGTTTACATAGGTCACATACTTCTTACCTCAATAAGCTACCAAGATTGTGCCTTCAGACTAGGTCTCTTATTCTAGTATTAGACTTCAAAATTTGACCTTCCTACTACTGTATGTGCTCTTTGAACCTTATTAACCTCTTGATAAAATGAGAAACATCCTCTTATGAATTTTTATATTCATTTCCTAGAGCCATCATACTCCTGCATTCATCTCCTAGAGATATCATGCTCCTTGTATTGGATTAGGTATCTCATGTTTAAAACTTCTCATGACAACATCCTTCATAAAGAAAAAATGACCATAGACACATTATTGTGCTTTTTTTGACATCAATGAACTCAAATAAAAATCTCATCCTGACATTAATGAAAACTTGTAAAAATCTCCCCTTTTTTCATTAATGGTAAACCATAAATGACCTAATCTTAGATAACTTATCCATCAATCTAATCTCTTCCCCCATTTAACATTAATGACAAAGGGTCTTTATAGCTGCCACCTTTCCTCTTCAATCCAATTTCAATTAATGCTACTAAAGAAAGCTTGACCAAATTCTTACCTTTAGAGTGATTGATCTATTATCTTTTAACTTGACTTGTTTATCATTATCTTGACACATGACTCCATAGATATCCATCAGATTTTGATCTTACCTAAACCCATTCATACCTTGCCACCTGATCCTTAGACTTGACCTTGATGATTTCCTTCTAAAATATATCCTTTTAATCAATCCAAATTGAATCTTAACTCACTTTAGACTCATGATCCCCCTTTGTTCATGTATGCTTCTCATCAAGATTATTAAAAAAACTAATTTAGCTCCCTCTAACTCCATTCTCCATCTAGATCATGACATCTTTAATAGTCAACCAAACAACTCTTCAAAAACTTTCCACATACAATCAGTACCCTCATGGGAACACCAATAGGTCTCACATCTTGATTAGGTCTTATAGAGACCTAAAAAAAATAAGTCTATCTCCTCAACGAATCACCAATGAGACTTTATGTCCCATATAACCTTACCAATGATCCAAATCCTATCAAACACTTCATTTTCAACCTCCATAAACCTCATCCATGTTTTATATAATTTCAAATCATTTACTTTCATTATGAAGGCACCATTAGCCCTCATGCTACAAATAGATTTCATAGAGACCTAATCAACATGGATCCACTCCTTCTCACTTATTAATAACCCCTTAAGTCTATAGGACCACCTCAGACAGGCATACATAACTTCATAACATGGAAAATAAAACTCCTCATAGCATCAAACTACTACTGATATGAACATCAAAAACATGCTCAAAGTAACTAGACTTACCTGAATCTATGCTCAAAAAATATCTCAAGACATTACATCATTTAAATCTACCTCAAATTGATATACAAGCTAATCTATCAACTCACCTTCATGAAGTTTATGTTATGCAACACAACCAAGACCAAACATGCATCTACCATGCTTCCTTTTTTTGTAAAGTGTCTCCTTAAAGCCTAGAAGAGTCACCCCACATAAAGGGTCCTAGAAAAAAGTGAACCCAGGAGATGCCCACATCTCCTTTGTTATTTCCTTGATCATTTTTCATCCATAAGAATAATTTATTTCTATTAGAATCCAGTTATGCAAGTCTAACTTCTTTGACTCACTAACCTTAACATCTATGATGTTATTCATTTTCTCAACTCTTGCAACTGTCTTACCTTCTAATGCAATATCATTATAAACTAATAATAGGGAATATTGATAAGGCTTATGTTTAATTATAACAATAGATTCTCTTTTATCTATAGGTTGCTTAGGACTAGTATTAACTATATTTTCTATAACTCCTAATAATAAGAGTTTCACATAATCCTTCCTATCTGATTATTTCTCTACTATAAAAAGTAATCCATTCTCACTCTTAGACTCAAATCTGATCAACCTTTACTATCTTAGGTATCCAAACCTAAGTTTTTCCCTTCTCATATCTTCTAGGGGCTCCAAATCCTTTGACATACTTTGAGGATGTCTTTAATTCACTTAGACATAATTTATCAATATGACCAACCTTATGACAACAAAAACAAGCAACATTTCTCATACCTTTTGCTTGAAGGTGTCTGAGATATATCTTTTATTTATTGCTTCTTCTCAAATAATCTCTTTCCCTATGACCAATATAATGACCAAAAAAAATGGCCATGAAAATAATTTGAAAACCTAAAAGCATTGGGCTGCTTGATTGGCTTCTTTAATTTGCCCTTAAAACTTGCATCCTTCTCACCTTGGACTGATATCTCATGATATTTTTCAACCTTGATTATGAACCTCTCATGCTTATCATTCAAAGAAACTAACTCAACCTTCAAATAATTACACTCTTCTATTTTTTATTACAAACTTGAATAGGCAACCTCTCACTGATTCTTAAGATCTTGAATAGACATCTTATCTTCTTTTGCTTCTAAAGCCAACTTAGACTCCAAGATACATACCTGTTCCTTAAGAGTCTTGACCACATATTTCAAATATTTATTCTCCTTCCATAGATACTTTGCCATCTTGTGATTCAAATAATCTTCTTTAGAATTTTTAGGCCTACTCCAAAGGACCTGCTCTGATACCAATTGTAGGAAGTAGCTACTGAGAGGGGGGAATGAATCAATTACATAATAATGTATATTCAATTCCATTTACCATTCCATGAAGCATACATTCACATGAGAGATAAATACATAAGCAAAAAACTAAAAAATCATACAAGAGAACATAAGAGATATGTGAGAAACCCTCTTGGGGGATAAAACCCACTGAACCATGTACATGGACTACTGTCATATAATTTCAAGATCCAAAGTTTAGTGAAGCACCAAATTACATTCTTAATGAATGTTCATAAATATATGTACCTAAAACCACTTAAAAATGTTTGTAAAACCTTATTAGGACCATATTACATCTCTCCCAAAAGGTTTAGCTTCCCATGTATAAGTCACACATGCCAATGAACATCAAAAGATCCTTCTCGATCTTAGAAACCTTCAATTTACATGCATAGGAGACCTTCCAACATGATTTATTTACTTCACCTTCAATACACGACCTTATAATTGATACACATGCTTGAAACAACCTATAAAAACTTGATCCATACTCACATGTGCTTAAACATCTTGAAAACTCACCTTGAACCTTCATTAAGACCATACCAAGTCTCTATGCAAGTTAGGTCTAGAACCATAAGTCATACTTGGATCTTGAAAATACTTAGAAACCTATTATATTTCTATAAATACATAATAAACATGTTAAATACCTTCATACTATGCTCATACAAGAATTCTTACCTTGGAATATGATCCTCATCCTCCATTTGGCCTCATTAGGTGTCTTAACACATTATTTCTTCAACTGCAAGTCACTTTAGGTCTTGGGGTATGAACTTATCACCAATATAGATGCTATAAAAAACTCATACACATATCAAATGGACTCATGACTTTATTTCAATTTAACATTCATGTTCACATACTTCTTACCTCAACAAGCTACCAAGCTTATGCCTTCACACTAGGCCTCTTATGCTAGGATTAGACCTCAAACTTTAACCTTCTTGATACTATAGATTATATTTTAACCTTATTAACCTATTTAAAATATTAAAAAAATAATCTTATGCTAATATAGATTCATTTTATATATCCACCATGCTCCTACATTCATCTCTTAGAGATGTCATGCTCCTTCTTGCATTGGACTAGGTATCTCATGTTCAAGCCTTCTCATGATAACATAATTAATTAAAAACCAATGACCATATCCACCTTATTATGATTATTTTCAAATAAATGACCTCAAATAAAAATCTTAGATTTAAATCAATGACAATTTATAACATAGAAATGAGGAAATTGGTCCAAGTCTCTTCAAACCATGCTCAAACCAGTTAACTTACACACAGGAAGTTTGAAGGCCATTTTTAAGTGATCACATACTCCACCATGTAAGTGATCAAGTAAAAATATCATAAGGGAAATTTAATTATACCTATGGGACAAAGATTCATGAATATTTGATTGGCATTAGGGGGCATATATTTATGAATGAATGTTAAGAAGTTAAACACTAATAAATGGCTTGTAAACTACCTTAGGGTCACTTTTCTAACATTCATATCTTCATCCACCCTTTGCATGGGAATCAAGCACATTAATGAAAGGTGATTAGGTTAGTTAACTTTACATACATGACATTTGTTTCATAATTGGATGTCTGTACTTCATGAATTATCATTAAGACTCCTAGGCAATCATAAACCTCCCTAAAACCCTAAGTAGATGTAGTTTTAGAAAACTTGGAATTTTAGCACCTATCACCTTGTAATGACTTGGAAATATCATTCATGTTAAATTAAACTCACAGGAGAATATTATCATGGGTTTTAGTTATACAGACATGGTACAAAATGCTAAAAAATTCATACTTTTTTAGAGTTTTAAGTAGATATAGGAGTATATGGTAGTCCAAATTAATTCCAATACATTGGATAGTTAGTATGGAACTTAATTAAAATTATCAAGGCATAACATGTCAAAAATTTATCTAAAATTTCTCTACAAGTGCCTTCAAAATAGCCAGTCTGCTAGTGGTTAAAGAAAGATGACCTAGTCAACTAGGGAAGGCAAAATCATAGGTGTTATTTGATCAAGAGAGCTTATAACATGGTATAATATGTTTTTTAGGTATTTATATCATTTTTTTACAAGTTATAAATCTCATTTATAGGTATTCATGTCTTCCTAGTGAAAAATATTAGACTACTAGGCCTAATTGGCCTCGTAGGCCTATTTGGTCATCAAAAGGACCCAAGTTTGGTGTAGAAGGGATAAGGAATAGAGTAAAAGTAGAGTATAATGTCATGTAATTGATAATTCATGGGTAATTTCAAACTTTAGGGACATTATAATAAGTAAAGAGGTCATTTCAAGGTTTAATCCTCATTTGGAAAGCTAGTAGGCTACTCAAATGCCTCATGGAGTCTAATTGCATTTTAATTCACCTTGCAACTACCATATGAAATAATAGTGGAATATTTTAAGCATGGTAAAGACTTTGAAAAAGAGTAACTTAAGTTGACTCATCTTACACTACCTAATTTCAATGCCAGAGGAGCCATTAAGGAGTAGCTATATATGGAGAAGGTAGAAGAGGGACTATGTAACTAATGTAACTACCATTGAGGGTGGACCTTGATAATTTAGGACCTATTTATCTCACTTAAATTCCATATTAACCTCTTATTATCTAATTTTATTATACATATTATAGGCTATTGTCCTTAGTTTGTATCCCTCAAGCTGGTATGAGGAAACTCTACTATTACTTATACCTGTACACCTCTTAGATGAATAATTAAAATACTTGTAGCTATTTATTCATGATCTATACTTAGTGTCTCATACTTGTTTGATATACAAGAGTGGTTTATATTCCCTTTACAGGTCTAAGTTCCACCTAAGTGCTAACAAACTTTCCTTAGAGGTCATACAGTATGTCTTGACATTGATGTCTCATTCTTGAAGTGGATTTCTAACTATAAGTGCCTTTAACTAGACCTTATCTTCATGGCCCTCCTGCTTAAGTCAATCAAACTAACCTCTAGATGAAACACTATTTCTTTGAAACCAATAAAGGTAGTGTGGTAATTCTATCCATACTCCATTAGTGTGATTAAGAGTTCAAGTTAAGTGAGTGGGTGGAATTATCATTAGGTGAATCACCACACTTTAGAGTAAGTTTTTAATTATGCAAAACCTTATTTACCCTTTTCATCCCCATAGAGTTTAGATCTTAGAGAAGGAACACCAAATTAACAAATTAGGGGAGCTATCCCATTAAAATCTAGAGGTTTGGCCTAATAGTAGGTGACCTACAACCTAAGTTCATTTCCATGTTGGACTAGGTTTGAGGTTTGGACATGAACAATCATCTCCTTAGCTTGGGTGTAACCTAGAACCTCCAACAACTAGATTTCTGAGAGGCTTCCTATATATCATCCTATAAGGTTTCCCCATGCTATATATGATAGTTTACCTTGTGTTTTTATATGGAGATAGGATCATGTGCTACAGGATATACCTCATCCCCTAGCCTTATAGGCTATCAACTAAGGGTATATTATGCAACAACATTATGCAGATATTATAGTTAGTTAGCCTTCTTAGCCAAATATTTTTAGGTATTAGGTTGTGTTTGTGTCACTAGTCATTATACATGGTGATTAGATCCATGTCATCTTTCATGCTTACCTGGTTAGTTGTGGTTTCCATATCTAATAACACCTATAGTAGTGCCTAGATATTGGGAACAACATAATACAAAGTGTATGGGTAGTGGAGGTATAGGAGTGTATGTAGATGTGCCTATCATTCATCCATGCCAATCGAGACATTGGATGGGATGATGATGACAAAAATAGAGAGATGAAAGAGTAGTGAAGAATGAGGTGGAGGTGGAAATTATTGTACCATATTAGGCTTTGTTGTTTATACCATTGACACCATGATGATGTAAACATCAATAGGGGTAGATGTAAGTGGAGGTGAAAGAGGAAGATGAGCCATAAGCATATTCGGTTGAGCATGGATATCCTATGGCATAACTTGTAGAGATATAGTCCATGGAGAGATAGATGCATAATGGACCACATCATGCTCATAGTTTCCTACCTAGTTTTGTAGCAGCCCAAAGACATGCTCTAATGGAGGTACTTGGTGGTCATGTTGATGAAGAGACTATTGTTGGTGAGTGATTTATGTTTGGATATATAGTTAATGTTTATTATTTTGTGGATATATAGATATATATTTATTTTTATATATGTGAGATCTAATGTACATTTGGTTTATGTTTTTTAGATATTTTTGAAGAGGTGTTTAGGTGGTTTGAGGTAGTGTAGGCAACACACCATGATATTTTGGATGATGTGTTATTATATCATGACACCATCATATAATTGATCCCTATTATACGCTCTTCCCTAGCTTATGATAATTAGTTTCAATTAGTTGGTGAGGAAACACAAGATCTATGGAGATAAGGATATATAATCCAATTACCTCTAGGAATGAGTGATGGAGATATACATGCATGGTAGATAGTAGTCAAAGAGTGAGATGCTCACTTGGATACATCAAGAGAGTTAGAATGTGTATAGGGTAGGTGGCCAATTTATAGGTATAGATAGAGGGAATGCATTCATAGATAAATTCACTATAGCACACCATTCACAGGGAGTATTCTTAGGGGTTAATGGGTACTGTAGCCCATCCACTTGATAGGTAAGGTGGATCACCACTATAGATTTGTTATTGTATTATTCTTGTAGCATGTTTTCATATTATATCAAAAATTGGATTCATTGATATATATATATATATATATATCAATGAATCCAATTTTTGATATAATATGAAAACATGCTACAAGAATAATACAATAAAAACTCTATAGTATATCAAAAATTGGATTCATTGATATATATATATATATATATCAATGAATCCAATTTTTGATATAATATGAAAACATGCTACAAGAATAATACAATAACAACTCTATAGTATATCAAAAATTGGATTCATTGATATATATATATATATATATATATATATATATATATATATATATATATATATATATTTCTTTTTATGACTCATGGATGTTATAGATTTATGTATTTTGCATTTAATTTTTGATATATACTATGAGAAAATGTATGATGTATTTTGGATTCTTTTTTGGCAATTGTGAATAAATGCATGGTTAAAAACAATGATAAAAAAATGTTAAATGTAGAAATTTAAAGTAAAATATATTATTTCTCATGGAAAATTATAATGTAACACACACTAAATCATGTTGGGAAGCATGTAAAACGTAAATAAAGAAATGTAAAACACACTAAATTAAGTTGAAAATCATGTAAAACATAAATAAATTATAAAATATAATGAAATTTAAAAAACTAAATCATGTTGGGAAGCGTGTAAAATGTAAATAAATGGATTACAATAATGAAAATGTAAAACACACTAAATCAAGTTGGGAAGTATGTCAAAACATAAATGAAAGAAAATAATGGAATAAAATGTAAAACACACTAAATCATATTGGGAAGCATGTAAAATGTAAATAAATTGATTACAATAATGAAAATTTAAAACACACTAAATCAAGTTGGGAAGCGTGTAAAATATAAAATAAGTAAAAGGAAAATAGCAAGTAGAATGACATGTAAATTTGTGTAAATCACTTGTTTAGAAGAAGTATAATTATTTTGTGATTGAATCATGGTATGAAGCTTTGAGGATACTTTGTGAGGAAATCTTGGTCCTATCCAAGGTATTATATTAAAATTCACAAAGGGAAAAGAAATGAGGTAAATAATGGGAAATAGTAATATATGGTAAATGAAATGTTTGTGAGGAAGGCCTAGTCCTATCCAAAGTCTTATATTGTAACTCACAAAAAAAATAGAACCAAAGGTTTATGATTAACTAAAAAATAATATTAATTAGGGAGGACTATTGGGAATGTTTTTAATGAAATAAGGAATAGAAAAATCATAGCATATGCATTTGTAATAAATCTTAGTAGGTATGATACATACTATGTAAATAGTTAGGTGCTAAAAATTTAATGGATGCCAAATTCAAAATATATTTATTTGTAATAAACACAATTTTTTTTAGGAAAATAAGTGTAGTACTAAAATCATCTCATGAATGTTATATATAAAATAAAAATAAAATGCGCTTACCTTCTCACAATGTGTTCCCCGTTCCCTAGGACCCTTTATAGATTCATCAGTCTACTATGAAGATTGGGTAGTTGCATGAAAAGATAGGTAACAATTATAGATAATTTTTGGGATATTCTATCCCAATTTACTAGCTTACCACACCCTAACAGTCCTTGTGATCATAGGAATACAAGAAGGGAGGTTATATCAAGTGTTAGTTTAAGCAACAAAACTCAAATAAATACACTAATGCTAAAACTTACAAGCCTAGATCTTAGGGGTGAAATTAAAGAACAAAATCCAAATGGAATCTTTTACCTTCCTTGGGAGATCCAAATGTAATGTTGAGTGGCTTGCTCAGTTTGTGCTTCAAAGAGTCTTTGGCAATAGAGGTTGTGTAACTCCCTCTCTCATTGGCACCATTGTGGCTTGTGTTGGTTTGGGGTGGTTTGGATAAATTTTTTTAGCATTATAAAATTATTGATATGAATCTCATGTGACAAAACCTACATTATAACTTTAAAATTTACATGCTTCTTAATTGAATGGGCAATGGCTTATATTTATAGAAAATGGATCAAAGCCCAACCCAAGGTGAGTTAAGGTGGAGTTTAGGCTTGGAATGGGTTCAAAAATGACCTAAGTGAGTCAATAATAACCCTAGTAGAGTTAATAATTTTTAATTAATAATTATTTGTAATGAATAGGCATGGGTCTCATTTTATGATTTTTTACAAAAGGCTTAACAACTTGCAAAGGTAATCACGAAAATCTAGGATATTTTGTATTTTTGAATTTACTTATTTATTTATTAAATAATTACACATGAATAATTAAAATATGCATTTAATTTGGTTTATATTTTTAATTAATTATGATTAGCCATTTCTCTCTTTCAAGATTTTACTTAAGTTCATGTGCCCTACTTAATAGGTCCATAAGCCAGATTGATTGTTGTAATGTCACAAGATGATTAGGGATGAATCTATGAGAGGTTATTATTGAATACGGTAGGATACCATAATTAGGGATGATTTAATGAGATTATGAGCTTTGACGAATGATGCACAAGTAAATTTGAGATGTTTAGTGATTCCTAGGCTTAATTTTTAATGGTTTGTAGGAATCAATCTGAAGTCTGGTCGAAGGCCATTGATGGCTAGTTTTATATGTCATAGACCTTGGTTTTATCATGAGGCCAATTATGGAGTTTTAAATTTAAGTCGGAATAAGATATGTGCTAATATATGAATCATGTCTTTTGGTGTGATTTTGACTTTTAAATGTTTATTTTTGTCTTTTTATCATTAACTTTTTTTTAAATGATTTGGATTTTAATTTTTTATGTATTTTTTGATTCCTCCTCCATACAAATTCAAAATAACCAAATATGAGTGATAAAATTGAAAAAAATAGATAAAATTTAGGCTTTGGTTTATAGGATATAAAATACCTATAGATTTTGTCATGTTACTAAACTTTCCCATAAACAAGTATGTGATCTCAAGACTAACCATATGTGTGCTTAGTATGAATGGAAAATAAGGGTAAAATGGAGATCAACTAGATTTGTGTATGTAGTGATATAATGATAAATATACTTGTTAACTGATCATATGGTAAATATAAGATATTAAAAGGGTGTGGATTTAGAACCTTGTCATAATAATAACTATCTTATTCAAACAAATGACATAAGAAGCATAAAAAGAAATCATCGTAAAGAGAAATAAGGGAAAATAAATGAAAATGAAATTAATCCATGAAACATTTCCAAGTGATAAGTAAAACATTTGTTCAATATATGCTCATAAATCAAATCCAAATCATATGGAATTGTAATAAATAATGTGATAAAACACCATGATGCATTCATAATTATTGATAAATTTTATGGCAAACATCATCCATAACATCCAATACATCCTTATGTAAATGTACTCTAAATTTAATCAAAATCTCATCAATCTTTGTAGAAAGTCATGAAAAGACTTTCTAGTGTACTATCTCTACTAAAAAAGTGGGTATGATAAAAGAAGAATGATGTTCATGGGGTAGTTCCTATAATGGATACTCAATGTAAGGAATTGATGATAAACTATGATGAACATCCTCAGATATATGAATTAATTTAGGTTGTGAAGAAGGCTAACCCTGTGTCTGTAAACGTCCTAGAGTATGAAACTGAGATGATGAAGGTGTAGGGCATGGGAAATCATGAAAGTGTTGATGTAATTCTTGACATCTATTTTTATTATGTGTAGTATACTGATACCAAAGATAATAAAATTTCCCATGTTTAGGGATGTATTCTAGAAGTATCTTAGGAGGAGGTAGGATATTATCTATATATTGTGCCTTCTCTAGGTGAAGTGTATCAATGTACTATTGAAGTTGTTAGTAATCAGTATAATAATGATTATATGTACTATGAAAATAATAAGTGTGTTCAGGAATAAATTTTTAAGGTTAGCTATTTGTAGTAGAAGTAGAGCCTAAGGCTTACTACTAATGACGTGCAAGACAATTTTATGCCTAATGACCAAAAGCTCTATGGATCTCATAAAATGGCTCATCTTCCCATTATGCCGGTAGAGTATCAAGCTTAGGAAAAGGTAGTATGCCATAAAAAATAGAAGGATAAATTAGAATAGGATTAGTATTAGGTTGGTCCACATCAAGAGATGAGATCAAAGTAGGTCATCATCGTGTAGCCGATATCTTTAGAAGAAGTATGCGATAAGGATCATGATATCTAGTAAACTAGTAAGGACCTATAATAGCATGGAAATAAGCATACTCCAAAAAGTCTCAATAGTGATTGAAGGAGTAGTGTATGTGTGCTTTAACTTAGATCTTTGATCATCAGAATAAGAAGAAATAATATCAGGTACTATAGAAGGAGAATGAACTATATGAATAGAATTAAGAGAATGTTGTAAAGAAGAATACTATCTAAGTATCTCTACATTTCTAACTTGGGAAAATATGGATAAAAAGGGTCATATAAGGAATATACATCATCATATTTAGGAGTATGAAGATCAATAATACATGCATTGATGATTTTATTAGTCTAAGAGGCATGGTGAATGAAGTGTTTAATTTTTATTAGTGTGACCAAAATTTTATCTAATGGGTTTTAACAAGATTAAGGTCATAAATAAGGAGGTTATTGCATGATTATATGAGTAGAGAGATCAAAAGTTTTAATTTTCAAATTAATATCATTTGGTTCATCATCATTTGAATCTAAGAGATTAGGTGGTATGTTTCCTATTACAATCACTAAGAGGACCAAGATTGAAAAATGATATTTGATTGTGCCCCAGTAGGGTAGATTGGTAGATTAGAAAAAGGTCAAGAGATAACTCCTCAAAGATTGGATTGTCAAAGGGAGGATCTTTAAAAATAGGCATATGGTCAAGGTAATGATTTACCCAAAGGTAGTTATAATCATTAAGAAGTAACTCAGTAAAGGCTAACTTGTCAGAGTGAGACTCCTCGATAAAAGGTATAGTATTAAGAGGTGACTCATCATAGGTTGAATCATCATAAATGGTTGGTTAAACAAAAACATCATGGATTGGCTGGTCCTCTTAGCCTTGGTTTTCAATCAATTATAAAATACTAGTTTTAAACATATCTTGGTCTTCAAATGGTTGGCTCAGTTGAAGAGATTTTGATTAGCTCGATTAGGGTTGGAAGATTGACATGAGTTTTAAATAGTGGGGAATGGTTGGAAATAGATGAAGGATGGTTGGTGGTTTGATAATGATAGGCGTAAAAAATGCTAGGTTATGGCCTAGGATAGTAACTATTGATTATTGAGTCATGATTTCATAACCTTGTTAGGATAATGAGTTACCATACATGGAATGGCCTAGATTGGTAATGGTAGGGCATTATAGAGATTGGTTGATCACACAAGCCAAAGTATGAGGTCCTAGTATAGAAATGGTAGGGTATTGTGGTGCTTGATTAGTCATACAAGCTAAAGGATGAGGTCTTAGAATAGAAATGGTAAGGCATTATGGAGCTTGGTTGCTCACACAAGCCAAAGGATGAGGTCCTAGAATGGTAATGGTAGAGTGTTGTGGATATTGGTTATTCACACAAGCCAAAGGATGAGGTCCTAGTATAAAAATTTTAGGGTGTTATGGAGCTTGATTGATCACACAAGCCAAAGGAAGATGTCCTAGAATAGAAATGGTAGGGCATTGTGAAGCTTGGTTGCTTACCCAATCTAAAGGATGAGGTCCTAAAATGGTAATGGTAAGGAGTTATGGATATTTTTTCTTGTACAAGCAAAAGGTTGAGGTTCTGGTATGATAATCCTTAGATGTTGTGGAACATGGTTGATTGCATAATTCAAAGAAGGGTTAATGGTATAGGTGTTAGAGTGGATTCCACTAGTAGTAAGGGCATGAATATCATACATCAATTGACCTAAAGAAGGTACCAATGAGTCTGATGCTTGGACTTGTTTTCTAGATTGAGTATTGCAAGGAAGACAAGGATCCATCTCACAAACCACTTCTTCACCATTGAGGTCTCAAAAAAAGTCAATATGTGTGACCATTCTATTATAATTTGGATTATAGATGACTCCACCATAAGTGTAGTGAGACATATCCACATCAATGATGAATGTTTCAAAAAAAAGCCTAAAATTATATAAACTTTGAAAAATAATGTCCAAAGGACAAATAGTTCAAACTTGGTCTAACTTGGTCTAGGGGAGTTGTTTGTTCAAAAAAATTTATGCTAAAACTTGGTATAAAATAATATAACATCATATGTCTAACATAAAATGTCTCACACAAAAGGTCAAGTGGTTGAATACAAACCAAAATGCCAAACTCTAGGTCCAAAGTGTTCCAAACAAGTCTAATCTAAGAAAAAAAATTTGCTAGGTCTTTTGGCCAAATGTAGCATCAAAAGCTAGGCTCAAAATAGGCATGTGTTAAGACTTTTAAAAAAACAAGCACAAAAGTTAGACTTAAAAATAAGGTGAGATTTAAATCTAAAAAATATAAAATACTTTGGCATAGACTAGGCATTCAAATTTAGACATGAACTTGGTCAATTGGTATGAGGTATGAAACAAAAGGCATGAAAAAGATAGGTTATTTCTCCCAAATCTAATCACAAACAATAGTTTTCAAATTTGGTAAATAATTAACATAAGTTACAAAACCCAAAGAGAAATATTGATTTCTAGGCATAAATTAGACAAGGCATAAACATAAATCAATCAATGTTTGGATTTAAACTTGTCAATGTTAATTGAAAACTCAACTTAGGAAACTAAGCTTCTTTGATCAAACATTAGACAAAGGTGAACGACATAGTGCTACGCCCCTAACCTATCGCATACTTGAGGATAGGAATAACCAAATTGTGGCTTAATTATCCATCTTTAATGATAGATCACATTTATCTATGTATTAATTTGGTTAGTAGGTTGGCCTATGGAGTAACCATGGCCTAGATAGATTATATATAGGAGGTAGTGGGTAATTGTTTATCATGATATTGTGAATTCTACTCTTATTAAAGCTTGTGGAGGTTTCCCCCTCAAAGTGGCTTACTATTATCATATATTCTAATATATTTTAGTCACATTTGGATCTATTTTTGCTATTCTACTTTATTTTTGAAGTAATTTCATTACAAGTGTATCAAAGCTGTGATTTGGGCAATCTTGTGGGTGAAACCCTAATTTTTTAAATTTGGATATATATATATAAAATGGTTAAAAATTTATCTTCAATTTTTTACTTGAGGTGATAAATAATTAAATTAAGCTTTTATTAAAATTTTAGATGATTTGGATCTATTTTACAAAAGTTATCACCATTTCAAGGTTTTTAATAAAATTGCTCTATAGTGCGTAATTCAAAGAATTTTTTTGATTTATTTACATTTTGGAAATATTAGAAAAATTTAGATAGGGTATGTTCTTTGTATGTTTTGATTTGAGTCTGACATAATTCCAAAATTGCTTGGTCAAAGTGGGGTCAAAAGTACCAATCAGGGTCGACATCATAAAGCCCTTTTATGGAGGTCCACAAACTCGAGGCCAAGGAAAGGGTGTTAAAACTCTAGGTAAAACTCATAAAAATGAAGAGATGGAGTCAGAAGGGGGATGTACTAGACCCTTTATACCAAGGTTCTCTGACATAGATCACAAAGTGAGCCAGCTTGACTATAGTGTGCAAGGCATTCAAAATGAGGTGCAAGGCATATAATATAATATGAAATCCATACAAGATAGTTTGGTAGATATCATGGTGGCTTTGAAAAATAATTAGTCAAATCATCTAGTTAATGCTATTACACAACCCCACCAGGGTGGTTCTCCCAACTAGTCTACTTCAAATCTAACTACATTACCATAAAGGAACCTATTACCAGAGGTGGATATGCACAAATTTGATGGAAAAGATCCACTAAATTAGATCAACCAAATAAAGTTTTTTTTGATCTAAATTAGATCCTAAGTGGACAAAAGGTTACCATGTCATCCTTGTATCTTGAACCTGATCAATTCATTTGGTATCGATGGTTGTGTGCTCAAAATAAAAAGATGACTCTTAGTGTCACTTGGTCAATTTTTATAGAGGAGCTACAATTACACTATGGCAATAGTGTGATAGAGAATTACTTTAGCCAACTGGAAAAATTGTGATAGACTGGCTCCGTCAAGGATTATATTCATCATTTTTAGAACCTATCCTTATGTGTGGAGACAATTTTTGAGAACTTAAATGATCTATTTTTGGGTGGACTCAAGGACCACATTCAACATGAGGTACACATGTTTAATCCAATTAACATTTATGATTCTATTATCATGACATACAGAGTTGAGGAAAAATTCATAGCCAATAAGAAGCATCCATTCACTCACTTCAAAGATCATAGCATATCGACACCAACATTTACTCCACCTACCAGATTAACCCCACAAAAAATTGATGAGAAGCATGCAAAAGGATTATGTTTCAGTTGTGAGAATAAGTGGAGCAAAGGACATAGATGTGATGAGAAGAAGTTATTCTACATTAAGGGATCCAATGAAGATGAAGAAGAAGATGATGCCTCCAATGATGATGAGGAAGAGATAGAGGAGGTACCTAAAAATTCCCAACCTACAATATCCTGTCATGCACTTGTAGGTATTATCACTCCACAAACTCTTAAGGTGGTGGGTTTCCTCAAAATATAAAAGGTGACAGCGTTGATTGATTCAAGGAGCACACATAACTTCATCAACCATAAGTTGGCCACTCGATTGAACTGTTTCATCTAGCCAACACCAAAATTTTAGGTCATGATTGACGATGGTGGCATAATTAATTGTTTAGGAAAATGGAATAGTATTAAGCTTGCTATGGGTGAGTACAATCTCAATTATCCTATGTTTTCCATTCCCATGGGTAACACAGACATTGTTTTGGGAGTTCAATGGCTCACAACCTTGGGTACCATTGAGATGAACTTCTAGGAACTATTAATGCACTTTCATTCTGAAGGCAAGAAAATTGAACTATGTGGATTATAGGCAAAATCTCCATAATTGATTAGTTCACATTAGATGACCAAGATGCTAAAAAAAGGGGTAGAGGGAATTATTTCATGATTATGTTCTATATAATTTCAACCCACAAAGGCATCTACACATCTTGATCTACATATGATTCTTGATGACCACCCATCTATTTTTGGGGCTATCCCAAAAGGACTACCACCAAAAAGAGAACATGATCATGCCATTCAACTACTTCCAAGGAGTCAACCACCAAATATCAGACCATATAGATATCCATATGCACAAAAGAGTGAAATCAAAAAGATGGTCCATGAGATGCTGGAGGCAGGGATCATCAAGCATAGCCAAAGTGCATATTCATCACTAGTGGTCATGGTGCAAAATACGGATGACACATGGAGGATGTGCCTAGATTATAGGGAACTCAACAAGTACACCATCAAAGATAAGTTTCTTATTCTAGTAATTGATGATTTATTTGATGAGTTGCATGGTGCTAATTATTTCACAAAATTACATCTTCGATTAGGGTACCATCAAATTAGAATCAAGGATGAAGATGTTCATAAAACTACTTTTAGAATGCATGAGGGCCATTATGAGTTTTTGGTAATTCCCTTTGGTCTTATAAATACACCATCTACTTTTTAGATCTTGATGAACACTATTTTTAAGCCTTTTTTAAGGAAGTTTATGATAGTTTTCTTTGATGACATATTGATTTATAGTTAGACATGGGATGCACATCTGCAACATGTGAAACAGGTGTTGATAATTTTGGAGAAGCATCAAGTTTATGTGAAGCCATCCAAATGTGCTTTTGGACTACATGAGGTAGAGTACTTAGGTCACATTGTTTCCCATGAAGGTGTCAAATTTGATCCCCAAAAGATCAAAGTTATGATGGAATGGCCCATGCCAAAAACTCTCAAAAACCTCAGAGGGTTCTTAGGACTAACATACTACTACCAAATATTTATGAAAGGTTATGGCAACATAGCAGCTCCACTCACTCCATTGGTAAAGAAGGATGCCTTCCATTGGAATGATTACACCACCACAACATTTGAGAAACTAAAAGTAGCTATGTGCACCACTCCAATTTTGGCTACTCTAGACTTCTCAAAGACATTCACTATTGAATGTGATGCATCTGGATCTAGGTTGGGAGTAGTACTAATTTAGGAAGGAAGACCCATTACATTTGAGAGTCATCAATTCAAAGGTAAGAATCTACAAAAACCTATCTATGAGAAAGAAATGATGGCTATTCTTCATGTAGTTAAACAATGGAGGCCCTATCTGATGGGTAGACACATTAAGGTGAAAATAGATCATGATAGTCTCAAATACTTTTTGGAGAAAATATTATCATTTGAGGAACAAAAAAAGTGGGTAACCAAAATGTTGGGTTATGATTTTGAAATAATCTATAAGAAGGGTAAAGATAATGTAGTAGCAGATGCACTATCTAGATGAGATACATCCACAGAAGCATTACTTTGTGTAATGTCCATGTTGCAAGTAGATTGGGTGGATGAAGCCAAGTTAGAATAAGAGCAAGACAAGGATACACAAGTTCTATTTTATAATCTCTAGCAAGGTACTTTAGCCTCTAAAAAAATTGAATATAAAGGTAATGTATTATGGTATAAGGGTAGGTTATACTTGTGCAAAAATTTAGAGCTTAAGCATAAGATTCTTGAAGAGTTGCATGCATCTCCAATTGGGGGACACTCAGGGTTCTTGAAAACACATCATAGAATTAAGAAAGAATTATTTTGGGAAGGACTCAAGGGAGATGTATAAAATTTTGTGGCAAAATGTTTGATATGCTAACATAATAAAGGTGAGATAGTTAAGACCCTAGGTCTGTTACAACCGTTAGCAATTCCTAGTCAAAGGTGGGAGGAGGTTTCCATGGATTTCATCACAGGTTGCCTTGTTCTAAATGTAAGAATGTTATCTTGGTCATTGTAGATAGGCTTACAAAATATGCCCATGTTTGTGTTCTCTCACACCCATTTTTAGCAAGTACAGTAGCAGATATATTTTTGAAAGTAGTTCTAAAATTACATGGAACCCCAAAAATAATTATAAGTGATCATGATCCTATTTTCACTAGTAATTTCTGGACTGAACTATTTTCCTATTTGGGTACTGAACTAGCTTATAACTCATCTTACCACCCCCAATCTGATGGACAAATAGAAGTGGTTAACAAATGTTTAGAGGCATATCTCCATTGTTTTATATCAGATAAATAGGAACATTGGGTTAAATGGATACCACTTTTAGAATGGTGGTATAACACATCTTTCCATACGTCTTCTAAAATGTCTCCATTTATAACACTATATGGTTACTAGCCACGTTCCATCAATTCTTTATTAAAGGTGCAAACCAAGGTTTGAGATGTGGAGGAGCACATTCAACATCAACAAGAGGTTTTGGCTAGTTTGAGAGAGAATTTGGCCTTGGCACAAAATAAGATGAAGCAACAAATAGATCAACACCGTAGTGAGTGAAATTTTGAGGTGGGTGACTGGGTATTTGTAAGTTTACAGCCTTATAAGTAAATGTCCTTGAAATAATAGAAAAAAGACAATAAAATTTCTCCTAAGTATTATGGCCCTTATCAGGTTCTACAAAAAATTGGAAGTGTGGCTTACAAGCTCGAGTTACCTCATTCATCTTGAATACACCCAGTATTTCATGTTTCTTATTTGAAGAAGGTCATTAGACAGATAGTTTTAGCCCAGACAGAGCTCCTAGAACTAGATGAATAAGGATGAGTCATTTTGGAACCATAGAAGATCCTCCAAACACATACTAAAAGGTTAAGAACTAGAGAGATTAGGGAATATCTGATCAAGTGGAAGAACTTCGGCAGTGAAGATGCAGCTTGGGAAGGTGAAGATTTTCTACAACAACATCTAGAGTTGTTCAACATTGAGGACAACATTGGTTTGAAGGGGAAGGGCTTGATATGCCCCTAACCTATCGCATATATGAGGATAGGAATAGCCAACTTATGGCTTAATTATCCCTCTTTGATGCTATATCACATTTATCTATGCATTCATTTGGTTATTGGGTTGGCTTATGGAGTAACCATGGCCTAGATATACTATATATAGGAGGTAGTGGGTAATTGTTTATCATGTTATTGTGAATTTTGCTCTTATTGAAGCCTGTGGAGGTTACCCCCTCAAAGTGGATTATCTATTATCATATATTACGATATATTTCAGTCATATTTGGATCTATTTCTACTATTTTACTTTATTGTTCATGTAATTTCATTACACATAGCAACACTAGACAAAGATCTAAAAGGCACACGTGGATTGGTTTCAAATTAGAAACTTAGACACAAGACAAAAAAGTTTATGAAATAAATCAAGTAGTGTAATAATGTTATTTCACTCTAAATATGTAATCAATGTTTGTTTCAAGGCTTAAAGGCACAAACCTTGAAATGATTTGGGCAGCATAACATTACCCTTTTCAATCAAGTAACACACACATAAAGATTTGTCAAAAGATTAAGGTAAAAGTATGTGATAAAAATGGTCAACAAAATGACTCCTCAAATAAATGAATGACTTATACAAAAGGATCATTTTGACATGGAATTAAAAATAAAATAGATAGTTTTATACTCAAAACCATTCAAGAAAGGATAAAAATGACACAAACACCTAAGTGTAACATCCTAGATCCTAAAACTAACAAGGTTGCCTAGTACTGTCAAATTCCATTAATATACTAGATCTTGGGAGTATTTTAAGTGTTAAACCAAAAATAAAATTGCATGAAAAGTAGGGTTTTTAGGCCCCCTCTTCTACCAATATTTTATACTATGATATGAAACTTTGGGATACTCACCCTGCATCAATAACATGTCCACAACAAGTGGGGTTGTTTTAATCTATTAGTTTTTGCATATTTCTAGATGGTCCCAAGTGTGATTAGCACTAGAGATACCTCATGTAAATTGAGTTCATACCAATTAACTTAATATACAAGGGTCAATTCATTTACATAATGATTCCATCTGTGTACAATTTAGTGGAATCCCCTGGTTAACTAGACTTAACCCAAGTTTTCATTATGATTGGAGAGGTTAGCCACTCAACCCCTTAGTAATCATAGTATACGTGCCCTAATTTATATACATCATCATGGAGTGGGGTTGAAACAATGTTGGGAGATGAAACCCTAGGTCAAAGCTTCCCTAAAAAACTCATGATGAGGCTATGAAATCCTGCTCACAAGCCAAGTTAGATAAAATAAATGACTAAATGAAAAGACTTTAAAGGTTATGTTTAGATCACCCAAACCATACAGGTTTTGGGTAGAGCCTTAAAAAAATTCTTTTCACCCCTTGGAAAAAGTCACAAATTATAAAGAAGAAGTTCCTTTGGTCACCCAAGCTCTCTAAAGGGGTTTGGGGGAGAGCATACACGCATCCTCTAGTTGTAAAAAACACACAAATATAAAATGATCTAGCATAAAACAAAACACTTCAAAGAATTTGAAATTTAAGTGAATGTTTATTTTATGCACCAAATTGAGATGTTTTTGAAAATTTTGGTCCCTTGGCCTTAGTTACAAACTTTGAAATTTTTTACAAAACAATCTAAGTATAAACCATCTAAATTTGTTTTAAGCACCAAATGGAAGTTTTCAAGAATTAAACATGTTAAAATTTGGAACTTTTTCACATGTGAAATATATTTTCTAGAGTATGTCATTTTTATTTGAATCACATTTGAAAGTTAGAAAATAATATTTGAAATATAAGCTCTCAGGTTTCTCTATTTTTGTTACATAGAGACCGATGTCAGTCAACAATAATTGATGCCGATTATAAGAGAACTGATGCCAGTTGGAAAATAACCAATGATAGTCAATAAATACCAATGTTGGTTACCTATGAACCCTTGGGAAAATAAATTTTGTCAAAAAACACTTGTTAGCCCCAAGTTAGTAGAAAATCTTCAAAAAACTTGCAACAAGATGATTATATAGAGAGCATGCAAGCTCTAAAATCACAAATGAAAACTTGCAAGTTTCAAGAAAGCTTAAAAAACAAATTTATCAACCATGTTCTACCCTACACAGGGAACTGATGATGGTTAGATAGAACCACTGATGGTTAGGCAAAATTGATGTTGTTTATGCATAGCCAATATTTGTCTCTATATAAATCTGGGTAACACTTAAAAATAGAATATGGAGAAATAAAGTAAAAACTCCAATTTTTGAGATGATCAAGCATTCATTTAAAAAATTAAGAGATAAACTTTGGTCTCCTTGGTATGTGAGATGATTTAGGTCCAATCAGGCATGCCATTTGTGATCATAGGAACCCAAGAAGGGAGGTTAGATCAAGTGTTAGTTTAAGCAACAAAACTCAAATAAACACAATAACATTGACGCTTATAATCCTAAATTTTAGGGGTGAGATTAATAAACAAAATAAAAATGGAATCACAACTAAAATGCAAAAGACATCAAATCTCATAATTTCCTTGGGATATCTAAATGCATTATTGAGTGGCTTGATCAATTTGTGCTTCAAAGAATCTTTGGCAATGGAGGTTGTGTATCTCCTTCTCTCCTTGGAACCATTGTGGCTTGTGTTGGATTGATGTGGCTTGGCTCAATGTTTTGACATTATAACATTATTGATATGAATCTCATGCAATAAAACCTGCATTATAACTCTAAATTTACAAGCTTCTTAATTCAATGGGCAATGGCTTGTATTTATGGAAAATGGATCTAACCCCAACCCAAGGTGAGTGAAGGTAGAGTTAAGTCTTGGAATGGGTTCAAACCTAACCTAAGTGAGTCAAGACTAGCCCAAGTAGAGTTAATAGTTGTCAAGTAATAATGATTTGCAATGAATAGACATGGGTCTCATTTTGAGATTTTTTCCAAAAGGCTTGACAACTTGAAAAGGTAATCATGATGAGCAAGGATATTTCATATTTTTGAATTTATTTTTTTATTTATTCATTAATTTCACATGGGCACTTCAAATAGGTATTTAACTTGGTTTAACTTGTTAATTAATTTTTATTATCCATTTATCTCTTTCAAGATTTTACTCAAGTTCATGTGCCTCTTAATAGGTCCACAGGCCAAATTGACTATTGTGATTCTATAGGATGATTAGGTATATGAATCCATGAGAGGTTATTATTTTATATGGTAGGATACCCCAATTAGGGATGCCTCAATGAGATTATGATCTTTGATAAATGATACACAAGCAAATTTTGGACATTTAGTGATTCCTAGGCTTGATTTTTAATGGTTGGTAGAAATCAATCTGAAGTCTGATCGAAGGCCATTGGTGGCTAGTTTTATGTGTCTACAGACCTTGACTTTATCACGAGGCCAACTATGGAGTTTTAACTTTAACTAGGAATAAGAGATGTGCTAAGATATGAATAATGTATTTTGGTGTGATTTTAACTTTTGAATGTTTATTTTTGTCTTTTTATCATTGCCTTTTTTTAGATGATTTGGATTTTAATTTTTTATGGATTTTTTGATTCCTCCTCCATATAAATTCAGAATAACCAAACATGAGTGATAAAATCAAAAAACACAGATAAGATTTAGGTTTTGGTTTATAGGATATAAAATAACTATAGATTTTGTCATGTTGCTAAACTTTCCCATAAACAAGTATGTGATCTCAAGACTAACCATATGTGTGCTTAGTATGAATAGAAAATAAGGGTAAAATGGATATCAACTAAAATTGATGTATGTAGTGATATAATGATAAATATTCTTGTTAACTGATCATATGGTAAAGATAAGTTATTAAAGGGGTGTGTATTTAGAACCTTATCACAATAATAACTATCTTATTCAAAAAAATGACATAATAAACATAAAAATAAATCATCCTAAAGAGAAATAGGGGAAAATAAATGAAAATGAAATTAATCCATGAAAAATTTCCAAGTGATAAGTAAAACATATGATCAATATATGCTCATTAATCAAATCCAAATCATATGAAATTGTAATAAATAATGTGATGAAACACCATGATGCATTCATAATTATTGATAAATTTTATGGAAAACATCATCCATAACATCCAATACATCCTTATGTAAATGTAATCCAAATTTAATCAAAATCTCATCAATCTTTGTAGAAAGTCATGAAAAGACTTTCTAATGTACTCTCTCTACAAAAAAAGTGGGTATGACAAAAGAAGAATGATGCTCATGGGGTAGTTCCCACAATGGATACTCAATGCAAGGAATTGATGATGAACTATGATGAACATTCTTAGATATATGAATAAATGTGGGTTGTGAAGAAGGCTAACCCTATGTCTACAAACGTCCTAGAGTATGCAGTTGAGCTGATGAAGGCATAGGATGTGGGAAATCATGAAAGTGTTGTTATAATTATCAACACTTATTTTTATTATGTGTAGTATATTGATACCAAAGACAATAAACTTCCCCATGTTTAGGGATGTATTCTATAAGTATCTTAGGAGAAGGTAGGATATTGTCTATAGACTATGCCTTCTCTAGGTGAAGTGTATCAATGTACCATTGAAGTTGTCAACAAAGAGTATAAGAATGATTACATGTACTTTTAAAATAATAAGTGTGTATATGAGTAGATTTTGAAGGTAAAATATTTGTAGTATAAGTAGAGCCTAAGGCTTACTACTGCTGATGTGTAAGACAATATTTGGTCTAATGACCAAAAAATTTATGGATCTCACAATATGAATCATATTCCCATCATGCCAGTACAGGATCAAGCTTAGGAAAAGGTAGTATGCCATCAATAATAGGAGGATAAATTAGAATATGATTAGTAATAGTTTGGGATACATCAAGAGATGAATTCAAATCAAGTTGACATAGTGTAGTTGATATCTCTAGAAGAAGTAAGCTATTAATATCACGGTATCTAGTGAATTGGTAAAAATTTGTCATAGAATGGTAAATAAGCATACTCCAAAAAGGCTCAATGGTGATCGAAGGAGTAGTTTATGTGTGCTTCATCTCAAATCTTTGATCATCAGAATAAGAAGAACAAATATTAGGTATTATAAGAGGAGAAGGAACTACATGAATAGAACTAAGAGAATGTTGTAAAGAACACTATCTAAGTATCTCTACATTTTAAGCTTGGGAAAATTTGGATAAAAGGGGTCATATAAGGAATATACATCATCTTATTTAGGAGTGTGAAGATCAATAGTACATGCATTAATGATTTTATCAGTCTAAGAGGCATGGTGAATGGAGTGTTCAATTTTTATTAGAGTGACCAAAATTTTGTCTAATGATTTTTAATGAGACTGAGGTCATAGAGAAGGAGGTAATTTCATGATTATACAAGGAGAGAGATAAGAAGTTTTGATTTTAAAACTAATCTCATTTATTTCATCATCATATAAATATAAGATATTAGGTGGTATGTTTCTTATTTTTTTAGGGTGACCATTATAACCTGTAGTAGAGTTGATAGGATAATTAAAGTGTTGGATTCATGAAATGGTATGCCAAGTAAAATTTTGAGGGTAGGTATTTTAAAAACACCCCACTCTTATAACTGTTCAAAATTTAATGGATTGGTTTCTCATTGAATCTTATATATAACATTGCTATATTGAAATTGAAAATGTTGGCATATTGGAGAGGCTATTTCTATCATGTAGTATGTCCAAGGTTGACCCTATAAAATGTTATAAGAAATTAGGAAGTTATATATCATGACTTTAAAATGAATCATGATAGGGGGAACTATGATAAGAATTCAAAAACACCCTAAGCGAGGCATTTGCATTTTATCATATCCTTGACATTTAATTTGAGTAGATTTGAGATTACATTTAGAATATTTGAGTATTTTAAATGAAATTGAGAGAAGCCACACAAGTTTTGAGCCTTCATCAACTAATGCATGTTTAAATTGTATATTTCCTATTTGGATGCTAATTAAAAATGGGGGTTCATCCACATGAAGTAATATATTAGTGGGAATCATTGAAGAGATATGTAATTTATTTGAATGAGAAGTATCTACCATTTCATCAATGGGGATATACATTTATTCACACTGTTGAAGGATGTTGTCTTTAGATCTTGACAAAGTATCTTATTGCCAAAAATGTGGGGGATGGAGTATATTCATTTGAATAAAATTTTCACTATATGATTACAATGATGAGGATAAATTATCATAAGTTCTAGGAAAGAAATTTGAGATGGGAGATGTGAAAGTTCAGTTCTAAGTCCCATTCATCATATATTATTATAATTTTATCTAATAAATGTGCATAGTGTTGAAGTAAATCATTTGAGGTGTATAAAAAGTGTATTGAAAGTGATGTTGCTAAGGTTTATTTGATTGATTTTTGTTTAATGTGGGTTTATTGATTATATCTAGTTATGCTATCTTAGTTGATGTGGTTGAATCATTAGTTGGTTATTGTGTTTGAGAGGAAAAAGTAACCATGATAAAATATTTTAAGATTTCAAAATGAGGTGTCTTTAAAGGAGAATTAGAATTTATATCTATAGTATGTGAGTTATTTTTTAACTGTGTTTTTGGATTTAACACTTTTGAGTTAGTATAATCTATTATAATTTGTTATGATTACCCTAATTCCATGAGATGGGTAATTAACTAAAAAATACAAAATTTTTGGAGATTATTATAGTTGGAAGCTAGATAATGATCTATGTAGGAAACTAATCTCCTTATATTATTCATATTAAAAAATTCTCATCATTCATGTTAGGATCCACAAAACATTCGACATTATTTGTAGTAGTAGGTTAGTTAGTATTAGCTTGATGATTAGGAAAGGGATCCTTGTAAATGGATAAATGAGCATTTGATTGGTTCAAAGCCTCATGTTTAGTTTTAGTTTCATGAACCTTAGTTGATAATTTATAAACTTGTTGACATGTATGCATGAAAAATTCATTATCAAAATTAGGTCGAAGAAGATAACGAAGATACATTTCATGAGAATGGCCCCAACTTGCATGAAACCAAAAATATTTGTGGGGATCATACCAATGTTTAGTATGGTGAATAAGTTTGAGATCTCATGGTGAAAGTTAAGGAATATGATTTTAAATCTTTGCTGAGGAAAGTAATTTATGGACATCTACATTATGTACTTGAGAAAATGTATAACTAGGAGGAGAATTATTATAAATTAATGCCGAAAGAATAAGCTCTATGGGATTGCTTAGAGAAAAGGATTTAATGGTGTGTATGGAATCATACGTATCCATAATACCATAATTGGTTTCATGTATATTTTTTTATTTATAAGCATTCAAGTCCCTATTTGAGGGTTTGAAGGCTCAAATTGTCATATAAGGAAATCTTGACATTTAGCTTTGTTAAGGGACTTTTCTAAATATTTTAGAGAAAGAGTCCTCACATGCTATTATAATTTTGAGTGAAGATAATTAACAAAATAAATGAAATAAATTATCATCATACATGTTATGTTTAGCTTTGATAGACAAGGCTTTCCATCTTTTGATGAAAACTTATGCTATTTTGGATTCTAATTATTTACAATTGATAAAATGAGCTAGGTTATTTTTAGGAAGACCATTAGTTTGGAATTATTGAACCAATGCATTGACTAAGTCTTCCAATCTAGCAATAAAATGAGTTTTAAGTTGATTATAAAAATCTAGAGCATCACCTAAAAAAGGTTTTAGCTAATAACTTAGTGGTGGCAAAGATGTTAATTTTAACCTAATCCTTGTATAGGTTTCTAAAATTATTCAAATACAAGGTTAGATTAGTGGATCCATTATAAGTAATAGTGGAACTATGCAACCTATGTCAGTGTTTGCAATTTGAGGAACTAGAGGATTATTTTGTAGGTTTTTAATGACCTTGTTAAGAAGTGGAGGTTGTGGTATAAGGTTACTATGTACATCTCTAAGGGGGTGGGGGTGAATTAGGATTTTTAACCCCCCATGGAGTACATTGAAGGTGATTTTAGAAATGTATTAATTGATTTTGCATTTTCATCATTTGATTAGCACTATTAATTTAAAAAGTAGCCATTTGATTTAGAGTTTAGAATGACAATTGATTAGTGTTAATGGTATTTTGATAAGTGGAAGAAACATGGTATGTATTAGTATTATGCAAGGCATTGAGAGTTTGAAACATGATAGTAGATTGAGACATGATAGTAGTTGTATGGATTTGAGTATTATTATGGGTATTTTGAGTAGATTCACTAAAGGTCACACCTATCATGTTTGTAGTAATGGTTGTCATGGAAGAAGATTTAATGTTATCATAGGGAGTCATGATAGAGGATAAATATGTGGCATAAGTCATAGAATGACTTGAACCAAAGCCTATAACAAAGTTAGGTGAAGGTGAATGGGGTTCTCCAATATGAGGTCACCTCATGAGGTTATAAATGACTGTGGGATCCTTACCCTAATGTTGAGTGTTTTCATTGATGAAGAGGATCATTTCATTTGTATACTCAAGATCACTTCTATTCTATACTATTATTAGGAATAGAGGATTAAGAGAAGTAGAATAGGGGGAGTCCTATAATTGGTAGTTCTAGTAGTAACATGGATATTTCTAAGATCAGGATTATCTACTGCATGATATGGTAGATGAATTTTAGAGGCTTTATGAATATTATTAAGATTCATCATGTTATTTTGATTTTTTTGTGTAGCTTCATCAAATAATTATCTAGATACTTACTAAGGAAATGGAGATTTAGAAGCTAAAAATAAATGAGATTGAGTTGGTCAATTCAGTTGGATTAATATAAAAATATGGAAATAGACTAATTCAATTTGGTCAAGTATATTAGAAAGGTAGGAAGTCAATTTTTTTTAAAAATAATAGGTTGAGTTGGTTGATATAGTTAGGAAAACATAAAAATTGAACAGTCTATGTAATGACTAGGTTGAGCTAGTCAATCTAGCTAGAAAGGCAAGAAGATAGAACAGTCTATACGCTGACTAGGTTGAGATCATCAAACTAGTTGGAAAAATAGGAAAATTAATAGTTTGTGTAATTACTAGGTTGATCTATTTTATCTAGATATAAAATTAAGGAAATAAAACTATTAAGTTGTGGAGCTAAAAGCTTCACTGATGCAAACAGGAGAGGAGGTTGCTGAGGGTTGCTGAGTTGCAGAGCAACCGGCGTCGGTCTGATCAGCTGACATCGACAGGATTATGAAGAGAAGAAACCGACGTCGGTTAGGGATCGGCCAGCATCGGCCACCTCTAGGTAGACAGGGACCGACGTCGGTCGCCTGTGTGGTTCAACTGTGAGTTTATTATGGGCAGTTGGTTGATGAACCAAGTGTTTGCATGCTTAGTGCTATTTTTAGACTGAGAGCCGCAGATCTAATTATTGTAATTAGATGTCTAATTATTGTTTGGATGAGATCTATATAATAGACTCATGGTTGTGTTGTAAACTAGTGCTAGGGAGTAAGAGAGCAAATAGCTCCTTCAGAGAGAGGTAGAGCAATGGTGCATTCCTCTTAGTGCCACAGTATCAGGTGTGTGGGTGCTAGATTGGAGAGTCAGCTGGATTCTTCAGGTGTGTATGATCTTGGTCATCAGGTGTGCATGGCCCTTATAGGAGATCTACATGGTAAGTAAGATCGTTGATTTGTAGGTGTGTGTGTGCAAGGTCAAGGTTCACAGGTGTGTAGAACCAGTATTGATCTGTAGGTTGGAGATCAGATAGGACAGCAACACAATAGGGAGAAAAATCAGGTAGGATCTACTTGGAGTATGGTGTGTACTCATTGGTATGTACGTGGAGTACATGGAGAGCTAAGAGGAAGGCAAGACAGTTCCTTCCATAAGTATGGTTTATTGAATTGCAGGTTGTTGTAGGTTCATGGGAGATCTACTTGAAGTACTTTGAGTACTTGTGGAGTGCGTGGAGCACTTGTGGAGTGCATGGAGCACAGGTGTAAGGTGAACACCAACTCTGTGTTTGAGTTGAGTGTTGGGACCTAGTAGAGAGAGAGCTTTGAGGAGAGAATTACTGTTCACTTGAGGTGTGGGAAACCTCTGAAGAAGTGGTGGAGAAGAAGTGGCATCTTCTTTATTGTATTCTTTTTTGTAAGAGTTATTAATACAAGTTGTGTATTGTCTCTCATATTCTGTGTTATTCTAAATTCTAGTTACTTGTTGAATCTGGTTAATTTCCACATATTAAGTTGTTTGGTTTGGTAATCAACTGTGTGCTTCCAGTGTTTCGCATCCTAACAAGTGGTATCAGAGCTAAGGTTGCAGGGAGCAAGTTTTGTGTTTGGTTACAGGTCACTCTCAGGGGTTTCTGATTGAGTGGGAGCAGAGCAATGGCAGATGAAAGTAAGCTAAGAATGGAGTTGAAAAGCACAGATGGTCACTTAAGGTCCCATGGAAAGAAAGAGCAGGTAAAAGAATATTGTTAGTTTGTGGAAGATCAGCAAGAAGGAATCGAAGAAGCAGATGTTGTAGGTGATGTTGCACAGGATGCTCTGGGAGGTTTCTTGGATAAAGTTGAATCTTGGATAAAATTTTCGGTTGCCTCTTTCCATGCAGCCCTAGGTAGAGGAGCTGGTGAGCCTTGCCAAAGAATTGGCAAAGGGGAAGTGAAGCTGAAATTGCAGGCGACCAACACACAGGTGTTGATGAAGGTCATGCAAGTCCTAGGTTTGGAGATATGGCTAATTTCTTTAGAAAGATTGGGTGATGAGAGATGCACAAGAACTCTCATAGTGGATACACTTGAATTAGCTGGTGGTAAGAAAATAGGTACTCTTTATCTACT